>NC_069400.1:21164805-21297797 GCF_026875155.1 Cherax quadricarinatus
TCTCAGCAGCTTGGTCTGTGCTCAGCGAGTGTTACAAAAAACGCGATTTCTAATAAGCATAGAGATCTCCAGTGAATACTAGAAAGGACTGCCCTTCAAGCATCCAGCCTGTTACTGGGTTTTCGTAACAATTAGTCAGTATCCTGGTCCAATTATCCATTAGAATTCAATAAGAATTATTAGTGCTTCAGGATTACAACTGGTAGGCTACTAACTAGAGAAATTAAAATTTAATAAATTTATTAATAACAAAGTCTAGAGGTATAAGATCAAAGTAAATTAAATTAATCAATTGAATATAATATAGGATACAAGTTCCTACACTTCTCTCGTGTACAGTAGTATTGTGCTGAAGGCACATATCACATTTATACGTCTTAAGTACCGTCTGGTACATTAACATTTAATAAGATATTACAAATATGTACAAGTAAGTTTGTGTGTATGTGTGTAAGTGCTCTAAGTAGTTCGCTATGTCTCAAAACTCGACTAGACTTAACTAGTGACTAAGTCCTCACATTAACTAACTTCTTGACCACCTGGCAATCAGAACAGCTTGCTTGAACAATAAAACGACTGCTAAGCCCAATAGCAATATAACAAGCAACTGCGACACAGAATCAGGATCAAGGAGATAATATAACGACACTAAGTAGGGACCATCAGCAGATCCTCCACAAAAGTTACAAAACTCCCATACTACTGAATCTAAGTTCAGCATAAGAAAATCCCCGACTGTGACAGTACACAGATACCAGTGCAAGTTAGGTCAGAAGCTACAGCTCAGGACCTGAGCTGCTCAGAGTGTCTATGCGACACACAACCTCAGTACAACGTCGAAAATCACTAAGACAATGTTCTGTGAACAGAGTTCTACAGAACCAACAACAAGAAAGCGACAGAGACGATCTGCCAATAAGGGAGAGTTAGGCACGTCTTGTCAGGAATACGTCCAACCACCAAGAGTGTCTAGCCCAGACTGACGACTACAGGTGAGGTGTGAACACCCCCACCTGATCACGTGATAGCTCCGTGGACTGTTGCTGCTCAGCAACACCGAGAAGCCGGCAGGGAAATGAACAACGAGCGATAATTACAGTAGTTAGACAATCAAGACTTGAACTATGAGCACTGAATATAATATATATATATATATATATATATATATATATATATATATATATATATATATATATATATATATTATGCAAAACAACCACTCTGAAAGAATAGAGAAATTCCAAGCGCTTTCGTGACTACTCCTTGATAATGTGAGTAGTCACGAAAGCGCTTGGAATTTCTCTATTCTTTCAGAGTGGTTGTTTTGCATATTCTGAAATCACCTGTTTACTGTGATCTTATTGCATATATATATATATATATATATATATATATATATATATATATATATATATATATATATATATATATATATATATATAAATTTACATCCTACCTAACAAAAGTAACTAAGTCAAATAATAATATAAAGCAATATATTTACGATTTAGCTATTATCGCAAATATAAGCAATATAAAATTATAAGAACAGGTAATATACATTATATACATTGTGACCCATTCAGGGGTCGCAACAGTGAGACATGATCCAGGTGGTCACATGCTGAACTGTGCTCAGTGCATGGGGAGTCACTGCAATAGCTGCAAGGACTAAGCTTACATTTGCTTGGCTATGCATTTTGGCTCATCTCTACGAGAAAAGTACTATTAAGGGACAGGTGTAAAATAAAAAAAAAATCGCAAAACTTGGTCAGGCGTTTTTTAGTAATAAAAATGCGAGAGACTGGCACAGTAAAAAATATCTTCCTGCCACAGAGGAAAAGAATAAAAACTAAACTCAGTCAAAAAAAAAAAAAGCTTTCCACTGGCTAGGCAGAAGAAAAGAAATAGATTGGACTTGCTGACGGAGATGGAGATAGACGGGACGAAGGTGTCATATCTTCCATGGCCCAGGAACATGGGGCTTATGTATTCTCAGAAACCGCATCTCATGTCTGACGTTGCCCGCATGTAGTCGAGGGAGGCTGAGCCATTTCCTTATCTGCATAGCACTGAGGAGCGGTAAGATTCCTAGTGTGTGTTACGCTTGACAGAGAGCGGCGTAGCCCTGGCCTTGCATGGGCAAGTGACAGTGCTACAATCACACTTTCCATAACATGGAAAGTGTGGTTGTGAGGAGAAGCCCTTCAGTTGTTGGATCCACGGTGGATCTTCATCACCCGAGGTGGGACTTTATCAAGTGCGTGATAAAGCCCTCCCACTGTGGAAGAACTTGAAATATTGTTTTTTCTTTGCTGAAAGTGTCCTGAGTTACCATGTTGCTTGACCCAGGAGGCCAGGGAGAGGTACCAGCCTCAGTGACCCCTGACAGCGACACACACTCGGTCTTCTCAGTGGTCCAAGTAGAAGCGTTCTGACTAGTTAAGAGCAGACGATCAACGTGTACTGGTTGGTTAAGATCAACTGATCAACCTCACTATTAAAGATAAAAATGATCAGAACAATCATTAGTGGATATCTAAGCGATCAGCGCGGACTGATTGGCGGGTGCCTATTTGCGGTTGAAGGGGTCGAGCCATAGCTCCTGGCCCCACCTCTTCATTGATCGCTACTAGATCCTCTCTCTCCCTGGTCCATAAGATAATATTCGAATTATTAACCCAGGGTAACCCAGGAACACCTCTATGGCTTTTGATGATTACACATCTTTCATAGCCGCTAAACTGTAGAGATCGTACAGAGCCTGGACAAGTTTGATCCGAGGAAGGGTAGTGGCGCTCCCATTGGTGGACTAGTGCATTTACGGAGAGAATGAATTGTAAGAGTGTTCTAGAAGTGCTTGAAGAAGGGAGAGAAGACAGGTAGGGGTAAATTGATGGTGTGGGGATATAAGTGATGATGGGGGGGGGGAGTGATGAGGATGAGGATGGAAGGTGTGTCGTCTAAGAGGGAGGGGGACGGAGACAGCTGGTCATCTAAGTGGGTTATTCTGACGACTTGGCGAGTATGTTGGGAAAGGCAAGCTGGTTTAACGGGCCATTACAACTGAACACTCGTGAAGCCTCGCTGACATCAGCATGGTAGTGTTAGTAGTTAAGTAGTCCCTTTGTTGCCACCTGACGTTGGCAACGACTGTGTGGAAAATTACATTTACCTGGATGAATCTCATTAGATACATACAAGTAAATGGTAACAAAGATAATTATTATTTATCAAAGTTACAGAGACAAGTAGGAATTTTTAGGACACATAGGTCGCAAAAAATGTCCCCCTTCGATACCTACCATCTCTCTCCACAAATTGCTCTAGACCTGTATTAATTGCAAATGAAATGTACATCACCAGGAATTCTGGTAAATTTAATATAAATTTGTGGACTGTATATTAAAATTAATAAATGATTACATATACACATTTATATAACAGAAGGAGAATTTATAATTATAACACTTGCCAATTAGTCTGGAGATTGTCATGTACAGAACCCCCCTCTAACTAAATTTATGATGATAATACTGGCCAGAATTACAAACATAATTTAGATAGCTTATCTGAGGTTCCTGGAGCTGTCTTGTACATCTGTTTAATGCTCAAGTTATGCAGGAATGCACATCCAACAATTTCGGCTCCTATTTGAGAGGTTTTAAGCCCAATATAACCCCTAGAGCGACGAAAATTAAGCACATTACATTAGATTATTATTATTATTATAATCAAAAAGAAGCGCTAAGCCACAAGGGCTATACAGCACATTACATTAGTGCCTGTAACATTCAACAAACAATTGCGTCTCTTCCCTGCCCCCCCCCCCCCCCCAGCGCAGGCGCAGAGCTTCCCTCTCGATTCTCTTTTTCACTTACAAATTAATTGTTATTAAATACAATGTATTACACTAATTTTCATAAAAAATACACGCTGGATTTTTCGGAAAATACATTATTTTCCACAGATTGATTAATGTCAGAACCTTAATCTGTAAATACAACGAAAAAAAGTAACGAATGACCGCACAATTATAGTCCTCTGTAAATTATTTATAATTAACTCGCCTTTATGAAGTCTACCCTTTGGTACCTTGTGTCTGGGAAGGTATCGTGTGGTTAAGTTTCTGCTCTGCTCCATCCCTTTTGTCTGTCTGTCTGTCTCTCTCTCTCTCTGTCTGTCTGTCTGTCTGTCTGTCTGTCTGTCTGTCTGTCTCTCTCTCTCTCTCTCTCTCTCTCTCTCTCTCTCTCTCTCTCTCTCTCTCTCTCTCTCTCTCTCTCTCTCTCTCTCACGCACACGCACCTTTGCTTACCTGATTATCTCGGTTGGTTGCATGAGATTCATGCATTCTACTTCATGTTTGACACTTGCTTCACTCTCATTCATCATGCCTAGCTGCTAGGGTATTACAGGACCCAGGATCGAATCTTGCGTTTAAACTCCTACACTGGTTACCTCTTTATATAAATAAACCACCTCGACTGTGTAAGTATTGCTATACTTAGGGGAAGCACTAAACCCATAGGGGTCATATGGCTTCTGGGAAATGAGGGGTAATCATCCTTGATCCAAAAGAAAGGAGAATAGTTCAGATTCCTTGAATGGAGACTACCTCACCAGCATCAAGGCACATTTACCCTCATGTTGAAAGGTTTAATGACTCACGAAATCGTAATGACACGATTGCAAACAAACCATATCACGGGTGGGGTTAGAACCAGCGATCAGAGAGTCTCAAGGAGGAGCCCTTCCTACTTGTCAGTTATAGTTTGGTTGCTTGGAAGCCTTGCAGTAACCGTGGCTTCATGTTTTCGCCTTCTTACATTACATTCATGAGGGATAATACAGCGCCTGGGGAATAGGTAACCAGGCTTGGTTCAAGGAATGAGAGGATAGCTGCAATTCCTTAGATTGTGAGCCCTTCAGTTGGTATCAGGGCACCGTAGTTAATGGGACCTTGTTTCTAGTCATCGTTTCAGTGCCAAAGGCTTGCCTGTTGTAGTAGGTTGGTAGATGGCAACCATCCAAGGATGTGTTGCAGTCCTGTCATTTAAGCTTGAAACAGAAGCTATTAAACGTTTTTCACTCTGGCAAGATCTCTCTTTTTTTTTTTTTTTTTTTTTTTTTTTTTTTTTTTTTTTTTTTGTCGTGTAACCTCGAAACAAACACTGCTACGTTTTTTCCGACTGGCAAGATTGCTTGTCTTTTCTCTCTCTCTTGAATGCATAAGATGACTAATAAATTTTAAAACTTCAACTTACATTCATCATATCTTTTCTCTCCTGTTGCCAAATAGTTCTTAGTCTTGTATTATTTCCTTTTCCGTTTAAGAGATCTAGTCTGATACCGGGCTGTGGAGGAAATGATCCCACAACCAATAACAGATATTGTTTCCAGTGGCTCACACTCCTTATTTCTTTAGTATTTCTCCATAGTTCTCCTTTATTGGCATTTGTTTACCTCATTAGATGACATTCATACAATTTAAAGTATCTGCCGTGAAGCTCTTGCTTTTGTGCAGGATTTAAGAATAAGAGAAAAAAGGAAAGAGGGTGTGAATACTGCTTTGAGGAACAAATATATTTCTTTTTTTTACTGTGGAGGCCTCAGGTATTGCTTTGTTGACTTTCAAGTTCCATTTCAGGAATCGGCCTTCCATTTGCTTATTACCCTCATACTGAAAGAATTTTTTTCTTGTACATTTTGTTCCATCTTCCCTTGTCAAACAAGGTCTATTTGACCTTCTTGTCCTAGGTCTTTTAGTTCCAGGATCAGCCCAGTTGTTCCAGAACCAGCTTAGTTGTTCCGGGACCAACCTTGTGGTAAACCTCGGAACACACTATTTTTTTGTATGCTTATGAAATGATTTTGTGCTGTGTGGGGCCCAGTCCCTGGACCCATTATGTACCTCTGTAATCTTTTGACTACTGCCCACAGGATGGGTATGTGGGCAGTAGTTAACTACTAACAACTAATTTTATGGATTCGTAACATAGAAATTAATATGTAACATTTTATTTTATTCATGGAAGTGCTAAACCCACAAAGGTCATACAGCACCAGAGGAATATTCATGGGGGTTAATCAGGATGATCTGAAGAATGAGAGGTTGGGTCCAACATAGTCAGTTTCTTTAATAACTATTGTAGGTCTTTTCATGACTTAACTCTGTCATATAAAACAAAAAAAGACAGCTTCACTGATCATATCTAAAAATTTACATTATCTTTTCAGTTTTCTTAACGTGGGTGAACTGCACCAATGTAAAGTGGGCGACCAAAGTACAGGACGTTTTCACAGCAGCCAAGGTGTTGGCCCTCGTCATTATTATTGTGGCTGGTGGCTACCACCTGGCTACTGGCAACCTGGAGAACTATCAGAAACCCTTCGACAACACCAACTGGGACCTTGCTGCCTTTGCCACAGCTTTCTACCAGGGGCTATTCTCCTTTGCTGGGTGGTAAATGCCTTTGATTTTCGTTTGAGTATGTGAATAAGATGCAGTATGCAGTTTATGGCATTTACCAAGATGTTTTGTCCACAAGAGACTTGTCAGTCTTTGATGAAATTAAGACACATGTGCAACATCTGGGTATCTTTATTGTAGACGTTTCGCCATCCAGTTGCTTTATCAATACAAATTCCAGGACATAACTTGAAGACAGTAGAACTATGTACAGAAGATGAAGTAATCAGTCCCTCAACCTTGGAGTAGGGTGCAAAGAGCAGCGTAGCCGTGGAGAATCTCCACGACTACGCTGCTCTTTGCACCTACTCCAAGGTTGAGGGACTGATTACCTCATCTTCTGTACATGGTTCTACTGTCTTCAAGTTATGTCCTGGAATTTGTATTGATAAAGCAACTGGATGGCGAAACGTCTACAATAAAGATACCCAGATGTTGCACATGTGTCTTAATTTCATCTTGTCGGTATTGTATACCATTCTTATCAGTCTGCCATGGATTGGTGAAGTCCTTGGTGGAGTAAACATCTTCTCTGTAAATGCCAGAAACTACATATTGTCTTGTTCACATGCTGGTGGTATATTTTACCACTGATATTCACTGACAGTAAGTTTTCAGGATTCTTATCCATATTGACATTGCATATCACATTTTCTTTTCTTTATCTTCAATTTACTTTATTTTCCCCAGCCTGATTTTTTTAAGCAAGAATGCTGAAGAAGCATTCAATAGCTGTCTTACAGCTGTGCAGACATCAGAATTTAAATGACCCTCATTCAGAGTGCAGGAATTTTACTTCTCACCTCCAGAACTACAAAATATTAAGTCACTTTCATTATAAGATCTTATCACTTTGTTTTACATTATTAATTCCCTTATATATTGAAAACACGTTGTATAGGATCTGATGACGCCAAAATAGGCCGTCAATTCATTCTAATGAGGACACTAGAGCACTCCAGGATGATTTGAATAGACTGATGCAATGGTCAGAGAAGTGGCAGATGCAGTTTAATATTGACAAATGCAAAGTTCTAAATGTTGGACAGTTAAATAACCATGCCACATATAAACTAAATAATGTAGATCTTCATACTACTGACTGCAAAAAGGATTTAGGAGTTCTGGTTAGCAGTAATCTAAAACCAAGACAACAGTGCATTAGTGTTTGCAATAAAGCTAACAGAATTCTTGGCTTCATATCTAGAAGTATAAATAATAGAAGTCCTCAGGTTGTTCTTCAACTCTATATATCCTTGATTAGACTATGCTGCACAGTTCTGGTCACCGTATTACAAAATGGATATAAATGCTCTGGAAAACGTACAGAGGAGGATGGCAAAGATGATCCCATGTATCAGAAATCTTCCCTATAAGGATAGACTGAGGGCCCTAAATCTGCACTCTCTCGAAAGGCGTAGAATTATGGGGGATATGATCGAGGTGTATAAATGGAAAACAGGAATAAATAAAGGGGATTTAAATAGCGTGCTGAAAATTTCCAGCCAATACAGGACTCGCAGCAATGGTTTCAAGTTGGAAAAATTCAGATTCAGGAAGGATATAGGAAAGCACTGTTGTGGTAATCGAGTTGTGGATGAGTGGAACAAACTCCCAAGTACAGTTATTCAGGCTAAAACGTGTAGTTTTAAAAATAGGTTAGATAAATACATGAGTGGGTGTGGATGGGTGTGAGTTGGACCTCACTAGCTTGTGCTGCTGGGTCTGGTGCAGTGCTCCATCCTTGAGTGGAGATGACCAGACTGGGTGGGTCATTGGGCTAATCCGGGGGGGGGGGGGGATCATTGGTCTAATATGGGGGGGACATGGACCTGCTCTGCATGGGTCAGTAGGCCTGTTGCAGTGTTCATTCTTTCTTATGTTCTTAAATGGAATTTTTCAATTCAAAGAATCGTTCTTTTTCAGGAACTACTTGAACTTTGTTGTGGAGGAGCTGAAAAATCCATACAGGTAAACTGACAGTGTCTTAAGTTTGCTTGATACAGTAAGCTATCTGTAGTTTGTAGCAGAGGTAAAGGTACAGCATGTTAAGTTTGCATGATACAGGACTTGGTACTTGCAATTTTCATTCAGTCTTATAAAACTATGTACTGTACCTTGTGAAATTAAAAGTGTTTGTTTGAAGATTAACCGAACACGAATATGGGAGGTCACTGCCTCTCTGTCCCAGACCAGGTCTCCTGGTTGATGGCTTGATCAACCAGGCTGTTGGTGCTAGCTGCATTCAGTCCAATGTAGGTACCTCATCCTACCTGATCAAGAACTCTCCCTTGAACTTATCCAGCTCTCTTTATGACAGCTAGGGGCCTGTTGGTAATTTCCCTTATGTGTGAAGGGAGGGTGTTGAAAATACGTGGTTCCTTTACACTTACTGAGTTCTCTTAGTGTATATTCATTTCTCACCAGCTTTTCGTTGGGGTATTCTGTATTATCTTCCGAGCCTCTTTCTTTCCACTACAAATATAAGGAGGATCAACTTTGAGATTTGTAGTTTCCTCAATGGATGCTGCTCTCATACAAATTTTAGTACTGTCACAAAGGATGATACAGTGCTATGTTGGATATGAGAATAAGAAATAGATTACCTATGGTTTGTACCACAGGTAAAGTTATAGCATGTTAAATTTATAAAGTATAGCAAAGCTAACTTTAGTTTGTAGCACAAGTAGTTACAGCATGTTAAGTTAATGAAATACAGTAAGATGAATGTTGCTTTAAGCATAGGCATTCACAAGTGATATAATTTAGTAGCATTCTTTAAGCTTAGCATGCATACAAAAATTGGTTTGTCTGTAGCTTTCAACAGCTTCATATTCATTTTTAAAATTCTTTTTCTATGTATATATGGTATATCAGCTATCTGTTAATTATCTTGGGGATCTTTACTCCTCTGTGACTTGATCTTAGAATAGGGTTCTCTAATTGGAAAAGAAGTACTATAGTACATAAATAAGAACTACAGTTTGGTAAAAGGACATATGTGCATCTAATGTGAAAGTTTATTGTGGCAACATTTCTTTCTCCAGGAACTTTGTCAAACATAATGGCTTGACAGAGCTCTTGGAGAGCAAAATATTATGACAGTAAATGTCGTAATGTTTTGCATTTGTTAGGTGTCCTTTTACCTAACATATTGTCAGTAATTCTGCCTTTATTACTAAGAACTAAAGTAATAAGAGTGTAAGTAGTTAGTTTGTAAGATTTACTTGTCATCTTATCACTATTCTAAAAGCTTAGTCAGGTGGGAACAAAACAAGGTGTTCTCACATTATAAACAAACATTGGAAGACGAAAAAGAAATTTAAAAAAATTTTAAGCAACCATTTATAAGAGACCCCTTAACGTTTACCTTCAGTATAGTGCGACTAGGCTCTAGCCTAGGCAGTCTGGTGCTCACCTGGTCAACCAGGCTGTTGCTGCTGGCCGACATATCTTTCACAGCTTGTCCCATCCAGCACAAAAAAAAATTCTCTTGTTTACAAGACAAAAAAAAAAAAAATTATAAAACATTCTTGAAAGAACTAGTGGTAATATATTACATTATGAATTTATACTTCTTTATTATTATTAATGGTATGAGAGAGCATTTTTGAGAGAATCGTGACAAGTGATGGACAGTACTGGATGTAACTAACTTTGCCCATTGTTTCTGCACTTTGTCCAGACAACAAATTATTCATCAAATCCGAAATCTGTTAAATCGATTTTTTTTTTTTGTATTTTTGTTTGAAAAGATTAATACAGGGTGGATTATCCCTCTGATATGGCAAAAAGGCTAGAGGCACCCAAAATACTCTGGTGACCATCTTGTCATTTAGATGATTTTCTTGGCTTTTCTCCTAGAATTGTTAATGAAGCGTGATGGGGATACTACAGATCTTATGTGGGGAAGACTTCAAGAAAGCTTGAGATGATGCATGTCATAGTATTTAAACAACAGCTACACTCTTCAATGAAACTCCCACAGCCATCTCTTGAAGTTCTAAGATGGCCAATTAGTCATCTGAGAAACTGATCAGCACCCCAGAATCTTTTCTTGTTGCATTTGCCAAACCCATCACACAGAATACTGGCAGTTTTGATTTCAGATATTCTCATTAGATTCATCTTACTTAAACCAGACACAACCATTACTTACCCCATCCTTGGCTGCAGCACCTGACTCGTGATGCTTTATAAATACTACTCCATAAAATTTGATTCTCTGCATGCATTGGATTGATGAAGACAGGTTCTAATGTTAAGAGAAAAGACTGAGCATGCACAAAAAAAAAAAATGCCATCTATTCCATGTAGAAAAACGTTAATTGCATTTTATGTATTAGATTGCTTAAATGATGATTTTAAAATAAGCAAACATGCTAGTATATAATTGAAATAACAAATAATTTTACAATACAGCTAAAAAGGAAGGACAAAATGGCACTGAATGTGGTCAGGGAAGTGATTTCTTCCCCCTGCTAACCCACTTCCTTGCTGTGCCACTTGATGAAGGTCCTGACAGGCAAATATGCCTCTTTAATAAATCCAGACACTGCATTTACGTCTTATTCTCATTAGTGTTGGTGTTAAACACCATCTACAACCTACTGGAAATGCTGTTGATATATTATATCCAGACAGTTGCTGCTGTTGATGCTTTCATTATATGATTGCCTACTCGTATGACACGTGTCAAGCAGTATAGCATTAACCAATCTGGCCCGAGTAAAAGTGAGCGTCAGCCTGTAACACTGTGGTCAGTGGAAGCTGGGACAAGGCTGTCAAGAGGGATATGCCCATTCTTACGCCACTCCATGCATCCCATCCCCCCCATCCCCGCACAACTCTTCTCAGGCTGGTTGTTTTTAAACCCTTATGTTGTTTCCGTAAACCTATCGACCTTTTCAGCTTTTTGATTCTTTTGTAAAATATTTTTAAATTTAATCATTATTTGTAAACCTGTCCCTTCCAACAGAAAATTAAGTAAACAAAATTATTAATTGTTCCATATGCACTTTTTCTTTCCTAAAAACTTACAGAGGAAATATTCGATTTTCACAGTTAGTTGAACTGTTATGCTTTCTTCCACTGTTCACGGGGCAGTAAATAGGTAAGCAGGTATTAGTTACCTGTTGTGGGCTGCATCCTGGAAGTGGTAGTGTGCCTTGGACTGGGTCTTTGAAATGAGCTGAGGTATAGTTTACCTGGAGAGAGTTCTGGGGGTCAATGCCCCTGTGGCCCAGTCTGTGACCAGGCCTCCTGGTGGATCAGAGCCTGATCAACCAGGCTGTTACTGCTGGCTGTATAGTGAACAGTTTTTAACCTGCAAATACAACTGTGTAAAGAGAAAGAAAATTTATCAGAATAAATATATGATAATACTGTAAATGATCACAAGAGTAACTTATTTATCAGTGTTATCTAAGTCATCTGAGAAAATATTAATGGGTATACACAGTAATAACCTTAACCATAACACGAGGTATACAAGTGTAAGGCTGTAAGAGGAATAAGCACTGGTCTCATCGATGACTGTTAAAGACTGCTTTAATACTCAGTACTCAGTTCTATTAAGCTTTTATATGATACTGAATACCAAATTTCCTTTAAAGATAACATGTCTATTGAGAGGGGTAGAAGAATTATCCACAATTTTCGTGACTCGATTATATGTTAATTACTTTTTGCCTGATTATTCATTCAACTTCTTTCTGAAAAGGCATTGGGCAAGTTTTGATTTCTCATTATCTTTTTCTCCCTTAATTCTCTTAATAGCCTGATATTGTGCCTTAATGCTACGTTTGATCTAGGTCAGTCTGCATGCTTTTGTAGATTTTCCAGAAAAAATTCTATTTCTAAAGTTTTAATGCGACTTCCTGCCAGAAATGCCCAACAGGTAAACCCATGCAGCAACTTATATTTTTGTAATTTGCATAAATCTAAATATAATGACCCCTTCTTTTTTCAGAAACCTACCACGGGCCATTATGATCTCGATGCCACTTGTGACTATAGTTTACTTTCTGGCAAATGTGGCCTACCTTGCTGTTCTCACACGGAGTGAGATTCTGTCTTCTAGTTGCTGTAGCTGTGTGTGAGTCTATGTAGTATTTTATAATGCTTCTACATTAATTTTCTCTCTCTCTCTCTCTCTCTCCTCCCATTGTCCAGCGGCAGTGAAGGTCTACATCTATATGCCTTTTTTTCACACACGGCCATACTCCCGCTGAGCAGGTGACTCGGAAAAGAAGAAACGCTTTCATGTAGTTTTTCTTCTTTTTACATTTAGTAATATATATGCTGTATCATCATCTGCTTATTATTTAGCAGGGCTGGAGACATTTCCTTTATGCTATATTCTCATCTCTGTAGTACAGATAACTATTTATTTATTTTCCCAGCTACCTTGTATCCTTCTTAGAGAGCAGTAAAAAAAAGAAATAATTTTTCTTATTTTATTTTCTCTACTTTTTCTATAATCCTAGCTTTATAGCTTTGCAATCTTCTATTACTACTCAAGCCTCTAAAAGTATTTATGTCAGATATGACGATTTATATTCTTTTCACTAACGTATCCCATGTTAAAAAAAAATGAATTAATTTGTAATAATAAAGAATTTGTCAATCCTTTAAACTCAGTTTGTTACTTATTTGTTTAATGTGACCCCGTCTTACATATCTTTCTTTTATAAATCTAAGAAATTTTAATAGTAATTGCAAATCTTGATAACAAAATTACACTCACCACCTCTCTTTAAATTTTAATGTATCATTTATGTCAGATCTTATTCTCAGTACAGCACTGACTAATATATATACAAAATTTTCTTTGCTATTTTTTTTTTTTCAAATAATATAAAAACATAATTTAGGCTAATTTCCACAGACTGATAATTCTGCATCTGTCCATTTCAGTAAACTTTAAATATGCTATAAATCTTGATATATTGTCTGTCTCTAACTTTCATTGAATGGTATGTGTGGCATATGCAAGGCCTTATTTAAAATTGTCAATTGTGAAAAAACTGAAACATATTTTACCACCCCTTTCAGTCCCCATCTCTCTTTGTTATTCCCACCTTTCTCTGTTTTACCCTCTTACTCTTAACCAGCTATAATCCACAATATGAGATTCTTTTGGGTCTGTAATAATTGCTTTTAAGTTTTTAAAATTAAGAGTAGGAGCATAATGCAAAATCATTCACAAAATATTGTAATCCATATCATATGAGGTGAAGCACCCTTTATTGACTAGCATGGTGTCTACATTCAAGCCAGCAATACCATCAATCTGGGAACATCTATTGTTGCAGGTCCACTTGCCAGACTTATTTTACAGAGGAAAAAACAGTGCTAGGTACAAGTAACTCCTGCTGGTGATGCAAAGACCCTTGCACCTCACTGGTGTTATAGGTGTTATGTGGTGCTGTATTGTGTCTTTTCACCCTCTTTCTGTGTATATATGTCATACTTTCAAGTTCCTTGTATTGACTTGAAAATGTCTTATTTAGATGGAAATATACTTTATAAAAATTTTCTCCAAAGTGTTTACCATTTCTGCTCTTACCAAAAGACAAGGCTTCCCTGACCAACGAAGCTGTTGCTGCTCATCGTCCAAAGACCTACATAGCCATACAACCTGGCTGATCCATCACATCTTTCAGGAGACTGTTTAGTTTCCTCTTGAAGCATTTCCTTATTATACTGTACCCATATTTCTTCCATTTGCTGATGAAAGGTCACAAAGCCATAAACCACAAAATTTGACAGTTCTCTAAATGTGCCTATGTAACCACTGTTTCATATTTTTCACTTTAACTTATATGATATTGTGTACATTAAGTACATAGTCTTAAAGTGTTTTTTGCATATAGTGGTCCCTTGCTTGACAAACACTTGTGTAACAATTGTAAATAAAAGAAACCTACGACCTTTCCTCTGCTTATGACCTGCTCCCACTTTTTCAACAACCAGATTTACTGGTTGCAAACTTTTCCCCTCTATTTGCAACCGTTTTCTCAACCAGGAGATATTATCACAGTTCGTTTGTTTAACTATTATATATTGTCCCAATGAGTTCACCCAGTTTCTCAAGCCAACTAATCACTTACAGAACTAGTAATATACGATATTTTTTCTTTTTCTTCGTTGCAGGGATTGTAATGTTGGCTATCGTTTAACAGGCAGAATTCACACAGAATACTGACAATTATCATAAGCAATTTTTCTCCCTTGATTAAACAAGCTGATTAAACCCATATCATACTGAGAGGTTTAGTGACTAAAAAAAAGGAAAAGTAACATGGGTATGAATCTTTTCTTTTCAGTCCTTTGGTAATCGTATGTTGGGTGTTATGACCTGGACAATGCCTTTCTTTGTGGCATGTTCAACATTTGGAAGTTTAAATGGTGGGATCTTTGCCTCTTCACGGCTGTTCTTCGTGGGTGCTCGACAAGGTCACCTTCCTCAAATCCTCGCACTTATTAATATAAAAAATTACACGCCAGTCCCGTCTCTGGTATTTTTGGTTAGTATATAATACAATACATTTTTTTTTTTTTGTGGTACAAATAATGTAGTTTATATACAACAAAACTTTGGCAGGCACAAAATAAAGCATATTTTGCCATGAAATCTTTGTACTTTCAGCAGTATCAGCATGATGTGTTTAAGCATAATTTTTGTAATAAAAACCATCAAAATAAGCAGCTACTATTTAAACAATTCTACTTACTGATAAAACTGGTTATAATAATTATACAGCATAACATTAGGTGATATTTTTTCAACACATCAGCCATCTCCCACCAAGGTAGGGTGGCCTGAAAAAGAGGAAATACTGTCACCATCACTCGTTCAATCACTCTTGCTAGAGGTGTGTTGACATCATAGTTTGGAACTGCAACATCACCATACTGTAATGGTTGTTCTACATTGGAGAACTGGTGCTAACCATTATAAAGGCTGCACTAAATTTCATTTAAAATTTAGCTATACCTAGTGCATCCTAGATATCTTTTTTAAAGATTAAATATATAATAATTTTATTTTTATTAAGATACTGTGTCTTAAGATAGACAAAAAAAATCCAACCACATTTATCTTGCTGTACTGATGCTGATACAGTGGACCCCCGCATAGCGACCTTAATCCGTGCAAGAGGGCTGGCTGTTATGCGAAATGTTCGCTATGCGAATGAATTTTCCCCATAAGAAATAATGGAAATCAAATTAATCCGTGCAAGACACCCAAAAGTATGAAAAAAAAATTTTTACCACATGAAATATACATTTTCCTACACACAAAGAGAAGGATACATGCACAATAATAGAGTAGTACATGCTCAATATATATTGTGCATGTACTACTCTACTAAATGAAGAATAAATGACACCTTTATTGAAGATGCAGCAATGACTGATGAGACACTGTGTCCTGGGAGTGCCTTTTCCTCCTGAGTACTGTAGGTCCTGTTTGGTATTTTCTTCCAGAACAGGCCTTATCACACTGTGTATGCCACTACGATTCTTAAATCTCTCAAACCAACCTTTGCTGGCTCTAAATTCACCAATATGAGCACTAGTTCCAGGCATTTTCCCTGTTCACCTGGGTGTTAGTCAACTGGTGTGGGTTGCATCCTGGGAGACAAGATTAAGGACTCCAATGGAAATAAGTTAGACAGTCTTCGATGACACTGACTTTCTTGGGTTATCCTGGGTAGCTAACCCTCTGGGGTTAATTGTTTCTTGGTATTCTCAATAAGCCACACCAACAACGGTGGTACAGCAGCAGCAGCAGCTGATGGTGGTACAGCAGCAACAGACGATGCTACAGCAACAACAGACGATGCTACAGCAGCAGCAGACGATGCTACAGCAGCAACTGACGATGTTACAGCAGCAGCAGATGATGCTACAGCAGCAGCAGCAGCAGCAGACGATGCTACAGCAGCAGCAGACGATGCTACAGCAGCAGCAGACGGTACTACAGCAGCAGCAGCAGCTGACGGTGGTACAGCAGCAGCAGCTGACAGTGCAGCAGCAGCTGACGGTGGTACAGCAGCAGCAGCAGCTGTACCACCAATAGTAGCAATGGTTGATTGGGGTTTATTATACAACCTGGCCAGCTCGGAGACACGCACTCCACTTTCATACTTATCAATGATCTTTTTCTTCATCTCCATAGTAATTCTCACCCTTATTGCTGTAGGGTTGGCACTAGAAGCTTTCTTGGGGCCCATGGTCACTTATTTTCCAGAAAAAAATCACCAAAAACACTGTAATAATACAAAATGTTCCGATTGTATGCTTGGATGTTACCGCGGAGGCTGGCTGGTAAACAATGCCACCCGCGGAACATGTGAGCGTGGCTCAGGCCGCACATTGGACGCGTCTCGGACGAAGGCCGCTGAGCGGGTTTTTGTCCACTATGCGGGGCAAAATTTTAGCGAACAAAGCGTCCGCTATGCGGATTGTCCACTATGCAAGGCGTCCGTTATGCGGGGGTCCACTGTATATCTTTTGTTAGCAACTGTCATTACTTTTATACTGTATATGTTCAGTAACTGCATTAAATCTTTTTGTTTACTTCTGCAGGGTATAATGACAGTATTCATGCTCATTACCTCTGATATGCAAGCTCTTATTAACTATATCTCATTCACCGAGGCATTGTTTATACTTATGTCCATTGCGGCGCTGCTTTGGCTGCGAATCAAGGAACCCAATCGACACAGACCTATAAAGGTAAGTCACGTATGCTATTTGCAACTTTTAACAGTTTTTATTGATAATTTTGATATTTTTTAAAGGATTTTCCCAGTTTGCACTATTGCTTTATGAATTTTTCAATATTTAATGCATAGGAACTTCACATACCAAAATGTATAACGATTTTTTTTTCATTATGCCGGCTGTCTCCCACTGAGGCAGGGTGACCCCCCAAAAAAAGAAACACTTTCACCATCTTTCACACATAGTCACTGTCTTTGCAGAGGTTCCCAGATATGACAGTTTAGATGTCACTCCAAACAGCCAATATCTCAAACCCCTCCTTTAAAGTGCAGGAATTGTACTTCCCACCTCTAGGACTCAAGTTCAGCTAACCGGTTTCCCTGAATCCCTTCACATATTACCCTGCTAACACTCCAACAGCTCATCAAGTCCCAAAAACTATTTGCCTCTATTCACTCCTATCTAACACTCTCACATATACCTGCTACATGTCCAGGCCCCTTGCACACAAAACCTCCTTTACCCCATCCCTCCATCATTTCTAAGGACTACCCCTACCCCCTCCTCCCCTCCAATACTGATTTATGCACTCTGAGTCATTCTATTTTGCTTCATCCTCTCTAAATGACCAAATCACTTCAATAACCCCTCTTCAGCCCTCTGAATAATACTTTTTGCAACTCCACACCACCACCTAATTTCTACAGTACGAATTCTCTGCATAATATTTACACCACACATTGCCTTTGGACACGACATCTCCACTGCCTCCAGCCTCCTCCTCGCTGCAGCATTTACAACCCATGCTTTACACCCAGATAAGAATATTGGTACCACAATACTCTCATACATTCCCTTCTTTGCCTCTATGAATAACATTTTTTGTCTTGACAGACACCTCAAAATACCTTTTTTTTTTTGGGGGGGGGGGAGACATTAGGTTGTAAAAAAGGTACAGTGGAACCTCTGGTCATGACCATAATTTGTTCCAAAACTTAAGTTGCGACCCGAATCTAATTTCCCCATTGGATTGTATGTAAATAAGATTAATCCATTCTAGACCCATACAAACTATATGTAAATATTATTTTTTTTTAAGATTTTAAGCACAAAAATAGTTAATTATACCATAGAATGCACAATAATAGTAAACTAAATATAAAAACCATGAATAACACTGAGAAATCCTTGAACAACAGAGAAAACTAACATTGCACGAGACCATTCTGAACCCCTACGAATCATTCACTATAAATATTTTTTTTTTTATCACAGAAAAAATAATCAAAGTTTGAAAATTCCTTAACCCCTTTGACTGTCGCAACCCCAAATCCTGAGGTGTCTCCTGGTGTCGCAAAATGTTTGAAAAAAAAAAAAAAATTTTTCTTATGAAATGATAGACAATCTTTTCCCGTTCGTAATGACACCAGAAGCATGAAATTTAATGGAAAACTTATGGAATTACACTCTCAGGAAATTAGCAACCTCGGCGATATTTACGAATCGGCAATTTCGCCCAATTTGAGCCCTATTTTCGACTAATTCCATTGTTCCAGTTGACCAAGCTCGTAGCTACTTCTTTAGAACTCTATTTCTTCTATCGATTTAGTACAAGAAACTGCCCATTTACCAATTTCAACTACCCAATAAAGTGGTCAGAAATTAGCAATTTGGCCAATTTCATGCAAGTTAAAAAATATGCCAGTTTCAAAATAGGGTCCAGAATGAACAATGCAGACATTCTTGGCTCTAAAATAACATTTTCTTTGTTCATTAGTTATGTCTCCAGGCCCATCTGATATTACTCTTGCTGTCTGTTTTGAATTTTTTTCAAACAAAAAATAAAAAGATTTACTGTTATGCAGACTGCTGCAATAGTGTAATGTATAAATAATGTCAACCCATTCATGACTGCATTTTAGAATGGCTAGTTGGGCATTTATTAGACAATGACGTCATTTGTTTACTCTTGAACATCTGCAGAAATCAAACGTTTCCCCTACTTTGAGCTCCATTTCAAGGTCCTTTTCATAGTAAATCCAATCAAAATCCTCTCTATTTCTGCAGTATGTTTTCCATTCTATCAAATGAGATCAAGAAAACGAGAATACAACCATAAATACTATACGAAAGTACACCTCAAAGTTGGTGTTTTAATCCAAAAACACGTTTGTAGTTTTTTTTTTTCTCATTGTGCACTTCATACTGCAGGATTCTTTTATACAGTGCACACTGACCACACAGACTCATTCTCTCACATGTGGGCCTACCAGCTTTCTCCCGCTCGATTTGAAGCCGTTAGAATTTTTGAGTATATATACGTCAAACACATTGGCTCGTGAGATGTATATATACGACTGAAACAGTCAAAGGGTTAATTATACAAAACAATGCACAGTTTAATAGAGAAAAAACCTTAATTAACAGAGAAAAAAGTACCATAAACAACCAAGAAAACAAAATGAATTCAAAAGCAAATGAAATACAACACAAGGAGTTCACAGTGAATGAACGCACGTCTGGCTGACACTGACTACAAGGTGAGGGTCTTTGTTAGGTGTACACAAGCAACAGGAAATGGAGAAAATTGACGAGTGCGAAAAGATGGCACGGAATGTGAAAAATTGGCATGGCTGTGTTTGTTCGGCACCCAATTACTTGTTCATGACCAGATGCAAAAATTTGGCAAATATTTTAGTCACAAACTGATTTGTTCATGTTCAGAAGCATTCGTGACCAGAGGTTCTACTGCGCTGCTAAGAATTGTGAGCCAGAGATGGTGGACATCTGAGGGAAGAAAACCATACATTACTTATTTTGTTCCCATGTCTTTTACATAAATGTGCTATACCATATCTATGGTAGTTTACCTGGAGAGAGTTCCAGGGGTCAACGCCCCCGCGGCCCGGTCTATGACCAGGCCGCCTGGTGGATCAGAGCCTGATCAACCAGGCTGTTACTGCTGGCTGCACGCAATCCAACGTACGAGCCACAGCCCGGCTGGTCAGGTACCGACTTTAGGTGTATGTCCAGTGCATGCTTGAAGACAGCCAGGGGTCTATTGGTAATCCCCCTTATGTATGCTGGGAGGCAGTTGAACAGTCTCGGGCCCCTGACACTTATTGTATTGTCTCTCTAACGTGCTAGTGACACCCCTGCTTTTCATTGGGGGGATGTTGCATCGTCTGCCGAGTCTTTTGCTTTCATTGTGACTGATTTTCGTGTGCAAGTTCGGTACTAGTCCCTCTAGGATTTTCCAGGTGTATATAATCATGTATCTCTCCCGCCTGCATTCCAGGGAGTACAGGTTCAGGAAATTCAAGCACTCCCAGTAATTGAGGTGTTTTATCTCCGTTATGCGCGCCGTGAAGGTTCTCTGTACATTTTCTGGGTCAGAAATTTCACCTGCCTTGAAAGGTGCTGTTAATGTGCAGCAATATTCCAGCCTAGATAGAACTAGCGACCTGAAGAGTGTCATCATGGGCTTAGTATCCCTAGTTTTGAAGGTTCTCATTATCCATCCTGTCATTTTTCTAGCAGATGCGATTGATACAATGTTATGGTCCTTGAAGGCGAGATCCTCCGACATGATCACTCCCAGGTCTTTGACGTTGGTTTTTTGCTCTATTTTGTGGAAGGAATTTGTTTTGTACTCTGATGACGTTTTAATTTCCTCATGTTTACCATATTGGAGTATTTGAAATTTCTCATCGTTGAACTTCATATTGTTTTCTGCAGCCCACTGAAAGATTTGGTTGATGTCTGCCTGGAGCCTTGCAGTGTCTGCAATGGATGACACTGTCATGCAGATTCGAGTGTCATCTGCAAAGGAAGACATGGTGCTGTGGCTGACATCCTTGTCTGTCAGATATGAGGATGAGAAACAAGATGGGAGCTAGTACTGTGCCTTGTGGAACAGAGCTTTTCACCGTAGCTGCCTCAGACTTTACTCTGTTGACTACTACTCTTTGTGTTCTGTTTGTGAGGAAATTATAGATCCATCTACCAACATTTCCTGTTATTCCTTTAGCACGCATTTTGTGCGCTATTACACCATAGTCACACTTGTCGAAGGCTTTGGCAAAGTCTGTATATATTACATCTGCATTCTTTTTGTCTTCTAGTGCATCTAGGACCTTGTTGTAGTGATCCAGTAGCTGAGACAGACACGATTTTTATTATCATAATCAAAAAGACGCACTAAGCCACAAGGGCTATACAGCTCTGCGAGACAGACAGGAGCGACTTGCTCTAAACCCATGTTGCCCTGGGTTGTGTAATTGATGGGTATCTAGATGGGTGGCAATCTTGCTTCTTAGGACCCTTTCAAAGATTTTTATGATATGGGATGTTAGTGCTATCAGTCTGTAGTTCTTTGCTATTGCTTTACTGCCCCCTTTGTGGAGTGGGGCTATGTCTGTATGCTCACACTAAGAATAAAACAGTTTCTATAGGTTTCCTGTGTCTTGGTTTGTAGCATATTTAACTCACATACTGAGTGTCCGTGGTCCGATTCCCGGCCAGGTGGAAATGTTTGGCATGTTTCCTTACACCTGCTGCCCCTGTTTACCTAGCAGTAAGTAGGGACCTGGGTGTTAGTCAACTGTTGTGGGTTGCATCCTGGGGGGGATGGTAGTATACCTCAGATAGAGCTGGGATTTGAAATGAGCTGAGGTAGGCTAACATCTTTTAGCCAGTAAAATTTATATGTAGAAGGAAAAAAAAAAAGTACTTTTTAAATTTTTTATTTTATTTATTTTATTATCACACTGGCCGATTCCCACCAAGGCAGGGTGGCCCGAAAAAGAAAAACTTTCACCATCATTCACTCCATCACTGTCTTGCCAGAAGGGTGCTTTACACTACAGTTTTTAAACTGCAACATTAACACCCCTCCTTCAGAGTGCAGGCACTGTACTTCCCATCTCCAGGACTCAAGTCCGGCCTGCAGGTTTCCCTGAACCCCTTCATAAATGTTACTTTGCTCACACTCCAACAGCACGTCAAGTATTAAAAACCATTTGTCTCCATTCACTCGTATCAAACACGCTCACGCATGCCTGCTGGAAGTCCAAGCCCCTCGCACACAAAACCTCCTTTACCCCCTCCCTCCAACCTTTCCTAGGCCGACCCCTACCCCGCCTTCCTTCCACTACAGACTGATACACTCTTGAAGTTATTCTGTTTCGCTCCATTCTCTCCACATGTCCGAACCACCTCAACAACCCCTCCTCAGCCCTCAGATACAGATATTCCATAGATTTTATGTGCACTCAGGGTTTAATGGGATGCTAAAAACATAGTTTCATATAGTTACTGCCATTAACGTGAGTTATCCACCCTGTCACGTAGGTTGAAAACTTCAGAAGGTAAGCAGTTCTAATTTTTCTATTTGTATGCCCTCAGGTATGGATTGGATTCCCCATCCTGTTCTTCATCATCTGTCTCTTCCTTGTGGTTCTTCCAATTGTGCAGAGGCCCATTGAATTGGGTGTAGCCATTGGTATCATATCCATAGGGATCCCTGTCTATTACTTTGCTATTTACCGAGAAGAAAAGTCAAAGTGGTTTATGAAGTTTATGGGTAAGTACGTTGTATCTGTAGAGGAGAAAGGAGGAAGAGAACTATCCAGTAATATTCAGGAAGAAGTGTTAGAAAACAAATTACGGATGCTCCTTGCTTTACGATGGTTCAACATACGATATTTTGACTTTACAGTGGCACTCTGCAGTACTATACATTAATTGATATGATAAACTTGTATTCATTTATTTACTTTTCAATACTGGTATTTAGTTACAGTAATTATTTGTTTATTTACTTGTTCACTGACAGTAGTTATTTATTTACTTATTTATTTAGCATATCAATCATATTCTTCTTATGATATTTTCATTTAACAATTGGTTCATCGGAATGTAACACCATCATAAATCAAGCAGCACCTGTATACTTTGGGAAATTAAATTTCAGAATTTAACTGTACAGTTGAAGCCATAAATTTGCATGGGTTAGATTTCTAGGGAGTTGCAACAAATATTGTTTAATACTGTCCATATAATCAATTTTGTTTCAGATGAGTTCAAAGCTCTTATATGGTTAATATAAAACTTTCACCATCAGTGATGGAGTGAATGATGGTGAAAGTTTTTCTTTTTCGGGCCACCCTGCCTTGGTGGGAATCGGCCAGTGTGATAAAAAAAAAAATATTGACTAAAAGGAATTAGACAGGGGTATGGACAGGGAGTATCTATTGAGCAAATTTTGAACTGTGTTGAAATCTGGGTGAAGAATAAGCAGTTGACATAGCCAGCATTTGACACCATTAGTTAAATTTCTACAGTAAATAGAGGCATGACTGCCTGGTCAGGAACTTCCAGCATCACTGGACACCCAGCCCAAATGTCATGTCCTCTGTAGGTTGACAAGATCAGCAACAGTATGCTTGCCAACTGATTGACTTGGAGGAGATATAAAATGCTCCAAACTTCAGAACACCCGTGACTTAACCTGACTCCTCATTTTTTCTTTTTCTTCTTCTCCCTCTTCCCCTTTCCTCTTTCCTTTTTCTCCTCTGGGTTGTCTTTCTCTCTTCTGTCTCGTGTTTCTGTTTCTTCCTTCTTCATTTATTTCACCACTTCCCCTTTCACGCACCTCTGTGCGCTTGCTCTCCCTCTGTGGGAGCTCTCTTGCAGTGCTCCCCTTCCTTTGTATTTGACTGGCTCGTCCTCCTTTTTCCCCACTTCTACCACTACTACTACTACCACTGATGAAATTAAGACACGTGTGCGGCATCTGGTTGTCTTTGTTGTGGACGTTTCGCCATCCAGTGGCTGGCTGGATGGCGAAACGTCTACGATAGGGATGCCCGGGTGTTGCGCATGTGTCTTAATTTCATCTTGTCGGTATTATATACCATTCTTGTACTACTACTACTACTACTACTACTATTACTACTACTACTACCACCACCACCTCTTCCTGCCTATATATAGCCGTCCTGCTCCACTTCTGGTTAGTGTGACTTTGTAAATGGTCCAAGTCGGACTGAAACGTCGTCGTGAGCTTCTCTCTTTTATGTGCGGGTTATTTGTGTATCGTTCCAGTCACGGTATTGTGCCTTTTTTGTTATTTACACAATTATAACTGATGATTATGTGTAGTCTTCAAACTGGGCTGACTTTCTTTTTCTCCACTGTCCTCTTCTGGTGGGCATTTTAATTAATAACTAATCAGTCAGCTGTAGTGACTCGTACACACCTTTGGCCCCTTCTGTGGGGCCCAAGATGGATATTGTGGGCCTAGGAACACTGGTTTAGAAGACCCAGGTCTTTGCAGGCCTTCAGCAACAGGAACAGTGTGTGTACCTTCTCTATGAAATAAACCCTGTCCTTGGTGATCCTTCCATCCAGCTTTAGGACAGAGCTGTGCCTAAGCACTTCCACTTTGCCTCTTGCAATGTGTTACAGGTGGTAATCTGCATTCTGTAAATAAGTTTGACATCCTCAGCATTCTCAAGTGTTCTTTACCAGCCACACACACCTCAGCACCTGCATCTGCCTCTGTCAATACTGAATGTCAGGATGATTTAGCAGGGTAACTTACAGCTACCATTAATATGAGAGGCTGTTCATAGCAGCTTCAATTGCCCATTCTCAACTCATGCTTCTTCACCACACTGCAGTGGATACTGTTTTCAGTGTAGGAGGCTGAGACCCCTTCCTGTACCTCACAACATGGCCTTGAGTGCTACAGGTATAGCACTCCATAGTTCTGCATGTCAGTTATCTTGTTCATGCACCTTGGCACAATTGCCATGGTGATGTCTGGCCTGGTGTGTGTGACCCTTGGCAGTAGCTCCTCCCACCTGCCTTTCTCTTTATAACATAAGCTGCTACACTTGCATCTGGTAGAGAGGCATTCATCACTTTGAGGCCCACTGCTATTCACATCAAATTCATATGCACACTAACCTTTTTTTTGAACATTCTAGTCTCTTCGTAGTCTTAAAAGATTTCTTGCCCCACTATGTGCTTATGTACCAACATATAATCTGATATGTCATGAGGGACACCTAAATTCACAATATAATGCACTCTGTTGTCAGCTAATCATAATGCTCTCATCACTTCTTACACACTTTGGTGTCAGCTTGAAAGAATTTGTCCGTGATGGTGGTGACTTAGTAGCATTGCATACAATGCTTATGATGGTGATCACTGCCTCCTACTGTAAATCTTTTCACTTGCATTATGGCACAGTGGTGCTGATGGTCCTCTGAAAACTGGTGACACAAGGTGAGCAGATGCTCATTACTGCCTGCAATAGTGATCATTCATTTAGCTTTAAACACATTTTGTTCAGGTCTGGAAATCAGGGCTTGAAATGTCAGGGAAGGAGGCTGGGTACCCTGACACAAGCCAAAGTGCTGGGTAAGTCACCAGTGGTGGTACCTGCTGCTGTACACTGTTGAGTACCAACTGTGTTTTGAATCTGTCTATAAAATCTTGCTGTTGCTTGAAGATGCACTGTTGAACCAGTAGGATGGGCATGGGGTCATACCCTAGGGTATGGGCTCAAGCTTCTGGTGTGCCACTTAACTGTGACCCCATCATAGTTTGACACCATTAGTTAAATGTCTCATATACAGAGAGAGTGAGGCTCAACTGCCTGGCCAGGCACCTCAGACATTTAAGAACAAAAACACAATACTGTGACTGGAGCAATACACAAGTAACCCACACGTGGGAGAGAGAGAGAGAAGATAATGACGATGTTTTGGTCCAACTTACACCATTCACAAGTCACAATAACACACAAGAGTGAGGGAGCCAGTATATATAGGAGAGGAGGACAGGGATGGGACAAAGAGAGGAAGAAGTGGAGAAGTAGTGGAAAAGGTAATGCTGGTAGTAGAAGTTTGTAGTGGTAGTGTATATACCTCAGACATTGTTGGGCAACCAGCCAAACCATACCCCACACAAATGAAATCCCATGGTTAGCTTTTAAATTAGGGATCTTGCACCAAGCTAAAGAAAAACAAAAATTGAGAATTGTCAAAGCTATTTATGGGAGGTGCATCATTAAAAATGTTATGTATCAATTGAAGCATGCTAATTAGGAAGCCTATAAAATTTTGTAGTCTGGCTGAAATATTTTTAATTTCTATTATATTCAGGGGAGAAATGTTAGTCATAAGGAAGAGGAGGATAACTTCCTTTCCTTGAATCAAGAGCCATTCACTACTGTCATTGCATCTTTCCCCTTGAAGGTTCATAAAGTCTGTGCCCTCTCTCCTTCTACAGTATGTACAGCTTTAAATTACCCTATATATAATATTGGTGCTCTTTGTTTTATGCTGTAAGCTGCATTCCAGACTCATGGCAGCCATATGAAGCTCAGATCATACGTAATAAATTCCACATAACATTCTTCAGTACAGTATAAATATCTTGAACTGTATGTACATCCTCATCCACAGCTTCCTGGTATCACTATCATTAATATCCACTAAATGTATAGTATATTGCATATACAGTATTACTGATAGAAATAGGACATTGTGTAATACTGTACTGAATTCTTATAAAGGCCTTCTAAACTGTGGTATGCCTGTGCTTTAGTTGCTTTGGTAAAAAATTTAAATTGGACTCTAAAAAAAATCATCCTTCTTTTTCAGACAAGGCCTTTTATGTTTCTCAGATGCTATGTATCAGCCTACCTGAAGAAAAGCAAGATTGAAACCACTGTTTATTTATGAAGGATTTCTGATGCAAGTTTCTTCTACAGTAACTGCCCCTGTGAAGCACCATTATGTAGTGTGAATTTTTGTAAATGTGGTTGAGAGAGTCCATCCAAAATTGAATAGCACATGCTGGAAGACCTTTCCACTTGCTATTAAATTTTTTGGAGTCGCCTTTTCCATAACTTTTACAAAAAAAAAAAAAAAAAAAAAACTATATAAGGAGTTTTAAAAGAAGTGACTATGTTCATTACACCTTGGGGGTATCAGTGCCTTTGTAGATTTTTATATTCTTTGGAAAATCTCCAGAGTTTTTATATATATATTTTTTCAACGAGCTGGCCATATCCCACCGAGGCAGGGTGACCTAAAAAGAAAAAAAAGTTTCTCTTATATATATATAAAAATACATACATCATTCTTTTATATGTGGTTACTGTACAGTGATTGTGTATATGCAAAATACGGGTGGTTGTTTTGTCCATACTCTCTCTTGCCTATATACTATGGTTGCTCTAGCCTTGTCATAATAGGGTGTGTGATTATTATTATTATATTCAAAAAGAAGCGCTAAACCACAAGGGCCATACAGTGCTGCAGGGTGTGTGATGCTATCCAGGAGATATTTTGGATATTTATGTGTATTGCTGTGGTAAATGTACACTGTATAAAATAGGAATTATCAGAATCAATAAGAAATATGATATGTATTTTACACTGTAGCATGAGTTATTGAAAATTACATTTTTTGGAGTAATATTGAATTACATTGTAAAAGGATATTGAATGTTGTAGTTATGAATCTGATTTTTTTTTAAGGATACTGAGAGGCTGATGAAGTATAATCTATTCAAGCAAAGACTGAGACAGTAATAACAAAGATCACTTTTGTGAAATGACTTTTTCCAAAAATCATGCTTATTTTTATTTAATACAGTGGAACTTTGACTTAAGAGGGTCCCAACGTACAAGTTTTTTTGAGATACGAGCCATTGACCAGTCGAATTTTTGCTCCGAGTTACGAGCCAGCTCCCCCTACTTCCCCCTCAACACACAACCTGCACACTTTGCTGGTTAATCTATGATTTCATGCTTTAATTTCATGGAAATTATCCTCTTTTTCTTCTCAGCACTGTCCTTAACACTTATTTTCTTAGGACCCATGCTTAGAAAAACGAAATTTGGCCAAATGACTGTAAAAAATGTAAGCAAAGCATGAGAGAAATACTCGTGCACTGAGTCAGTGGCGTTCTGAAGCTTTTGTTGTTATTATTATTACACATGTATTATTACAGTGGACCTCCGACTTACAGTATTAATCCGTTCCAGAGAGCACATTGTAAAACAAAATTATAAGTCAAATTAATTTTCCCCATAAGAAATAATGGAAATCAAATTAATCCGTTCAAGACACCCAAAAGTATGAAAAAAAAAAATATTTTTACCACATGAAATATACATTTTCCTACACACAAACAGAAGGATACATGCACAATATATATTGTGTAATGAAGAATAAATGACACTTACTTTTATTGAAGATGTGGTGATCAGTGATGGGAGGGGAGATGGTGTATTATTTTTTGGAAGGGGAATCCCCTTCCATAAGGACCATGGTGGCTTATTTAGTAGTTAAAAGTACTAAAAACACTGGGATAATACAAAATGTTCCGAATGTATGTGTGGAAGCGACCGCACTGGCTTATAAACATTGGCACACTAACTGAAGGCAAGGCAGCTGAGGCACGCTCAGGCCAGATGGACGCATACGGGATGAATGATGTAAGTCGAGTTTTTCAATGTATGTTGGGGTCAAATTTTTACACTGACAAGCATTTTAAGTCGGGGATCCACTGTATTATTAATGTAATAATAATAATGAGCGAGCTTCAGTTCCCTAAATTAATGATAATAATACATATGTAATGCGTAATAATTCAGAATGCTGCCACTAGTTGGCGCAGTCGATGGCAAAACATCCTGTAAGGAGTCCACATGTTTACATCGCCATGGGAGCAGTTCTCTTGTGCTTGCTTGCATTTTTTTTTTTTTTTTTTTTAGTCATTTGGCCAAATTTCTTTTTTCTAACCATGGGTCCTAAGACAGTAAGCACAAAGGACAGTATTACGATTCATTATGTTTTTATATAATATTTCTTATTTATAAATACATATTGTTTCAGTGTTTTATAATAAAAGCATAGGAAGATACTATAGTCAGAGTGGAAGAATAAATGGCAGACGTTGGCGCCGCTTCTGCCGCCATCATCACTCATCATATTATGCTTATTTTATTCATTCTAGAGTATATATCATGTTTCTCTGTTAATCATATTGTTTAATATGTCGTATTACATGAATTGTAATAGATAAATAAGCCATAGAGTTGATATTGTTATAATAAAAAAGAAGCACTAAACCACAAGGGCTATACAGCGCTGCATGGAGTTGATATTAGCATTACATTAAAATATTTTGTCCTGCCGCTGGGACGGATTAATGGCATTTCAATTAATTTAAATGAGAAAAATTGATTTGATATACAGGTAAATTGAGTTACGAGCTAGGTCACGGAATGGATTAAACTCACAAGTCAAGGTTCCACTGTATATAAAGATGGGGTCCACTCTTAGTGGTCCCCAACCAAAAACCAAAACTATAAACATATTCAAAGGAAATATAGGCTACTTTTGTGGGTGAATAAAATAAAAGAGTAGAATTGTATCTTTGGTAGCTTTTCTAATTATGAAAGGAATAATAATTATTGAACATGCCAAGGGATTTTTTATTCTAAAGAGGAATAAAAATTTTGCTTTTATTAGCAATAAAATTATTATGGGAATTGTACAAATTGGTGATTTCTGTTGGAAAAATACTTTTTTGTAAAACAGTAACTTTGCAAGACACACGCATTATTGTTGTTTTATCAGAAAAAAAATATCAAATGAAACTACAGGTCTCCCTCAACATTCACGAGGGTTAGGGGATCAATAGCCTCGCGAATGTTGAAAAACCGTGAATGTTTGGTGCCCCAATATATTGTAGGGAAATATAATACAATACTGCTTCCTTAACTTGTTGAGCCATGAACAATCATAAAATACATGAAAACGTCGTAAATTGTACTAAATACATACGTTATGCCTTAACAACAAGTATGTTATTAAATACCACTGCCTCCACCACTGCAAGTCCCTACTACCCCCCCACAACTGGCAGCCAGCCCTCCCACCACTGTGTGGCGAGTGTTTTGTTTGTTCATTATTTGCTATTAAACTACAGTATAAATAATGTCAACCCATTTATGACTGCACATTGGAATGGCTATTCGGACAGGTATTGGAAGGTGACATCATGTGTTTACTCTTGAACACAGCAAAGAATCAAACATTTGTGCTACTGCTAATAATAATAATAAATAATAATAAAATAATAATATAAAAATAACAATAATAATACGTATAATAAAAATAATAATGATAATAATATAATAAAAATAATAATGATAATAATAATAATAATAATAAATACGATAGAATTGAAGAAGGAAATTGTACAAAAATACGAGAGCTGAAGCAGTGGTGGAGGAAGTGGTTGACGCAGCGTCAGTGTGGCTTTGTTTATGCTGGAGTGAGTATTAGTCTCTGTGCTCTTCCAAACATTTCACTGTGGTAGAGGCAGTGATAGAGGCAGTGGGTGAGGCAGTGGTATTTACTAACATATATGTTATAAATAATAATAATACATGTTAATATTAATAACATTTATAATAATAATAATAAATGTTATTCATAATGTACTATTATTATTTATAACATATGTTAGTAAATATCACTGCCTCTACCACTGTCTCATCCACTGCCTTACCACTGCCTCACCCACTGCCTCAACTGCTGCCTCACCCACTGCCTCTATAACTGCCTCTACCACTGCCTCAACCACTCCAGTCACACAATCTACAAGCACCAAATACAATGAATTATTGTGAAGTGTTTGGAAGAGCACGGAAACTAATACTCACTCCAGCATAAACAAAGCCACACTGACGATGCGTCAACCACTTCCTCCACCACTGCTTCAGCCCTCGTATTTTTGTACAATTTCCTTCTTCAATTCTATCGTATTTATTATTATTATTATTATTATATTATTATTATTATTATTATTATTAGCAGTAGCAGAAATGTTTGATTCTTTGCTGTGTTCAAGAGTAAACACACGTCACCTTCCAATACCTGTCCAAATAGCCATTCTAATATGCAGTCATGGATGGGTTGACATTATTTATACTGTAGTTTAATAGCAAATAATGAACAAACAAAACACTCACCACACAGTGGTGCGAGGGCTGGCTGCCAGTTGCAGGGGTCGGAGGGAGGGTAGTAAGGACTCGTGGCGGTAAACTTGAATATGATTTGGCAGTTGGGAATTCGCGAATGTGTGAGGCCCGCAAAAGTTGAAAACGCGAATGTTGAGGGAGACCTGTAATTTCTGTTATGTATTATCGTCAACAAAACCGAGTACAGTATCTAAGCTGCCTTGTGTCATTTTGAAAGTGCCTTTTGCTTGAGATTTTACTGTTTAGTTATTATTTATTCTTTTATATTTAATACACTACTTGGCTATATAATAATAGCAAATAAGGACACTCAGACTAAATGAGGTGTGGTAGTCTTTCAGGAGAATTGAGAAAATTTCTCCTGACACAGGTCTTAAGCTCTATGGAGTTTTTGGTTACTTGACCAAGACCTTCCACTAGCTTACTGATCCTCTTAAAAAGCAAATGCAGTATCACATCATAAAATTTTATACAGTATTTAAGTTTCTCTCATCACTTAACCCGTAAACGGTCCAAATGTATATATATACGTTTTTTCAACATTTGAAAGTATGTAAAAAAAGTAGATCTTTTTGTTTTTTTACATTTGAAAATGTGTAAAAAAAAATTTGATCTACTTTTGTAGCACTACACATGTGAACGTAGATCTGGTTGGACCGTTTATGGGTTAAAAAACAGAGTAAAACATCACATGAGGGAGGGTAACTGCATAGCGCCACTCATGTAACAGTGACACAGGAGACTACATGACAACTCTGCTTTTTGAAAGGATATAAATTACACTTTGGTACAGATGTGGAATTAAAATACAGCTCAACTTGCTGCACTCTGCACGAACCCATGGCTAGTTTTAGGACTGGCTTATCAGGGGTTTGAGCCTGTGTGGGGCAAGTTCTTTACAATGGTATCCTATTTATAGTTGTTAAAATGCAATATATTATCCAAATTTTAAATTTCTAGTTATTTTCAGTACAAGTATTTGACCCTATATATAGCATCCCAAAACCCATAAAGGACCCTAGTTGACTGTATTCAAGCAGGCACCCTGGGTATCAAATGCTTAGTGAAAAACAAAAACAGTAAAGTATTTTCTGTGCATCATGCACCTTGCTCTTACTGTGCTGTATTAGAGGTTTCTAGTTAGTAACATGTTGTATACTTGAAAACAAAGACAAGCTATTAAAAATAAAGTAAGGTTTACTATTGGAGTTTTACAAGGTAATTATTTGAATTCAAAAGAAAAATTTAAAATTATAGTCAGTACAATTTTTTAACATGCTGGCCATTCCCCACTGAGGGAGGGTGATGCAAAACAAGAAGAAATGTTTTCACCATCATTCATTCAATCACACTTGCCAGATGAACCTCCAGACTGCAATATCCCCACTCCCTTCAGAGTTCAGGCACTGTACTACTTTCCACCTCCAGGACTCGAGTCCAGCTAATCAGTTTCTCCTGAATCCCTTCATAAATGTTACCTTGCTCACACTCCAGTATTAGAGGTAATAAACATAAGACAAGCCATGGAAATGTTCTTCGAAGGCAAATAATTTTGCACAGGGTTCTTTTAAGTTTTCTCTGGAATTTTAGGGTCTTGTAATAAGCCTTTAGCATCCTTTGGCAGATAATTCCAGACTTTGGGCACTTTTATTTCTACACAGATCCATTCAGACAATATCAAAGTAGTGTCATGCCTATGGGTTCTGTTATAGCTCTTGAGGAAGAGGGAGGTCTGCTTTTTAACTTTTAGTTCAGAGTCATGAACATACAGAGGAGAGTAGCTTGTGTGTATGATACATACGCTCAGTAGGCAGATATTTGAATTAGAACATTGTATGTTGCTAAACCTAGAGTATATGGCTCTGATGGCTGCCTCTTATTGCAGGATTGGTTTCAGGTGGTTAACTGGTATCAGGCCTCAGACATGGATACTGAATGTTTGTGAAAAAAATTAGTGCAAAGTACAGTATGTACCGTATGAGGCGAGCACTGTAGCGTGGGGTACAGAGTATTATGATTATGATAATGGAGAAGTGTGAAACCCACATGGGTCATACAGAGCCTTACCAATGGAAAGTTAGCTCCAATTCCTGCAATCAATAATCCTTCACCTTTTACCCAAAATCTTGAAAAAAGTCCTGTTACCTATAGTAACTGTTAATTGTGAGAGCATTTTCAAAATGTAGAAGTATCTAGTATTATTATTATTATAATCAAAAAGAAGCGCTAAGCCACAAGGGCTATACAGCAAAGTATCTAGTAGCCTCTATCCCATGTGAATTCTTTGATGCCTCAACTGTGCTGCAAAGCATTCTGTTTTGCTTAACTTGAAAGTTAGCTAAAGAGACTAATAAATATAGCTGCTAGAATCACATTCTAATGTATGAAAAGCTTAGTGATAATGCCTCTATTATATATATCTTAATCATTTATTTTATAACATTTTACTTAAACCATAAAACTGTGTCAAGTGATTACCTGCTAAATACAGTTTATTTATTTTTCCTAATACGTACCTCCTCTTTAGTTTTATCCACATCCGTCTCCACTCTTCAGCCTTATTCTATAACACTTATTTTCTCTGACTTGGATTTTTATCCAGAATTGTTGGTTGACATTGCTGAGATGCCAGAGGTCTTTCATCAAATTGTTAACTACTCTGATATACAATGAATAATTAAAAATATTCCAAACTTACTGTGATTGAATAGTTTTTTTTTTTTTTTTTTTTTTTTACACACTATCACCACCAGAAATATTAAATCGGTACCTGGATAATGGGTGGTAATGTGGTTTGATCTAAGGAAAAGGATAGTGCCAGTTCTTTGAATCTAGAGCCCTTCACCAATATTGAGGCACCCCCCTCTGAAGGGTATTTTTGCAGAGGATAATTATCGTCAAAACTAAGCGTTAAACCTACAAGGGTCATGCAGCGCTGCTGCAGAGGATGAAAGAGCAATACTAGAAGTTTAGCTTTTATCCTGGCGTCATGACTTGTTTCCGAGTTATTTCTCGAGCTCTGACCATTCCAATTATTTGCCCATAACCAATGCAAAACTTTTCACATGCGTGTCCTCAAAGAAATATGATGTTCAGTTTGGTAAAGATTAAAATTATATTTTAGATATTACACCTCTTCAAGGGGGGCTCCTTGGCGTGGTGAAGAGGCTCTTGGTCTGAGGAATTAGACCTGTCGGTCTTCTTCCTCAACCGAACCTAATTACCCCCCAATCTCCCCTCCCCTATCCCATCCTCCCCTTTTTCCTTTCCTCCTCCTCCTCCCCACCGCTTCCTTTTGCCCTTCCTCTTTTTGGCCTTTGGGATTTCTCCCACAGGTGCGCTAGTTCCTAGGTAGGGGAAAGGATACCGGGGTCCATCCCATTCCGTTGAGGTTCTTGGCGGTGGCGTAGTTTGCCGTGAATCGGGGATCGCCTGGGATTTTCCCGATCCCTCTCCAGTTTTCCCAGAGTAGCTTTGGGTGTCTTTCGGGCAAACGGGTGTATCTCTGGAAGCCACCTTTCGGATTCCGGGGTGGTGGCCGAAGGAGGTATGCTTTGTGGCGGATATCCGGCCGCCCTCTCTTTTGTCCACCGAGGTAGCTCGGCAGATGTGAGGTTGCTATCCTGGATTGTTAGTTTACTAGCATGATGGGTAGGGTATGGCACGGGTTCCATGCTGCATCTGCGCTACTTGCGGTGCTGAGGTCCTCTTGGGGTGGGGAGGGAGATTCTGGCCCTTTCATTCCTCCTAGGAACTAACCCTCCCTGGTCCCCCCTTTTTTTTATTCTTTTTTTTTTTATTTTTTTCTTTTTTTCTTAAAAACAAAAAGAAAGAAGTAACCTAACCATGGCAGCTCTAGTCCATGAACCTACTACCCCCGGGCCCCTTCTTGATACCGCACCCCGTTCTGACCCCGCCTCGTCTTTGGACCACTCTTCAGACACTCCTCGTGCCTCTGTACCTATTACCGGTGCTGTTTCCTCACCCGCTTCAGGTACTGAGGCCTCGACTGACTCCTTCGATTTATCGGACCTTCGCTCTCCTCTGACTATGCTTCCGGCCTCTCCCTCTACGGTGCGGCAATATTCAAATCGCCGACCCATTCCACGTCGGACCAACTCTGGTCCCACGCCTAAACGCCAACGACAATTACCTGCTGATGATACTTCTCCACCTTCTCGTTCTTCTCAGAAACGATCGACACGCCCTTCACTACCTTTCCCCACGCTCAGTTTCAGACTGAAAAATTTGGCCCTAAATTCTTCACTTTACGACCGACTTCCTCTACTGCCTATCTTTCTGACCACAGTATTGGCAAGGCTCTCCTACGCCATGTTGGTAAAGATATTTCTTTTCATGCTCTTAAGAGCGGTACCGCACATTACCGTACAGAATGCTACCCAGGTTTCATGAGCTCTCTCGTCTTTCCATATCATACTGTTCCTGTCACTCTTGAAAAACATCATTCCCTCAATTCTTGTAGTGGAAACCGTCATTCTGCCCCATACCAAATAGTTCAACAAAATTTCCAGACGTGTGGCACTGACATTCTTGAACACTGGAACTCTAAGATCTCCCAATCCTCAAGGTAACATTACGTTTTTCCCTTTGCCCGCGGGCGAGACGATACCCAGCATGTGGCTCGTTTAATTTTTTGACAGCCGAAAATTTCCCCCATCCTCAGTTTATATAGCAGGACATCGGTTACAAGTTCGAAGGTGATCCCTACACCACAACAGGTAGAAATTGCTGGCGATTTGGCCATCCAGCAAAATATTGCAGATCTATCGCCGAATGCCCAGTCTGTGGTGCCGATGACCTTTCTAATACGTCTTGCAATCGATCTCCCTCTTGCCTTAACTGTCATTGAGGCTCACCCTTCGTACTCTAAACGTTGTCAAGTCTATTAAAAAAAGCGGGAAACCCGTTACCTCAAAGAGACAAAAAGGTCCCCCCTTATGCCATGGCAGTTTCTCATCTCCGCCTCCAAGGGAGACTCCCACGTGTTTCTTATTCCCGTGTTTCAAAACGTCCCCCCATTCTGGTATCCCATCTTCTAAAAACCCACCTCTGTGGTTACCTCTCCCATAGTCCACTCCTGTATCAAAATCCTTTTGCTGTCCTGGGCTCAGATGTCCCTACTTCAACGCCTCGGTCTGATCTCGCTTCTTCGTGTTCTCTCTCACAAACCTCAGTATCGACGAGACCTCGTACGACACCTCCTCCCAATCGTCCTCTACTTCTCAAAAGTCAAAAAAGGTCCGTTAACACCTACCCATCTTCCACCTCCTCATTTTACCCTCCCTGTCTCGTACTGTACCTTCCTCCCCTGTTCCCTCCCAAGTTTCTTCCTCTTCTGCCACCTCCCAGGTTCCTGCCTCTTCTGTCCCCTGCCACGCTTCTCCAGTTCCCTCCACCCTTTCGCCCTCCCCCCCTACCTTGGTACAGTCCAATACAGTTCCAATCTTTACTCATCCTCCCCCTACCATTTCCAATATTGTCTCCCATACGACGTCTCTGAATTCCGAAACACTTGAAGCAATCTCTGAATATATTGCAGAGACCAAACCATCAATGGACACTGATCCACCTTCCGCTCTTTCTCTCTCCTCTGCTCCATCTGCGCAACTCCTTTCTTCACAGCGCACCGTTCCTTTGCTGCTTGAATGTTTTCCACTGCCTCCGCATGTGGACTTTTCTAACCCCTCTAGTCCGTGGGAAACCCCTTACCTGCGGATTTCAAGTATCTTTATCATTGCCAATCATGGCTATTTACAGTGGAATATACGCGGCCTCAGGGGTAATCGGGGTGAGCTTCAGATGTTACTCTCCCAGTTTGCCCCTGTTGGTGTTTGCTTACGGAACCAAAATTACACTCTGCTGTTATTTTCTCCCATCTCAGGCTATAATTTATTGTATTCTTCAGATCCTTTCCTGATGGACCTTTAATGAAAGTGCCCTTCTTTTACCACTGATATTCCGTACCATCAGCTATTTGTTCATACTTCGCTGCATTACACAGCAGCCCGTATCCACTTACATAGGGTATACGCTCTGTTCTTTTATATCTCTCTCCTTCTCAGGCATTATCTATTCCGGATATTGCCTTTCTTGTTTCGTCATTACCACCACCGATTCTGTTACTTGTGATTTTAATGCCCACCATTTCCTCTGGGGGGGGGGGGGGTCCCACTGTGATTCCCCGTGGAATTCAGTTAGAGGCTTTTCTTGCCACCCACCTCCTCCATGTTTAAATACAGGTACTCACACCCTTTTTGATCCTCGGACTCATACTCCCCTCTTGCATCGATCTCTCAGTCTGCTCTTCCTCCGCCGCATTAGACTTCACTTGGTCTGTTTCCCGGACTTACATGACAGGGGATCATTTCCCAATCATTCTTACTTCCCCTTCATATTCGCCACCTCTTCGCCCCCCACGCTGGCAATTTAATCGGGAAAATTTTGGAACCTTTACTCACACCTAACTGTTTTTAAAGAGGTTCCTTCTTCGTCCCCATCGATGAGCTTTTACACCTCTTCTCGTCCTCCGTTTTCCAACCGCAGCTTCTCATTCTATACCCCAAACTTCGGGCAGGCATTCTCAGAAATGCGTCCCTTTGGGTGGTCTCCTGCTTGTGCTCGTGCAGTACGTTTGAAACGCGCTGCATGGGGCAGGTACTGGTAAAAATAGAACCACAGAGAGACTCCTTGATTTTAAACAGAAGCGTGCGATCGCTCGCCGTGTCATCCGTGAAGCTAAACGCACTTGCTGGCGAGATTATGTCTCCACCTTTCACCTCTGCTTCCTCTAGGAGTGCAGTCGGGGAAAAAAGTACGAAAACTGAGTGGTAAATTTTTCTCCTGACCCGTCTCCTGTTCTGCGGGTTGCCGGTTTGATATAGCAAACCCACTAGATTTTTGCCAATGAAATTGGCAATCATCTGGTCCGTATTTCTCAGGGACTCCATCATGCCCCTCATTTCTTTCCTCAAAGTCTGCCAGAGAGTTAGCACCCTTGGATTTTTCTTCTCTCAGAGAAGAACAGTATAATGTCCCTTTTACACTTCAAGAGCTGGAGGCAACACCTCTCAGCTTGTCGATCATGGGCAGCTGGGCCCGACGACATTCATTTTTCGTATGCTAAAAACATTTAAAATCAGTCAGCCCTTGCAGTCCTATTACGCCTTTACAATCTTATTTGGTCACAAGAAGTTCTTCCACAGCTGGGGAAATCTGCCATTGTTCTCCCTTTCCGCAAACAGGCACTACGGGAAAAGAAACCTCCCACTATCGTCCCATTTCTCTTACCATGCTTTTGCAAAGAATGGAACGCCTAGTAAATAGACGTTTAGTGTGGTATTTAGAGACACACAACAGTCTCTCCACTCGTCAATATGGCTTTCGAAAGGGGACGTTCTACCATAGACCCCTTACTACGCTTGGATATGTATGTTCGAAAATGCCTTTGTGAATAACACACTCAGTTATTGCCATATTTTTTGACCTTGAGAAGGCATATGACACAATTTGGGGAGGAAATAATATTTTAGCCCAAGCCCACTCCTTGGGCCCTTTCGAGGCAATCAACCATCCTTCCTTAAGAACTTTTTAACTACAGGCTTTTCCGTGTTCGGGTTAATAATGTGCTCCCCCCGGACTTTATCCAAGCTGAAGGTGTCCCCCAGGATGTGTTCTGAGCACAACACTTTTTCCTCCTTGCTATTAATGATTTGGCCTCTATCTTCCATAAAATATTTGGTCATCACCCCTATTGTTGATACTTCGCTATTGCCTGTGCAGGCGCTGACTGTCACTTCATTACAGTTTCTCTCCAACATGCGTCGACCGTGTTTCCAATTGGGCCACCACACGTGGGTTTAAATTTTCCAGCACTAAAACCCACCAAATTACTTTCCCCTAAAACGCTCTAAGTCTTCGACGGCGTAGGATTCGCAGCAGTGTTTCCGGACAGCGTCCCTACAAGGGCATTTACTATCTTCGGCTAGTATTTTTACTGCTGAATTATATGCCATCCTTACAGCACTTATCCGTATTGCATCTATGCCTGTGTCATCATTTGTGGTTGTCTCAGATCCCTTAGTGCTTTACAGGGTATACAAAAATTTGATACACCTCACCCCTTAGGTCCCTCCGTATCCAAATTTGGCTACGCCGCATCTTTACCAAGCATAAAGATATTGTTTTTTGTTGGGTCCCTGGTCATGTTGACGTACCCGGGCAATGAACAGGCAGACACTGCTGCGCGGTCAGCAGTACATGACCTACCAGTTTCTTATAGAGGTATTCCATTTACGGACTAAATTTTTCTGCAATATCTTCCCACCTTCACACCCTTGGCAACAACGTTGGTCTACTATGCTCGGCAAACAAACTTCAATCTATTAAACCGAGTATAGGTTTTCTGGGCCCTCTTTTATCACCAGTGTCGAGGTTGGGGGACTACTCTCTCCCGTCTTCGCATTGGCCATACTCGTCTTACTCATGGATATCTCATGGAGAAGCGTCTTGCTCCTCTCGTGAGAATTGCCAAGCTCCATTATCAGTCAGCCACATTCTGTTGGACTGCCCACTTTATCAACGAGCACGCAGAATTTACCTCTGTCGTCATCTTCGCTCCGCTGCTCTCTCTTTACCTTCCCTTCTCGCTGATGGACCCACCTTTCATCCGGACTCTCTCATTGACTTTTTGACAACAACTGACTGACTTCACAAATTCTGATACCTTCAGCCCTTTCTACTTCAATCTCTTGCTACCCTCTACCCCCGTACTATCCCCTGCCCCGCTGTTTTCTGTAACTTGCTGATCATCCCTCCTCCCTTCTGCCATCCTTCCCTACCCTGCAGCACTGTATAGCCCTTGTGGCTTAGTGCTTCTTTTTGATTATAATAATAATTTAGATATTACAGTAAGCTCTTTCAATAAATAACATGTAGTCATATTTTTGTTGCAAATGCAATTAAAATAGTGCATTCAAAATTGAAAATCATATTATTCAATTCTGGAAGAACATTTTCAATTCCATTTATAAAAAAATAAATCTGACTATATAGAGGATCTTGAAAGAGAGTTGACTGTATTTAAATGCTATGCCTGTTAGAGCACTGAAAATCTATATATTGTCATGCCATATCAACCACTTCCACCATGTGAGGGTGACCCCAACAAAGAAAACACATTCACCATTGTACATTCAGTAGTTGTCTAGTTTTCTAAGCACTGTTATTTCAAACAAAATGCCAAATGTGTGGTAATGCATGCAAAACTTGTCGCTGTGTTTTTGTTTTGCCATCAGTTCACAAGACACTATGGTATGGGTAACCTTGACAATATTTTTCAATAGTAATAATGTCTTACTAAACAGTGAATTATAAGTAGTTTCATTTAGCAAGATACTATTAATAGAAATAAATATTTTTATTCATCAGGGCACCAGGGTTTTGTGCTCTTATTACACATCAATCATATTTTCGTTATGGAGATTATGACAATTCTGTTACCAAGTGGTACCAAAATCCCTGCCTTCATCGATTAGGGTACCAGTAGCTATATACATCATTTATTACATGCTACCATTGACCTTTATTACCGAGTGTTGCCAAAAGTGCTATTTTCACCCGTTAAGATACCAGTAGCTATATATCCATCATGTAGACTAACAAATGACTATTAGTCAAGGTTACAAAAATTCCATCTTCATCTATGAAGGCACTATACACCTTAAGTAGACCACCAGTGTACCTTTAATACCTAGGGTTACCAGTACTGAGGGTACCAGCAGCTGTATCCAGGGTACTAGCAGCTATTTCCCCAATTATATTGGTATCAGTGTCCACATTTTAATTATTAATATATGAAAAGTACTGTTTAAAATGTTCTCTTATTTGTTATTTCTCAAGTTAGCTCTTTTATCAAGCATTTACTGTCATTCTGTTTAGTTTTACAATGTTCCATCACTGAATAAAGAAAGTGTAAATATTGTACTAGGAACATTGTATTTAAGAAAATTTGCTGTATCTGGATAAAGAGCTTATATGTTCAAAGAGGGATTTATGTATGAAAGTAAAAAAGAAAAGAAACTTGCACTAAATCTCAGTCTTGAAGTTTTAGTGAAAATATTATTACACATTTTTATTCCAGACAATTAAGACTCATGAATTTGCAATTTACAATTGCATGTAGTTATACAGTGGACCCTCGCATAACGCTATTGATCTGTTGCTGTATAGCCCTTGTGGCTTAGCGCTTCTTTTTGATTATAATAATAATATTAATCTGTTCCTGAGAGCTCAATGTTAGGCGAAATTATCATTAGGCGAATTAATTTTCCCCATAAGAAATAATGGAAATCAAATTAATCCGTGCAAGACACCCAAAAGTCTGAAAAAATTTTATTTTACCACATGAAATATTAATTTTAATACACACAAACTGAAGAAGACATGCACAGTTACATGACACTTATCTTTATTGAAGATCTGGTGATGATTGATGGGATGGGAGGAGGGGAGAGTGTTGATGGTCTTAGTGTTTAGAAGGGAAATCTCCTTCCATTAGGACTTGAGGTGTCAAGTCCTTTTCCCGGGTTTTCTTTCCCCTTTTTCTTTTAATGCCACTAGGGCCAGCTTCAGAGTCACTGGACTTCTGTCGCACAACATACTGTCCCTAGAGGTCTGTACCTCTCGTTCCTTTATGACTTTCCTAAAGTGTTTCACAACATTGTCAGTGTAATAGTCACCAGCAAGGCTTGCAATAGCTGTGTTAGGGTGTTTGTCATCAAAAAAGGTTTGCACTTTAAGCCACATTGCACACATTTCCTTAATCTTTGAAGTAGGCTACGTTTTCAATTTCTCTATCCCCTCCTCCGAAGCAGTTTCCTCAGGTTTGGCCTCTTGCTGTTGAAGATGATCTAGCAGCTCATCAGTGGTTAATTCTTCATTATCCTCCTCCACCAACTCTTCCACATCCTCCCCACTAACCTCCAACCCGAAGGACTTCCCCAATGCCACAATTCATTCCTCAACTGGCATATGCTTCTCAGGGTTAGCCTCAAATCCTTCAAAATCCCTTTTGTCTACACATTCTGGCCACAGTTTTTTCCAAGTAAGTTCAAGGTCCTCTTAGTCACATCCCTCCCCCAAGCCTTACCTATAAGGTTTACACAATTGAGGATATAAAGTGGGTCTCTCCAAAAACTCTCTTTGAGTCAATTGAGTTTTTAGGTCACTACAAAGCACCTTTCAAAAAGAGCTTTGTGTACAAATTTTTTGAAGTTTGCAATGACCTGCTGGTCCATGGGCTGCAGGAGAGGAGTGATATTAAGAGGCAAAAACTTTACCCTTTAAAGAAGCTCATGTCCCCACAAAATCGCTCTGCCAAGTCTGTAGGATACCAGGGCATTGTCTAACACCAGGAGGCACTTAAGGTCTAATTTCTTTTCAATTAGGTAATTTTTCACAGTGGGGGCAAATGCATGGTGTAACCAGTCATAGAAAAAGTCCCTAGTGACCCATGCCTTACTGTTTGCCCTCCACAGCACACACAAATTAGCCTTGAGGATATTCTTTTGCCTGAACGCTCTGGAAGTTTCAGAGTGATACACCAATAAAGGCTTCAATTTGCAATTACCACTAGCATTGGCACACATTAACAGAGTAAGCCTGTCTTTCATAGGCTTATGTCCTGGGAGTGCCTTTTCCTCCTGAGTAATGTAGGTCCTGCTTGGCATTTTCTTCCAAAACAGGCCTGTTTCGTCACAAACACTTGTTCCGGTTTCAGTCCTTCACTGTCTATGTACTCCTTGAATTCATGCACATATTTTTCAGCTGCTTTGTGGTCCGAACTGGCAGCCTCATCATGCCTTATCATACTATGTATGCCACTACGCTTCTTAAATCTCTCAAACCAACCTTTGCTGGCCTTAAATTCACTCGCATCATTACTAGTTGCAGGCATTTTTCTAATTAAATCCTCATGCAACTTCCTAGCCTTTTCACTTATGATTGCTTGAGAGATGCTATCTCCTGCTATCTGTTTTTCGTTTATCCACACCAATAACAGTCTCTCAACATCTTCTATCACTTGCGATCTCTGTTTCGAAAACAAAGTTGAACCTTTGGCAAGAACAGCTTCCTTGATTACTGTTTTCTTGGCCACAATAGTAGCGATGGTTGATTGGGGTTTACTATACAACCTGGCCAGCTCGGAGACACGCACTCCCCCTTTCTACTTTGCAATGATCTCTTTCTTCATATCCATAGTAATTCTCACCCTTATTCCTGTAGGGTTGGCACTAGAAGCTTTCTTGGGGCCCATGGTTACTTATTTTGCAAGTGAAATCACTAAAAACGCTGTAATAATACGAAATGTTCTGATTGTATGCTTGGATGTGACCGCGGAGGCTGGCTTGTAAACAATGCCACCGGCGGAACAAGTGAGGCTGGCTCAGGCTGCACATGGATGCGTCTCGGACGAATTGCGTTGAGCGAGTTTTTTAGCGCTAGGCGAGGCAAAATTTTTGCGTTAAAATGTATCGCTAGGCGGATTTAACGTTATGTGATGCCAACGTTAGGCGAGGGTCCACTGTAATTACTATTATTATTTGTTATTTATTACCTTGTTCTTGAGAAATGTGAAGATATCAATTAGAATAATAGATTTTTAGCTACTGCTCAGCATTTTGAGGACTTCTTAATTGATGGGCTAATTTCTAGGTGGAAAAGTATACAAAAACTAAAATTTCCTTTTAAAATAGTGAGTAGAGGTGCCATTGTGCAACATGCATGGCAATTTAGCATCATATGTTAAAATACTAATTTTAAAATTACAGTTGCTGGCAAATTTAGAAAAAAACTGCCCTAATTATTGTCAGTGTTGGTGGAGAGCACATTAATGATCAGTACACCTGGACAGCAAATTTTTGATAAAATACACACTTATTAGGAACTTAGAGGTATACAGTGGGGGCAATGTTCCTACTACAGTGGAGACAGTGGACTTTATGAAGTACATAACAGATGAGAGAGAGAGAAACAGAGACTTATATAGACCTCACACTGTGATGCCACACGCTTTCATCTTAGCTAAAGCCAATATTCCGTTAAATCCAAAGACGAGATTGTTGCTCCACTATCAAAGCAATATGGAGCATGTCTGGATTTAAAGAAAAATTGTCTGTTAAACCTAGAGTTGTCTAACAATAATGAACAATTCTGATTTCATGAACTTTGTCCATTAAATCTAAAATAAATATACGGCACTCAATAACTGACAAGTTTTTTCTGAATGTTGTCCAGCCTCGGATTATGTCCGTTAAATTGAGGTTTTACCATGCAGGTGACTTGCTCCACTGCTCCACCCATCACTCCTGCTCTCTGAGTTAGGTTTCTTTGAAAGACACCAGTAGCAATGGAAACCTTTCTGACGTTTCACCCAAGAATTAAAGCCCAACCTTGGGTCATCATTGTAAAAGGTTTCCCCTGCTACCACACTATTTCCACTTATCGTCTTACACTGTTTTTTGACCTACCGGTTGTTAGTTTTTTTGTTTACCTGATTAAAGAGTAAACAAATGCCAATCATATGGGTCATAGAATTAGAATGACTTGTTAAACAGTAAGAAAGAGCCAACATTTTCAGTCTAAATCAAAAGGCTGGTGCTATTTCTTAATGTGGATCATTCTAAAAGAAGCATGTTTAGATATGAAGCTCCATAGAAATGAATGTCACCACTGTATTGCTAAGAGAGAGTGCCGATATTAATGACTGTAATTAACTATGTTAAACTGTTAACCCTCTAACTGTCCAAATGTAGATCGACGTTTGCTTGCATAGTGCTCCGAATGAAGATTTACGTTTTTTTTACATACTTTCTTATGGAGAAAATCAGTGTCGGAGAGCTATATGTGCAAATATAGATCTACGTTTGGACAGTTAAAGGGTTAATTACTCTGATATGCTGTTGGAGAAAAAAATAGCATAAATTTAAATCTGCATTAACAAGGTTCAAAATTTCTGCATAATTATGGGTACTTTTCCAAGAATATAATGAATAAAAAGTTACAATATCATCAGTGGAACAATTCACTAAAAACCAATACCTAGGAGATTAATCCTGTGATGACATTTTGGTCCGTACTGAACCATTGTCACGTCAAACAAATGAAATGGTGGAGTGTAATGTGTGAAATTTATTTATATCAGTGTTGGATGGCAGGTATTGTGGATAAGTATGGTAACAAAAAAAAAAAAATAGGTACTTGGTGCAGAGAAAAACCGAATTGTTCTGCATTTACAATGGGATTTTCAAAATGCATGAGAAAAATGTTACACACTTTTGTAATATTTATTGACAAGATGTTTTGTCCACCAGGGACTTTACTTCTCAATAAAATGCCAAAAAGCTGCATATTTTGTTAAACTTGTTGGCCTACAATACTATTGATATACATATTTTTGTTTATTGTAGACAATAAAGGTTTGTTTGAACCAAGTATCTTTTAACCATACTGTGTGTTCCAGTGTTCCTTGCATGGAACATCTTTTCTCAGCTTATGTGATAAGAAAATTGTTAAGTGTTCCTTCTGTAATTGTTTATTCTACCCCTTTAATACTGTATATTTTTACATTTTTTTGATGATGCTTTTTCAGTATTGTATATTATATGCTGTACTGCATTTGTAATGTTTCTATTTTATAAAAAAAAAATGTATATATCTGGAGAGTTTTTAAATAATTAAAGAGAAAATGTTTTCTATGGAATAATAAAAGAATGAATGGTATAGTATGTCTGATTATATTCCTTACTAGTTGACAGTACATTAGGGGCCATTCAGACATCAAACCAAATATTTCAAACTACATAAAAGTGTCAGCATAGTATGACCCTTGTGAGTTTGGCACTTAGTTATGATTATAATAATAATGCATACAAGTGTGATAAAATGTATTTCAGTGGTGTGTGTTGAATCAAATTGCTTGTCTGAGGCCACATATAAATGACTCATCTCCAGCACATAACACAGGGCATCCACAACCTGTTTCTAGCTAGCCAGTCATAGACATCTCTGACCCGTGTCACCAACAGTTCAACCCTCGCCACAACTGTGGCAGCGGAAAGTCATTACCATAACGACGTGTGTAGGAATTTGGTAATTATCCTAGTATACAAACGACCATCAGCAACTGCTGAGGAATTCACAGATCAGTTTAGGAAGATGGATAGGCTAGAAAATCCCACACCAAATATTTTACTCCTTGGCAATTTTAAATTCCCTCATGTAAAATGGTGCAACATAATGTTATACATGAAATATCTCTGGGAAGCACCCTGGCTCAACAGGTACATACCAAGGAACTAATGAGGCTTTGTGAAAAGTACTCACTGAACCAACAGATAATTGATTCCACTAGGAATGAAAATAGCCTGGATTTGATATTCACAACGAGGAACTAATCAGACACACAACAGTTACAAGAACAATGTACTCTGATCACAACATCATGGAAGTTCAAACTAGTATTAACCCAGGGTTAGGGAACTGCGTCACTAATGTTAGAGACGGGATGTTCAGTAAGTTTAATTTTAACAACCATAGAATTGACTGAGAAAAAATAAACCAAGAGCTATCAGACATATCCTGGGAATCAGACAAAAGCACCTTAAATCCCCACTAGTGCCTACAGAAGCTGAATACAGAACTATACAAGATATGTATGAAGCACATACCATTAAGGAAACCCAGAAGATCAGATAGAGTGTAAGAGATGGTACAGAAGAAAATGAGTTACTGAATTGCTAAAAAACACAAATATGCTGCAAAAAAGGAAAGAGAGGCTTAGCCAAGAGATTGCTGAATTAGAGCAAAAACTTAGGTTGTCATACCTAAAAGAAGAAGTACAAAGGGCCATACAGGATATTGCAAGAAACCCAAAATATTTCTAGTCATATGCAAAATCCAAGCTAAGAACTACCTGTAGAATTGGACCACTAATGAGAGGAGATTCAAATACTGATGATGAACAGGAAATGAGTGAAATCCAGTATGAGTCAGTGTTCAGCAATCCACTAAATGACAGCAAGGTAGAAAATGCAGAAATATCTTTCTAGCAGAAGGCTGCACAGATCAACTGACATTTGCACAAATCCCACAGATTTCGAAAAAGAAATGGACAGCATGCCCGCCCACTCAGCACCTGGACCAGATTCATGGAATGCTCTATTTGTAAGAAGTGCAAAGTACTGTACCATTAGCACAAGCCCTCAGTATTCTTAGGAGAAGGAGCTTAGATATAGGTGAAATACTGGAGGCCTTAGAGTGCAGACATAGTTCCATTGCATAAGGGAGGCAGTAGAGCACTAGCTAAAAATTCCAGACCAACAGCCCTAACTTCTCACATTATAAAAATCTTGGAAAGAGTGATGAAACAGCAGATTACAAAGTTCATGGACCAGCACAACCAACATAACCCGAACCAGCATGGTTTTAGAGCAGGACGATCATGCCTGTCACAACTGCTGAACCATTATGACAGAATTATAGAGGCATTGAAAGATGACCATTATTATTATTATTATTATAATCAAGGGGGAAGCGCTAAACCCGGAGGATTATACAGCGCCTGGGGGGGGGGGGGATGTGGAAGGCATTCAGGCTTAATTCGGGGAACTGGAGCACAGATCCAATTCTCTAAATCAAGAGCCCCTCACCAACATCAAGGAACCTTCCTTGAGGGGTGAAAGATGACCAAAATGCAGATGTGATTTACACAGATTTTGCAGATATTTGACAAATGTGATCATGGAGCGATAGTGCACAAAATGAGGGCCATGGGCATTATGGGGAAGGTAGGCAGATGGATTTTTGGGTTCCTAACACATACAACACAAAAAGTAGTAGTGAACAGGGCAAGATCCAGCATCAGCGAGGTCAAAAGCTCAGTGCCCCAAGGCACTGTCCTGGCACCTCTGCTGTTTCTCATCATAGCACAGATAAAAACACCAGGAACATAAGCAGGGTTTTCCAATGGGCAGTGGAGAACAACATGACATTCAGTGGTGATAAGTTCCAGTGCTTAGGTAAGGAAAGAATGAAGAACTCAAAAGGAACACTATATGTATACAAAATTCAAGAGGGTCACCAAATAGAACAAAAGGAACACGTAAAGGACCTGGGAATAATTATGTCAGCTGACCTTTCTTTTAAAGACCATAACAAGACAAAGATCACGACAGCCAGGATGACGGGGTGGGTATTGGGAACTTTCAAAACAAGGGAAATAATGCTGATGGTGACACTCTTCAAATCACTAGTGCTCCCTCACAGAATATTGCTCAGTGCTGACGGCCCCATTCAGGGCAGGAGAAATATCAGAGCTGGAACAAATACAGAGATCGTTTAAGGCTCACATTGAGCTAGTAAAGCGCTTAAATTACTGGGAATGCCTGCAAGTCGAACATGTACTCATTGGAGCGGAGGAGAGAGAGGTACATAATATATACCTGGAAAGTACTAGAGGGCTTGGTCCCAAATCTGCACACTGCCATAACAACATACTGGAGTGAAAGATATGGGAGGAAGTGTAAAATAAACCTGGTGAGTAGCAGGGGTGCGGTGGGGATAAGGGAACACTGTATCAACATCTGGGGTCCCAGACTATTCAACATCTTACCGGAAGATATCAGAAACACTGCTGGACCAAGTGTAGAAGCCTTCAAGAGGTAACTGGACAAGTATCTTCACCAGGTGCCAGATCTACCAGGCTGTGATGGATATGTGGGGGATCAGGCCTCCAGCAGCAACAGCCTGGTTGACCAGGCAAGCACCAGACGAGCCTGGCCCATGGCCGGGCTCAGAGAGTAGAGAAACTCTCGAAAGGCAACTCTGATAACGGCTATGCTCACAATGGCTTCCTTCCTCAATTTTTTGCCTTTCCACTCCACCTGTCTATTGCAATATTGCACAGTTCCTGATGAGGTGCTGGTGACAGTGCAAAAAGGTCTGGAGTACTTTACATCTGCCAGTGGCTTGTCTTGTTTATTATTAATACAGTAGTCCCAAGAATTACACCCGCGAATTTGGAAAAAGCTGCAAATTCTGGAAGAGGTTAAAAAAAAAACTGCCTATAAATGCCTATTTTTATAGTTTAAACCCTAAATATACCCCCCAACACTAATTTCAAACTCAGCTTCATAAATCACCTTAAAAAAAAAAATGCAAAGATAAACCAATATAGAGTACTGTACTACTGTCTCATGCAGAGTTAGAATGTAAAATACCGATGTTACCTCCCAGATGTACTGCAATTCATACAACCCATTTTCTTTGGTATACGTACGGTACATATACGGTAATAATTTAATTTAGTAAAAGTAAAGCTAAATGTACGGGTACTTGTCAATAATGATTGATAATGTTTTCTCTATAGCACTAAAAAAAATTATACAGTATTATATTTTATGTGGAATTTTTGCTGAATTTACATTAATATTTATGTTACAAAATTATTAAATTATATTTTTCTTAATATTTAGCGTTAAAAAGGCATAAAAAATTGTATATTACCACGGAAAAAAAAAAAAAAAATCCGCGAATTTGCGGGGATATCCGATAACAATTATTAAAATTAAAATTTCTTATTTCCTTGTAAAGCTTACAAGGTTCTATGGTATGGTATGGTTCTGTGGTATGGTTTGTGAAATGTTAATTACAATGAAGGCCACTAGCATGCCAAGGTATTTCTAAGGAAAATTCCACTAATTACTGAAGCCGCGAATTCGGAACCGCGAATTTGCGAGAATCCGCTGTATATTATTATAATCATGGGGGAGCGCTAAACCCGTAGGATTATACAGCGCCTGTAGGGGGATGATGGAAGGCATTCAGGCTCAATCCAGGGAACTGGAGCACAGATCCAATTACCTAGATCAAGAGCCCCTCACCAGCATCAAGGAACCTCCTTGAGGGGGGGGTCACTGTATATTATATAAATATATAATTATAATGCTCAATAATAGCACACATGGAGACAAACTCAGGGGATTAATTCATCCGTATATTTCGACTCCCTGTCCACGAGTACTAATAAACAGAACAGTTTCTTAAGTCTTATTTCTTGTGGCATTATTATTATTATTTATTATTATTATTATTATTATATTATTATTTCTCTTAAGGGAGGTTCTTTGCGGCCAGTGAGGGGCTCTTAATCCAAGGAATTGGAGTTGCTTTCCCCTTCCTTTGCATGACATCATAATAATCCCTCTCCCTCTTGCTACCCAATACCCCTGTTACACTATGACCCTTCAGGTTTAGCTCATTTATTATATTATTATTATTATAATCAAAAAGAAGCGCTAAGCCACAAGGACTATACAGTCATTTATTATAATTTCCCCTTCCAGTAGGCCTTCTGCAGTGTTCTTCCGTTCTCATGTTCTTATGTTCTTGTCGGTTTAACGCTTTATTTGATTATAATATATAATTTCCACTTCCTTGGATAGAACCTAATTGCCTCCCAGACACTAAATGACCCCTATGGATTTAGTGCGTCCCCATAAATATAATAATTAAAACAGAGCAAAAAAAAAAAAAAAAACAAAAAAAAAAAAAAAAAAAACACGTAGCCGAAACTTTAGAGTTTTATTTACTAATTATAAGTGTATTAACGTGGGTGTTATACAGGGTGTGTCAAAATAGTGGACCTATTTGAAATCTTAACATGGTGAATTGGGCCCATCTTTTAAAAATACCAATGGTGCAATCACCCCGAGGGGGGGGGACTAATGCCCCCTGCTAAGATAAAAATACATTTTTTTAAATAGCTATTTTTTCATTGTTATGTTGACCAGGACAGGGCGACACTTCCCAAGAAATTTTCACATATATTCTGAAAGAACCTTTTTTTTTCAAAAATTCCTTTGATTTTTCAGTATTGTAAAATATTAATTATTTAGAGTAATTTATTTTATATGGAGTTTAAATAAAAGTTATTTGATAAACTGAGAAAATACACGACTTTATAACTCAAATTTTAGTGTTCCAGACGTGTTCGTTACTTAGTTTTTCCGTGAATAAAATTTGCAGATGTGAGCTAAACCCACAAAAAAATGTAAACCCTTTCTCCAGGTAGACTACTGGTCTACCTATTTAAGTTCAGAACCTATCCTCTACAGACACCAGAGCTGTTTGAAAGTTTGAAGCCGATCTCAAGGGACGTTCTCATTTTTTCCCTCAGAAACGCCAGAGGAAGAACAATAATTGAGTCACTCCAGGTATTTTTCAGGGGATACCTGTAATGGTTCACTAGCCTTCCAGGGGGATACCTGTAATGGTTCACTAGCCTTCCAGGGGGATACCTGTAATGGTTCACTAGCCTTCTAGGATACCTGTAATGGTTCACTAGCCTTCCAGAGGGATACCTGTAATGGTTCACTAGCCTTCCAGGATACCTGTAATGGTTCACTAGCCTTCCAGGGGGATACCTGTAATGGTTCACTAGCCTTCCAGGGGGATACCTATAATGGTTCACTGGCCTTCCAGGGGGATACCTGTAATGGTTCACTGGCCTTCCAGGGGGATACCTGCAATGTTTCACTGGTCTTCTTCCAGGGAAAAACCTGCAATTGGTTAATATAATAATAATAATAATAATAATAATAATAGTAAAAATTATAATATATTTATTTAATACAAGTACATGGTATACAGGCCTAGTTGACATGACTCAAGAAATCGTAATGACACGGCCGGGGGTATGGTCTAGTTTACATCAATGACATACTACTATATAGAAAGCCCCTGACTATGCAGAGCATTTCGGGCAAATTAGGTCAGTTTTGTCCCAGGATGCGACCCACACCAGTCCACTAACACCCAGGTACCTATTTTACTGATGGGCGAACATAGACAACCGGTGTAAGGAAACACGTTCAGTGTTTCTACCCTCGTTATTTTTATCCTGCTTGTGTTTTTATACAGCTGTATCACGTGATGGAAGAAGGAAGCGCATTTAATGTATCGTGAACATTTTTAGTCCTTTACCAGCCACAAGACACTTCTGTCATGGTGTGTGTGTGTGTGTGTGTGTGTGTGTGTGTGTGTGTGTGTGTGTGTGTGTGTGTGTGTGTGTGTGTGAGTGTGTGTGTGTGTGTGTGTGTGTACTCGCCTAATTGTGGTTGCAGGGTCGAGACTTGGCTCCTGGCCCCGCCTCTTCACTGATCGTTACTAGGTCCTCTTTCTGCTTCCAGAGCTTTGTCATACCTCGTCTTAAAACTATGTATGGTTCCTGCCTCCACTACATCACTTGCTAGGCTATTCCACTTCCTGACGACTCTGACTGAAGAAATACTTCCTAACATCCCTCTGACTCGTCTGAGTCTTCAGCTTCCAATTGTTACCCCTTGTTTCTGTGTCCCATCTCTGGAACAACCTGTCTGTCTACCTTATCTATTCCACGCAGTATTTTGTACGTCGTTATCATGTCTCCCCTGACCCTCCTACCCTCCAATGTCGTCAGTCCGATTTCTCTCAACCTTTCTTCATAGGACGTACCCCTGAGCTCCGGAACTAGCCTTGTTGCAAACCTATGCACTTTCTCTAATTTCTTGACGTGCTTGACCAGGTGTGGGTTCCAAACTGGTGCTGCATACTCCAGTATGGGCCTGACGTACACGGTGCATAGTGTCTTGAACGATTCCTTACTAAGGTATCGGAACGCTATTCTCAGGTTTGCCAGGCGCCCGTATGCTGCAGCAGCTATCTGGTTGATGTGTGCCTCCGGAGACATGCTCGGTGTTATGGTCACCCCAAGATCTTTCTCCTTGAGCGAGGTTTGCAGTCCTTGGCCACCTAGTCTATACTGTCTGCGGTCTTCTTTGCCCTTCTCCGATCTTCATGACTTCGCATTTGGCAGGGTTGAATTCAAGAAGCCAGTTGCTGGACCACGTGTCCAGGTCTCTTTGAAGTCTTGCCTGATCCTCATCTGATTTAATTCTCCTCATTAACTTCACATCTGCGAACAGGGACACCTCTGAGTCTAACCCTTCCATCATGTCATTCACATATACCAGAAATAGCACTAGTCCTAAGATCGACCCCTGTGGGACCCCGCTCGCCACAGGCGCCCACTGTGATACCTCATCCCGTACCATGACTCGTTGTTGCCTCCCTGTCAGGTATTCTCTGATCCATTGCAATGCCCTTCCTGTTATACGCGCCTGATCCTCTAGTTTCTAGGATTTTCTAAGTGTATATAATCATGCATCTCTCCCTGGAACGCAGGCGGGAGAAATACATGATTACACATGGAAAAGCCTAGAGGGATTAGTACCAAATTTGCACACGAAAATCACTCCCTACAAAAACAAAAGACTCGGCAGGCGATGTAACATCTCCCCAATGAAAAACAGGGGCGCAACTAGCACGATAAGAGACAACACAATAAGTGCCAGGAGTCCAATATTGTTCAACTGACTCCCAGCACAAATAAGGAGGATTACCAATAGACCCCTGGCTGCCTTCAAGAAGGCTCTGGACAGGCACCTACAGTCAGTACCTGATCAGCCGAGCTGTGGCTCGTACGTCGGTTTACGTGCGGTTGATCAGGGTCTGATCCACCGTAAGACCTAGTCACAGACCGGCCCACGGGGGCGTTGACCCCTGAAACCCTCTCCAGGTATACTCCACGTATATAAGACTAAAAAAAGAAAGTACTTTTCGCGTCTCTCTGGCTCGTCTGAGTGTTCAGCTTCCGCCTCTGATTCCTCCATCCTGGGCCTCTCCTTTCAAATAATTTCAGTCTGATATATTTCATCCTGAAATTTTGTACGTCGTTGTCAGGTCTAGCCTAGTCCTCCACTCTGCCAAGGTCATCAGGTTAAACCCGGTCAGCCTTACGAAGTATTACTCTTAGCTCCGTAAATAGTTTAAGATAGCAAAAAAAAAAAAAAAATAAATAAATACGCAACAAGAGTTTTCACACGTTCTTGATTGGGTTGAGAATCCATGCTGGTGATGTTGGCCTCTAGATCCTCATAAGAACATAAGAAAGAAGGAACACTGCAACAGGCCTACTGACCCATGCTAAGCAGGTCCATGCCTTCCCCCCGGGATTAGCCCAATGACTCACCTAGTCTGGTCACTTCCACTTAAGGAAGGAGCAAGGCATCAGACCTAGTAGCACAAGCTAGTCAGGTCCAATTCACACCCAGCCACACCCACTCATGTATTTATCTAACTTATTTTTAAAACTACACAACGTTTTAGCCTCTATAACTGTACTCGGGAGCTTGTTCCACTCATCCACAACTCTATTACCAAACCAGTGCTTTTCTATATCCTTCCTGAATCTGAATTTTTCCAACTTGAAACCATTGCTGCGAGTCCTGTCTTGGCTGGAAATTTTCAGCATGCTATTTACATCCCCTTTATTTATTCCTGTTTTCCATTTATACACCTCGATCATATCATCCCTAATTCTACGCCTTTCTAGAGTGCAGATTCAGGGCCCTCAGTCTATCCCCATAGGGAATTATTATTATTATTATTATAATCAAAAAGAAGCGCTAAGCCACAAGGGCTATACAGTCCCCATAGGGAAGATTTCTGATACATGGGATCAATTTTGTCATCCTCCTTTGTACGTTTTCCAGTGCATTTATATCCATTCTGTAATACGATGGCCAGACATCTCTTTCCCAATATTCGCAGCTTCTCGCCCCTCTCATTTTCTAATCTGTATGGCCTCGCTTTTGCAAGGGTTGAACTCTAGCAGCCACTTGATGGATCACATGTGCAGTCTCTTGAAACCTTGTGTGATAAATGGTTAAGAAAATCGACAAGTTGAAGAATGAGACACTTCTGCAACATTTGGGAATCTGCATTTAGGAAACGTTTCGTCACACCGTTCTTCGTACTGGACTGATAAAGCCACTGTGTGGCGAAACGTTTCTTAAATAAAGATTCCCAAGTGTTGCACATGTGTTATTCTTCTTCTTCAGACCTTCCTGGAGATAATCTGTCCTCTTTTGGTCTTATCACTCTCATAAAATGTTCAACAGCAGAAACACAACACTCGATCTATTCTGGTAGGTTATTTATATATCTCAGTAACAGTGGCTGTCCTGTGCAGTTGGGGGATTACAAGGAGGGGGAGAGTGTGGCAGGGGATTCCGGGGCCTGAGGGGTAAGTGGAGTGGGAAGGGGGTGGGGTTAGGGGGTTGGAGTCAGTAAACACTGTCAGAGCAAGGTCGTGTTTGGATAGCTGGACAGTGTTCAACTATTTGTAGTTGCAGGGGTCAATTCATAGCTCCTGGTCCCGCCTCTTCACTGGTCGCTTCTAGGTCACACTCTCCCTGCTTCATGAGCTTTATAATACCTCTCCTTAAAGCTATGTGTGGATCCTGCCTCCACTACATCACTACCCAGACTATTCTACTTCCTGACAACTCTGAAGAAATACTTCCTAACATCCCTGTGATTCATCAGAGTTTTCAGCTTCCAACTGTGACCCCTTGTTGCTGTGTCCTGCCTCTGAAACATCCTGTCTGTCTACCTTGTCGATGCCTCTCAGTATTTTATGTTATCATATTCCCCCTATCTCTCCTGTCCACCAGTGCCGTCAAGGCGATTTTCCTTAACCTCTCCTCCTAGGACATGCCCCTTAGCTCCAGGACTAGTCTTGTTGCAAACCTTTGCACTTTATCTAATTTCCTTACAAGCTTGGCTAGGTGAGGGTTCCAAACTGGTGCTGCATACTCCAATATAGGCCTAACGTACACGGTGTACAGGGCCCTGAACGATTCCTTATTGAGATGTCGGAATGCTGTTCTTAGGTTTGCTAGGCATCCGTATGCTGCAACAGTTATTTGGTTGATGTGCGCCTCAAGAGATGTACCCGGTGTTATACTCACCCCAAGATCCTTTTTCTTGAGTGAGGTTTGTAGTCTCTGTCCCCCCCCCCCTTCTGCCTGCGGTCTTCTTTGCCCTTCCTCAACCTTCAATGGAAATAAGTCACTCTGTCTGACTTTTTTGGGTTATCCTAGGTTCTCTACACATATGCTGATATGTATGATAATTCTATGTAACTGTATTTGTGTATACCTGAATAAACTTACTTACTTTGCACTTGGTGGGACTGAACTCCAGGATCCAGTGTCTGGACCAGGTCTGCAGCCTATCCAGATCCCTTTGTAGTTCTGCCTGGTCCTCCTCCGAGTGTGTGTACACTCTCCTATGTGTGGATGCAGTGGGTCGAGTCTCGGCTCCCGGGCCCACCTCTTTGCTGGCTGTTTCTGGGTTCACTCCTGGCTTCGAGAGCCTTATCGTACCTCTTCTTAAAGCTATGTATGGATCGTGCCTCTAACACCCCACTGTTCAGGTCTTTCCATTTCCTGACTACAAAAGGCTGATGAAATAATTTCTAATATCCAATAATCTGTCCCTGTCCACCCTATCAGTTTCTCTCAGTATTTTCTACGTCGTTACAATATCTCCCCTAGGATTTCTTTCATCTGTTAGGTTTAGTTCCCTTAAGTTCTCTTCATAGCTCATACCCCTTGGCTCTGGGACTAGTCTCGTTGCAAACCTCTGCAGTTCCTCCAGTTTTGTGACATGCTTGATCAGGCGTGGGTGCCATACTGGTGCTGCATATTCCAATATGGGCCTGACGTACACCATATACAGTGTCGGGAATGTCTCCTCCTTGAGATACCTGAAAATTAATCTTAAGATTTGTCGGAAGGGCATTTGCTGAAGCAGTAATTTGGTTAATGTGCGCCTGAGGAGATATGTTTTGTAGAATGCTCACTCCAAGACCCTGAGTGAGGTTTCCGGCCTTTGCCCCCCCCCCCGATCCTGTACTCCGTTTGGTGTCTTAATTTTTCGTCCCTAATGTTCATAACTTTGCACTTGCCGAGTTTGAATTCTAATGGCCATTTGTCCGACCAGACCTGCAGCCTGTCTAGATCCACTTGTAGTTTTTCTTGGTCCCCAACTGTTTGTATTCTTCTCATTAGTTTCACATCTGCGAACAGGGGTACCTCGGACACTATTCCTTCTGTCATGTCAGTCCTTGTGAAACACCACTCGTCACACTCGCCCATTCTGACATCTCTTCCCGTTCTTCGTGCGTGTGTGTGGGGATGGGGTGCATGTACGTGTGTAGGGTGTTGTGGCGCAGGGAGACATGGAGCTCATGGGGTGATAGAGGGAATGGGGTAAGGGGATGGAGCGAGTGGATGGGGTGAGAGAGTGGATGGGGTGAGAGAGTGGATGGGGTGAGAGAGTGGATGGGGTGAGAGAGTGGATGGGGTGAGAGAGTGGATGGGGTGAGAGAGTGGATGGGGTGAGAGAGTGGATGGGGTGAGAGAGTGGATGGGTGAGAGAGTGGATGGGGTGAGAGAGTGGATGGGGTGAGAGAGTGGATGGGGTGAGAGAGTGGATGGGGTGAGAGAGTGGATGGGGTGAGAGAGTGGATGGGGTGAGAGAGTGGATGGGGTGAGAGAGTGGATGGGGTGAGAGAGTGGATGGGGTGAGAGAGTGGATGGGGTGAGAGAGTGGATGGGGTGGGAATGTATAAATATTTCATTATTGGTGAAGTCGAGTTGGAGAAGTTTCTTTATTTACCAAAATTGAATACAATCAGCAATGTTCTGCTAAACTATTCTATTTGATAGTTACACCGTGGGAACATTACTATTATTACTACATTCATGGGGGGAGGGAACCCTAAACCCGTAGGGGGTCATTCAGCGCCTGGGGAAACTGGGAACGAAACACACCTATATTTCTCCGTCAAGTTGCATCACACAATGCCAAGTGTTGAAATGTGTCAGGATGTGCTGGCAGACTTCAGTAGGGTAATGAGGATATCGTTAAGTATTCCATTAAAGGTTCATCAGCTACGGCAGCTTTATAGGTTACCTTTCAGCAGAGTTGCAGTTACTATTACTCCTGGGAATTATCATCTCCCAGGAGAACCTCTCAGAAGAACCTCTTCCATACAGAGAAGGGAATCTGGGAAGTATAAGTTTATTTAGATACAGGTTCATATAAGTACAATTATTATGAATAGTAACATGTGTAAATTACCTAGGATAAATCCTGAAAAGTCAGGCAAAATGATTTACTTCAGTGGGGTTGGAGAGCTGGAGGTATATGGAGGAATGGGGTATTGTAGGGCTTGAAGGTTGGAGTGTTTGGGGTGTGGGGGATCTGTGGCGTGGAGGCGGGAAAATGTGGGGTGACGAGTGTGATGATCTAATGGGGGTGGAGGTGGGAGAATAGGGTGACGAGTGTGATCTAGCGGGGTGGGTGTGGAAGAATGTGGGAATGTTGGGTGGCGTGTGTGATCTAGTTGGGGTGAATGTCGGAGAGTGTGGGTGACGGGTGTGATGATCTAGTTGGGGTAAAGGTGGGAGAGTGTGGGGTGACAGGTGTGTTGCTCTAGTGTTGTGAAGGTGAGGGGGTAAGAACAGAATTTCAAAGCAAGGTCAAGTTTAGATACTGAACGAACTGTACTGGTGGTGGTGGTGACAGTTGCATGTGTGGTTGTGACAGTAGTAACAGCAAACCCTGGCCTGCGAACTTTACTCTCGTGAAAATTATTTTTGGGATAACCCAGATTAACCCACGAAAGCCAAACGCTTCTTATTTCTACTTGGCTGTTGCTATTTTTTGTCTCCCAGAAAGTGACTTAAAATAGTCGACTAAATTCTTCGTGGATCTCCTCTCACACAGCCACTGTTTCCCAGTCTCCAGCATACCTGATCATCTGCTGGGAGAAACAGTAACTGGAGGAACTTCAAGCTTTTACCAGCATTATAAATAAACACACTTAGGATAGGCGTATATTTAAAATATCGTTCAAAGACAAATGAAAACTCGTTAAGTGCGACAATTAATCTTCTACAAAGAAAAGTGAACACAGGAATAGAGTTTGGAAGCAAAGTGTCTCACTAAACCAGTGTATACTTACCACTGTGTGGATACTATCCTATTTTACAGTATGTGTTCTTGCACTGACATTTAAGCATAATTACTGACATCATCCAGCGACCACAATCCACGTGTCTGGCCTTAGCATAGTGCCAGCGACAAATACAGTCCGATTATACGATTCTGGCAACCAACAACATTATCATTGTAGCAGTATGAGTGACGGTCCTGTCTGGGTGTTGTAAGTATTTGCCAGTAGTAATTAAGTGCTTTTGAGTGCTCATAGACTATTTTTCATTTGCACCGTGGCTGGTGCAACACTCAGTGCATGTAAACAATAGGTTGGCACGAGGAACATATATTTATAGATGCTATAAATTCAAATGGCAAAGTATTTATTTACAATTTGTACGTAGAGGCAAGAGCAAACTAGTATAGGAGTTTCAGTGTGATTCTTAGAGATTCCCAGAATGTGATGTGACCTTTCTGGCTCGACACTAATAAACTTGACAGCGAGGAAGCGTGCGGCATGATGTAGGAGATTCTCGTGAGAGCCAGACGCCACACAAGGTCACCTTAATACACTGTTTTGTCAGATACGACACAAGATCACCACGGCGTCTTCAAACGCCCGGCAGTCTCAGCATCGTTTGCGTCGAAGGCAGTGGCGTCTCCATCAGCATGGCGACAAACAGTAACATCAGTCCAACAGCACCCAAAAATCACGAACGCAGAGTGGAAATCTCTGATCATGAATTCCTAGTCAATTCCCTGGAGAATTCAGATGATGAAGAAAATTTCAAGTTAAAGAAGGAGCTGGGGCTAATGGACGGCGTGGGCATCATCGTGGGTATCATCATCGGTTCAGGCATCTTCGTCTCCCCCAAGGGTGTCATCCAGTTCAGCGGCAGCGTGGGCATGTCCCTGGTGGTGTGGGTAATATCTGGATGCTCTCCACGGTGGGCGCCCTCTGCTACGCCGAGCTGGGTAAGTTACCTCTTTCTACCATACACACAGTATATGCATAGGTTTATAGACATAAAAGGGAGGATATCTGTGAAACCTGTCGTACGTAGTATTAAGTTGCTACAATAGTCACGTAAATTTCAGAAGGAAGACGCGGATGGGCAGGTTGCTCACATTTCACAGAAGCTTTTGATAGAGTTCTCCATGAAAGATTACTCTGACAACTACATTATTATTAGTAGTAGTAGTATTATAATCTTAGGAAAGCGCTAAACCCATAGGGATTATACAGCTCTGGAAGTCTGGAAACTACAAAATATGGGAAGAATAAAATGCACAAGATTAAAATGTGCGAGACGTTTACTGTTTGAGAGAGAAATGTGAAAATTTGATAAAAGAAAAATTAAGTCTGTAAATGCACTTAGAATCTCCAGACAAACACCTCAAGGTAAATGGATTTTGATCCAAGGAATTGGATCTGTTCTCTCTTTCCAAGCATCCATCCCAATTGCCTTATTTTCCCCCAGACGCTTGGTGATCCCTACGGGTCTATCGTTACCCATAAACACCCACAAAAAAGTTTGAAGGCCCAGATAACCCACTTTTGTAACTATGGCTACAGATTATTACGATCAAAACTAAGCGCTAAACAATAGACCCGAATGTTGCCATCACAAAAAGCTGACATCACAGTGAGACAAACAACCTCTCGTTAAGGACGTGTGAGGACACTCACCCACGAAGTCAAGGTGAGCCGGGACGTCCTGGTTTAAGAACTGGCTTCCCATGGGTTCGAGTTCTACATTAAGGGCGGTTATGATAAACCCCACAGAGAAAAAAATATCATTCATCGTCTTCCACAAAAATTCTATGGGGAAATTCCATCTTCAATGACGGGAAACCTCCAAGACATTACATGTTGAACTATGATGCAAGACACACCAAAATAATTGTTGATTGCAGACTACGTATAGATATACACGCATTCACAGCCTCGCGTTCACAGCCTCGTATACACAGCCTCGCATACACAGCCTCGAACATTAAAATGGTATAAAATACCGACAGGTTGTTAGGTAAGACACATATGCAACAGTTAGGTATCTTTATTATGAAACGTTTCGCCTACACAGTAGGCTTCTTCAGTCAAGTACAGAAAAGTTGATAGAAGCAGAAGATACTTGAAGACGATGTAATCAGTCCATCACCCTTAAAGTTTTGAGGTGGTCAGTCCCTCAGTCTGGAGAAGAGCATTGTTCCATAGTATGAAACAATATGGAGAAGAAGTGACAGGATGGAGCTTTTATAGCGCCAGGAGGTGAGACGTAGGCCACTAGGAGAGGTAAGAACTCAGATGTTGAAAGGTTAGGTCCCTCTCAAACCCAGCCCCTCTCACTAGTGGAAGTTGTCGAAGTTGATTGCAGGTCTGTACCAAGATACCCTTGTGTTGCAGTGTCTGACAGATTGAACATTAAAATGGTATAAAATACCGACAGGTTGTTAGGTAAGACACATATGCAATCAACTTCGACAACTTCCACTAGTGAGAGGGGCTGGGTTTGAGAGGGACCTAACCTTTCAACATCTGAGTTCTTACCTCTCCTAGTGGCCTACGTCTCACCTCCTGGCGCTATAAAAGCTCCATCCTGTCACTTCTTCTCCATATTGTTTCATACTATGGAACAATGCTCTTCTCCAGACTGAGGGACTGACCACCTCAAAACTTTAAGGGTGATGGACTGATTACATCGTCTTCAAGTATCTTCTGCTTCTATCAACTTTTCTGTACTTGACTGAAGAAGCCTACTGTGTAGGCGAAACGTTTCATAATAAAGATACCTAACTGTTGCATATGTGTCTTACCTAACATACACAGCCTCGCATACACAACCTCGCATACACAGCCTCGCATACACAGCCTCGCATACACAGCCTCGCATACACAGCCTCGCATACACAGCCATTAGCTCTAGGAGTTCAACCCCATCAAGTGCAAAGTCATGAAGATTGGGGAAGGGCAATGAAGACCGCAGACGGAGTACGGTCTACGGGGCCAGAGACTACAAACCTCACTCAAGGAAAAAGATCTTGGGCGTATAACACCAGGCACATCTCAGGCGCACATCAACCAAATAACTGCTGCAGCATATGGATGCCTAGCAAACCTAAGAACAGCATTTCGGCATCTTAATAAGGAATCGTTCAGGACCCTGTACACCGTGTACGTTAGGTTCATATTGGAGTATGCGGCACCAGTTTGGAACCCACACCTAGCCAAGCATGTAAAGAAACTAGAGAAAGTGCAAAGGTTTGCAACAAGAATGGTCCAGAGCTAAGGGGTATGTCCTACGAGAAGAGGTTAAGGGGAATCAACCTGACGACACTGGAGGACATGAGAGATAGGGGGGACATGATAACGACATATAAAATACTGAGAGAATTGACAAGGTGGACAGAGACAGAATATTCCAGAGATGGGACACAGCAACAGGGGGACACAGTTGGAAGTTGAAGACACAGATGAATCACAGGGATGTCAGGAAGTATTTCTTCAGTCACAGAGTAGTCAGAAGTGAAATAGTTTGGGAAGCGATGTAGTGGAGGCAGGAATCATTCACAGCTTTAAGTAGAGGTATGATAAAGCTAATGGTGCAGGGAGTGTGACCCAGTAGAGGCCAGTGAAGAGGTGGGGGCCAGGAGCTATGAATCGACCCCTGCAATCACAACTAGGCGAGTACAGTCTGGCATACACAGCCTCTCATTCACAAATCAGAGGTTGAAGGATAACACGATACACACAGTAAAGCAACTCGTGCCGAAAATAGTAAGTTTGTGTGATAATATTAGATATTATGCAACTCATTTTCAGGGAACCATTCTCGCCAAGTGTGATGTCACGCCCAATACGCAGCCCGTAAACAGAAATAACTAAGTTTTGCTACACTAGATTAAAATATACATGTGATACTCAACATCGCAAAACAGAACCAACAGTAGAGATAAGAGCCATAAAAGTCCAAATTATCAAGGCTATTATGCAGTAAAAAAATTAAATATATATATATATATTATATATATATATATATTCCTAAAAAACACATCAAAGAAAACTATACTCATTCACAATAATTCCTTCCCAAAACATCCCAGACTAACCTTACATATATCAAATACAACCCCAGACAGCCAGACCACAGTGAAGTGTTTCTACACTAACACAAGAACACATCTTCAACTAGGTCTTGAGATTACTTTTAATTTGTAAGATTTGTGTAAAATAATATTCATATATATATATATATATATATATATATATATATATATATATATATATATATATATATATATATTATATATATAATGTGCCGAATATGTAAAACTGGTCAATTAGCAAGAACTCATTTAAAATTAAGTCCTTTCTAAAGTTTTCTCTTATACGTTTAAAGATATTTTTTTCATTAATGTTAATGTAAAATTTTTTAATTTTACACCAAAAGAATCTTAGAAAACTTACCTAACCTAATTATAACAAGAACAATTTATTTTAGCCTAACCCAACTAAATATATTTTAAATACGTTTACAATAATTTAGTACTAAACAAACACAATCAAATATATTTTTTTCGTTAGGGTCAGAATGATTTTGGCGAAATTATTGCATACACAAATTTTCACTTGTCCTATATGGCAAGATGAACGTTGCTGTTTAAGCCAAGATCGCAAGTTCTGCCTATTCGGCACGACATATATATATATAATATATATATATATATATATATATATATATATATATATATATATATATATATATATATATATATATATATCGTGCCGAATAGGTAAAATTGGTCAATTAGTAAAAACTCATTTAAAATCAAGTAGTTTCTAAAATTTTCTCTTAAACGTTAAAAGATATATTTTTTCATTTATGTTAATGTAAAAACTAATAATTTTGTACCAAAAGAACTTTAGGAAACTTACCTAATCTTATTGAAACAAACGCAATTTAATTTAGCCTAATCAAACTAAATATATTTTAGATAAGTTTACAATAATTTAATAAAGAAACACAATGAATTTTTTTCGTTAGATTCAGAATGATTTTTGCGAAATTATTGCATACACAAATTTTCGCTTGTCTTATTCGGCATATAGAGCGTTGCAGTTTAAGCCAAAATCTCAATTTTTACCTATTCGGCACAACACACACACACACACACACACACACACACACACACACACACACACACACACACACACACATAAATGTGTGTGTGTGTACTCACCTAATTGTAGTTGCAGGAGTCGAGACTCAGCTCCTGGCCCCTGTGTATGTGTGTATGTGTATGTGTGTGTGTGTGTGTTCACAAACTTACACAAAAATATCAAAACATCCTCCAGAAATGGGAAAAATTGTTGGTACCAGACATGCTGAGTGCATGTCTTGTGGACGGTAGTCACGTCGTTATTAAGAGCCAGAACTTTTTTTTTTTGAGAAGCCACCTTTTAATATAATATTTTAGTGATATATTTGATGAGTTAGAAGAGACTGAACTGCTACTTAACTGTATAACGACACTGATCCACAGCTTAGTAAACAATCTTGAAAGTGGCATTAAAAAAACATAATAAAAGGAAATTATAGAGAGCGAACAAGAAATTTATGATACTAAAATATTCCTATTGGTAAAAAAAAAATGAAAAGATGGAATGGTAGGGGAACTGGTATATTAAACCATACCACGGGTGGGGTTTGAACCCGCGATCAGTGAGTCTCAAAACTCCAGACCGTCGCGTTAGCCACTGGGCCAGCTGGCTTCAATAAGACTCGTCCAACTAGGCATATTTGTACACCATAGGAAGGTTAGCACAGGCACCACTGTGACCACAAATGCAAGTTTTTACAGACGAATCTCCCGCTAGCGTGGCCGTGACGAACTCTAGCTCAAGTCACGGCAATGCTAGCGGGAGATTCGTCTGTAAAAACTTGCATTTGTGGTCACAGTGGTGCCTATGCTAACCTTCCTATGGTGTAGAAATATACCTAGTTGGATGAATCTTATTGAAGCTATCTGGTCCAGTGGCTAACGCGTCGGTCTGGAGTTTTGAGACTCTCTGACCGCGGGATCATTTATTATTATTATAATCAAGGGGAAGCGCTAAACCCGGAGGATTATACAGCGCCTGGGGGGGGATGTGGAAGGCATTCAGGCTTAATTCGGGGAACTGGAGCACAGATCCAATTCCCTAAATCAAGAGCCCCTCACCAACATCAAGGAACCTTCCTTGAGGGGACCGCGGGATCAAACCCCACCCGTGGTATGGTTTGTTTTCAATCGTGTCATTGCAGAACTGGTATATTCAAATGGCTTCAGGAAGAAATTCAAATATCCTTCCTCGAAGTCTTTTTATCCGCTTCTCCGAGGCTACGGGTTCCACAAATAGCAATTATAGTAATTATTCTAGTATACATCATTATTACTATTTTAATTGCATCCCCAATGTCTTGTGTTGCAGGCACCATGATTCCCAGGAGCGGGGGAGACTACGCCTATGTGCTGGAAGCGTTTGGGCCGCTTCCAGCCTTCCTCTTCATGTGGGTGGCTTTGACGATTATCCTTCCCACCAGCAACACAGTGATGGCTCTCACCTTCGCTAACTACATCATCAAGCCCTTCTTCGAGACCTGTGACGTTCTGCCTGATATCCCCGTCAGGCTGATAGCCGCAGTTGTTGTCTGTGAGTATCGGTGGAGGAAGGGAGAGAGGTGATGGATCATGGATGGGAGGGTTAAGAAAGGAATTGAGAATGTTGATAATTTATTTGGGGTGGATTTGCTGGAAGAGAAATTAGAGAGGGGTGATGGGATATATAAAGGGAGAGTTAGGGATGTGGAAAAGATATTACTATTATAATCAATAAGAAGCGCTAAACCTACAAGGGCCATACAGAGTGAAAAGAGGGTAGACAGGCAGAAAGGGATGCTGGCCTGTTATTAAGATCCCATACATACATTATATATACATATTTGTATCAACAAGAGCAGAGTTATTCTCGTGGTGTCTAGTCTTCATTATATTAATTATACATTTTAATTCAAAACCAATAGTTGAGTACACAATCCGCACACAGGAGAGAGAAACTCACGACGTTTCGGTCCGACTTAGATCATCCATAATGACACTAACACAAAATAATAAGGGAGCACTTACTACATCCTCTTGTTACATTCCATTGACCTACCACTTCGCGAAGAAATTTTTATCTAATATCCCTTCGGCTCCACTTTTTTTAGTTTATAAATAAATAATTGTAAACATACAGTTATTCCTCTAGTAAAATATTTATGTAAATGAAAAGTATTATAACTGGGGCAAGTACAGATCCTTGAGGTACCCCACTTGTGACATCTTCCCACCCACACAGTTTTACTTGGATAACTGTTCGCCTGTTACTGTCAACAGAAAATCATCCCTTACATTCATTCTCTTCTTGGAAGTTTTGAAATTAATCTATCATGGATAACTCGACCAAAAAGCCCAACTTAAAATATAGATCAGCATAATCTGTCCAATCTGTCCTTTAAAGAATTTCGTACGATTCTGTTATAAGTTTAGTCTTGATATATATAATGTCTTGATATATATAATGTCCAAACTGAGAGATGAACTGTTTACAAGTTAACAGTTTGTTTACAAAGTATTTTAACCACTTTTCTCTTAATATCCTGAGGAACGCTGAGCCTGGGACGGGAAGGAGGGGGATGAGGGTGGAAGGCACTCAGACTTAATTCGGGGAATTGGAGCACAGATCCAGTCCCTTAGATCAAGAGCCCCTGACCAGCATCAAGGAACCTCCCTTGAGGGGCCACTTTTCTCTAATGACTTTTTTCAATACTTTTTTTATAACTTTGGTCAATGAAACCTCCTATAGTTTATAGGTCTTTCCTGCTGCCATTTTTTTTTCATTGTTGACACAATGTGCGGCGTCTTCCACCTGTCTGCCAGTTCCCTTTATGAAGTGAAATTTTATTTATTCCAAAAGGGAATAACTCAGTTCATCTGCAATTTTTTTAAGCCGCCAGTGCGACTGTCTCACCTGATATTATTATTTACTTGTCCAGGTGCAGTAATATATAACATTTCCTCCTTGTCAGTAACTTTGTTGATATTAATAATTCCCGTCGTTTTGCCTTTCCCATTTAGTTTACTTTTACAAACTTAAGAAAAGGATTTGGCTTCTTCTTGCTCTTGTATACTATTTAATGTTCAAAGTTTCTTTCTTCCTTGTGTGTGTACTCACCTATTTGTGGTTGCAGGGGTCGAGTCTTAGCTCCTGGCCCCGCCTCTTCACCGGTTGCTACTGGGCGCTCTCTCTCCCCGCTCCATGAGCTTTATCAAACCTCGTCTTAAAACTGTGTATGGTTCCTGCCTCCACTACGTCATTTTCTAGGCTATTCCACTGCCTTACAACTCTATGACTGAAGAAATACTTCCTACTATCTCTCTGACTCATTTGTGTCTTCAACTTCCAATTGTGGCCTCTTGTTTCTGTGTCCCCTCCCTGGAACATCCTGTCTTTGTCCACCTTGTCTATTCCACGCAGTATTTTATATGTCGTTATCATGTCTCCCCTGACCCTCCTGTCCTCCAGTGTCGTCAGGCCGATTTCCCTTAATCTTTCTTCATAGGACATTCCCCTTAGCTCTGGAACTAACCTTGTTGCAAACCTTTGTACTTTCTCTAGTTTCTTGACGTGCTTTATCAAGTGCGGGTTCCAAACAGGTGCTGCATACTCCAGTATGGGCCTGACATACACGGTGTACAGTGTCTTGAATGATTCCTTACTAAGGTATCGGAATGCTGTTCTCAGGTTTGCCAGGCGCCCATATGCTGCAGCAGTTATCTGATTGATGTGTGCTTCCGGAGACATGCTCGGTGTTATACTCACCCCAAGATCTTTCTCCTTGAGCGAGGTTTGCAGTCTTTGGCCACCTAGCCTATACTCTGTCTGTGGTCTTCTGTGCCCTTCCCCTATCTTCATGACTTTGCATTTGGCAGGATTAAATTCGAGAAGCCATTTGCTGGACCAGGTGTCCAGTCTGTTCAGGTCTCTTTGAAGTCCTGCCTGGTCCTCATCAGATTTAATTCTCCTCATTAACTTCACATCATCTGCAAACAGGGACACTTCTGAGTCTAACCCTTCCGTCATGTCGTTCACATATACCAAAAATAGCACTGGTCCTAGGACCGACCCCTGTGGGACCCCGCTCGTCACAGGTGCCCACTGTGATACATCATTACGTACCATGACTCGTTGTTGCCTCCCTGTCAGGTATTCTCTGATCCATTGCAGTGCCCTTCCTGTTATATGCGCCTGATGCTCTAGCTTCTGCACTAATCTCTTGTGAGGAACTGTGTCAAAGGCCTTCTTGCAGTCCAAGAAGATGCAGTCAACCCACCCCTCTCTCTCTTGTCTTACTTCTGTTATTTTATCATAAAACTCCAGAAGGTTTGTGACACAGGATTTGCCTTCCGTGAATCCGTGCTGGTTGGCATTTATACTCCTGTTCCGTTCCAGGTGCTCCACCACTCTCCTCCTGATAATCTTCTCCATAATTTTGCATACTATACACGTCAATGACACAGGTCTATAGTTTAGTGGCTCTTTTCTGTCTCCTTTTTTTAAAAATGGGAACTACATTTGCCGTCTTCCATACCTCAGGTAGTTGCCCAGTTTCCAGGGATGTGTTGAAGATTGTGGTAAGTGGCACGCACAACATATCTGCTCCCTCTCTAAGGACCCACGGGGAGATGTTGTCCGGTCCCATTGCCTTTGAGGTATCGATGTCCCTTAGCAGTTTCTTCACCTCCTCCTCATCTGTATGTATGTCGTCCAACTCTTGTTGGTGTATTCCTTGCTGGTGTCCCCATCTGGTCTGTTCCCCCAGAGTCCTTCCTGTCTCTACTGTAAATACTTCCTTAAATCTCGTGTTGAGCTCCTCGCATACCTCTTGATCGTTTCTTGTGAGTTCTCCACCTTCTTTCCTCAGCCTTATCACCTGGTCCTTGACTGTTGTCTTCCTCCTAATGTGGCTATACAGCAGTTTCGGGTCAGATTTGACTTTCGATGCTATGTCGTTTTCATACTGTCGCTGGGCCTCCCTCCTTATCTGTGCATACTCGTTTCTGGCTCTTCTACTAATCTCCTTGTTTTCCTGGGTCCTATGCCTCCTGTACCTTTTCCATTCTCTGTTGCACTTAGTTTTTGCCTCCCTACACCTTCGGGTAAACCAAGGACTCGTTTTGGTCTTCCTATTATTTCTGTTTCCCTTGGGAACAAAACTTTCCTCTGCCTCCTTGCACTTTGTTGCCACATATTCCATCATCTCGTTTACTGATTTTCCTACCATTTCTCTGTCCCACTGAACCTCCAGCAGGAAGTTTCTCATACCTGTGTACTCCCCCCTTTTATAGTTTGGCCTGTCCCCTTCAGTTCCTGTTACCTTCTCCACTTGTAATTCTACTATATAGTCAAAACTCAGAACCACATGATCGTTAGCTCCAAGGGGCCTCTCGTAAGTGATGTCCTCAATGTCTGAACTGCTCAGGGTGAACACAAGATCCAGTCTTGCTGGCTCATCCTCCCCTCTCTCTCTGGTTGTGTCCCTGACATGCTGATGCATGAGGTTTTCAAGTACCACATCCATCATCTTGGCTCTCCATGTTTCGGGACCCCCATGTGGCTCCAGGTTTTCCCAGTCGATCTCCCTGTGGTTGAAATCGCCCATTACCAGTAACTTTGCTCTGCTCGAGTGAGCTCTCCTTGCCACCTCAGCCAGTGTGTCCACCATCACCCTGTTGTTTTCTTCGTACTCCTCTCTTGGCCTCCTGCAGTTCTGTGGTGGGTTATACATCACTCCAATGACTACTTTATGTTCTCCGGACTGAATTGTACCTACAATGTAGTCTCTTTCTCCAATCATGTCCATGCCTTCCATTTCCTCAAATCCCCATCGGTGTTTTATGAGCAGTGCAACCCCTCCTCCCCCTCTACTCCTTCTATCTTTCCTCAGGATCTGATATCCTGTTGGGAAGATTGTGTCTGTTATTGTCTCAGCGAGTTTTGTTTCTGTGACTGCTATGATGTCTGGGGATTCTTCACTGATTCTTTCATTCCACTCCTCATGTTTATTCGTTATTCCATCCGCGTTTGTGTACCAAACCTTTAGTTTCTTTTCTATCATTGTGGTCATGCAAGTATATTGGGGTTGGGGGAGCGAGAGCCTTTGTGGGGGCCTATATGGGGCTGTGGTGTAGGTGGGGTTTGTGTTGATGGGGGTGGGGTCAGAATGCCCATAAGGGACAGCTGTTGGGGTGAGGTTTGTGATATGGGGGTTGGTGGCAGAGGGAACAGTGAGTGGGTTGTAGTATAGGTTGCTCAGTTGCGTTGGGAGTGTCGCGGGTGGAGTCTTTTGGTGGGAGATTCTGTGGGGTGTGTTTGCCCTTCCTCCTGTGTCTGGGTCCTGCTCATTTTCATTGCTTCTCGTTCCTCCTTGCGTCTCTGTACCCTCTCTTTTTTTTTTTTTTTTTTTTTGTGTGTGTGTGTGTGTGTGTGTGTGTGTGTGTGTGTGTGTGTGTGTGTGTGTGTGTGTGTGTGTACGTACGTACTTGCCTGATATCCTAATTATTTCTAGTACACCAGTATGCGACAATATATTAGCACTCACGTAAGAGTAACTCCAGCCCTGATAAAAGAAAACCCTTGAATGCTACCGTAGCTGCTGAACCCGTACCGTAACCATGACTCATGAAATCGTAATGACACGATTGCAAACAAACCACGGAACGGGTGGGGCTTGAGCTCACAGCTAGTGAGACTTAAAACTCCAGGCCAGGAGTTTTACGACTCGCTTGCCGAGAGTTTAAGCCCCACCCGTACAGTGGTTTCCCATACCGTAACGTCCTGCTGAAGACTTGACACTGAGGTTATCTTACCTCATGAATGGTCTCCGCTGCCCGTGATAGTGTGTACCAGGGAGACATCACATATTTACCCAGTCCGCACGCTACTAATATACTGACCTTTATCGTTCATATAGCTTATAAAGGTCACTATATAGAGCTTATAAAGGTCGCAAAGATAAGCTATGGGCTAAGACGTTTAAACAATGCATTTATAAAGTCGAATGTCTTAAGAAATATATTTGATACAGAGTTGCAAATTCTTAGTGTTATCATCAAGGTCAACAAGTTGAGTAGTTGACCTTCAGTAGTAAAAACCTGAACTGGGAATCTTTCTGCGAGAGTTTGTCTCGCTATTAGCTGACGGAGGATCGATCCTCCATTTCTGGCGCTGAATGATTCAAGGGTTTATTGCATCACGTATTTATGTTAGATAAAATAATAAGAGTGGTTAAGCAGACTATGCTGGTACATCCGCCCTCACACTAGTTGTGTGATAACAGATGACCTTGGTCGTCCTAGTGGTGGTTGTAGTGGTGGTAGTGGTATTGTTGGTGGTGATAGTGTAGTAATAGCAGTAGTGGTATTGGTGGTAGTGGTATTGGTGGTGGTAGTATTAGTGGTAGTGATGGTGGTAGTATTAGTGGTAGTGATGGTGGTAGTATTAGTGGTAGTCATGGTGGTAGTATTAGTGGTAGTGGTGGTGAATATTGTTGGTGGTGATAGTGTAGTAATAGCACTAGTGGTATTGGTGGTAGTGGTATTGGTGGTAGTAGTATTGGTGGTGGTGGTGGTAGTGATGGTGGTAGTGGTAGTGGTAGTATTAGTGGTAGTGATGGTGGTAGTATTAGTGGTAGTGATGGTGGTAGTATTAGTGGTAGCGATGGTGGTAGTATTAGTAGTAGTGGTGGTGGTGGTAGTATTAGTGGTAGTGGTGGTGGTAGTTATTAGTGGTAGTGGTAGTATTAGTGGTAGTGGTAGTATTAGTGGTAGTGGTAGTATTAGTGGTAGTGGCAGTATTAGTGGTAGTATTAGTGGTAGTGGTGGTGGCAGTATTAGTGGTAGTATTAGTGGTAGTGGTGGTGGCAGTATTAGTGGTAGTATTAGTGGTAGTTTATGGTTGTAGTATTAGTGGTAGTATTAGTGGTAGTGATGGTGGTAGTATTAATGGTAGTGATGGTGGTAGTTTTAGTAGTAGTGGTGGTGTAGTATTAGTGGTAGTGATGGTGGTAGTATTAGTGGTAGTGGTAGTATTAGTGGTAGTGGTAGTATTAGTGGTAGTGGTGGTGGTAGTATTAATGGTAGTGATGGTGGTAGTTTTAGTAGTAGTGATGGTGGTAGTATTAGTGGTAGTGGTGGTGGTAGTATTAGTGGTAGTGATGTTGTAGTATTAGTGGTAGTGATGGTTGTAGTATTAGTGGTAGTGATGGTGGTAGTATTAGTAGTAGTGATGGTGGGTAGTATTAGTAGTAGTGGTGGTGGTGGTATTGTTGGTGGTGATAGTGTAGTAATAGCACTAGTGGTATTGGTATTGGTGGTAGTAGTATTGGTAGTGATGGTAGTATTAGTGGTAATGATGGTGGTAGTATTAGTGGTAGTGATGGTAGTATTAGTGGTAATGATGGTGGTAGTATTAGTGGTAGTGGAAGTATTAGTGATGGTGGTAGTATTAGTAGTAGTGGTGGTAGTATTAGTAGTAGTGGCAGTATTAGTGGTAGTGGTGGTGGCAGTATTAGTGGGAGTGGTGGTGGTAGTATTAGTAGTAGTAGTGGTGGTGGTTGTGGTGGTAGTATTAGTGGTAGTGATGGTGGTAGTATTAGTGGTAGTGGTAGTATTAGTGGTAGTGGTGGTAGTGGTAGTGGGTGGTGGTATATGTGGTAGTGGTAGTATTATTGGTAGTGATGGTGGTAGTATTAGTGTATGGTGGTAGGTATTATGAGTGGTAGTGATGGTGGTAGTAGTATTAGTGGTAGTGATGGTGGTAGATTTAGATGGTAAGTGGTATGGGTGGTGAGGTAGTATTAGTGGTTAGTGGTACATTAGTGGAGTATAGGGTAGTGGTTGGGTAGTATTAGTGGTAGTGGTGGTGATAGTATTAGTGGTAGTGGGTGATAGTATTAGTGGTAATGGTGGTGGTAGTAATTTGTGGAGTGGTAGTATTAGTGGTAGGTGGGGTGGTCTAGTAGTAGTAATAGTGGTGGTGGTAGTAGTAGTAGTAATAGTGGTGGTGAGTTAGAGTTAGATAGTAATAGTGGGTGTAGTAGTTATAGTGGTGCAGTATAGTAGTAGTAGTAATAGTGGTGGCAGTAGTTAGTAGTAATAGTGGTGGTAGTAGCAGTAGTAGTAATAGTGGTGGTAGTAGCAGTAGTAGTAATAGTGGTGGTAGTAGCAGTAGTAGTAATAGTGGTGGTAGTAGTAGTAGTAGTAATAGTGGTGGTAGTAGTAGTAGTAGTAATAGTGGTGGTAGTAGTAGTAGTAATAGTGGTGGCAGTAGTAGTAATAGTGGTGGTATTAGTAGCAATAGTGGTGGTATTAGTAGCAATAGTGGTGGTAGCAGTAGCAATAGTGGTGGTAGTAGTAGCAGTAGCAATAGTGGTGGTAGTAGTAGTAGCAATAGTGGTGGTAGTAGTAATAGTGGTGGTAGTATAGTAGTAAAAGTGATGGTAGTAGTAGTAATGGTGGTAGTAGTAGCAATAGTGGTGGTAGTAGTAGTAATGGTGGTAGTAGTAGTAGTAAAAGTGGTGGTAATAGTAGTAATGGTGGTAGTAGTAGCAATAGTGGTGGTAGTAGTAATAGTGGTGGTAGTAGTAGTAATGGTAGTAGTAGTAGCAATAGTGGTGGTAGTAGTAGTAATGGTGGTGGTGTGGTAGTAGTAGTAATAGTGGTGATAGTAGTATAGTGGTGGTGGTGGTAGTAGTAGTGGTGGTAGTGGTAGTAGTAGTAGTGCTGGTGGTGGTAGTAGTAGTAGTGCTGGTGGTAGTAGTAGTAGTGCTGGTGGTAGTAGTAGTGCTGGTGGTGGTGGTAGTAGTAGTGCTGGTGGTGGTGTAGTATAGTAGTGCGGTGGTGGGTAGTAGTGTGGTGTTGGTAGTAGTATGCGGTGGTGAGTAGTAGTGCTGGTGGTGTAGTAGTGCTGGTGGTGGATAGTAGTAGTAGTAGTGCTGGTGGTGGTAGTAGTAGTGCTGGTGGTGGTAGTAGTAGTAGTGGTGGGGTAGTAGTAATAGTGATGGTCATAGTATAGTGGGAGTAGTAGTAGTGGTGGTGGTTGTAGTAATATGATGGTAGTAGTAGTTAATAGTGGTAGGAGTAGTAATGGTGGTGGTGGTAGTAGTAGTAGTGGTGTTAGTAGTAGTATGGTGGTGGTAGTAGTAGTAGTGTGTGGTGTGTTGTAGTAGTAGTGGTGGTGGTTGTAGTAGTAGTAGTAGTGGTGTAGTAGTAGTAGTAGTGGTGTGGTTGTAGTAGTGGTGGTGGTTGTATGTAGTAGTGGTGGTGGTTGTAGTAGTAGTATGGTGTGGTGGTTGTAGTAGTAGTGAGTGGTGGTGGTGGTTGTAGTAGTAGTGGTTGTAGTATATAGTGGTGTGGTTTGTAGTAGTAGTGTGGCGGTTGTAGTAGTAGTAGTAGTGGTGGTGGATAGTAGTGTGTGGTGGTGGTTGGTAGTAGTAGTAGTGGTGGTGGTTGTAGTGTGGTGGTGGGTGGTTGTAGTTGTAGTGTAAGTGGTGTGTTTAGTAGTATGGTGGTGGTTGTAGTAGTAGTGGTGGTGTTGTAGTAGTAGTGTGGTGGTTGAGTAGTAGTGGTGGTGGTAGTAGTAGTAGTGGTGGTGGTTGTAGTAGTTGGTGGTGTTGTATGTTGGTGGTTGTGTAGTGTGGTGGTTGCAGTAGTATGGTGGTGGTTGTAGTAGTAGTGGTGGTGGTTTGTTGTGTAGTAGTGGTGGTGGTTGTAGTAGTAGTGTGGTGGTGGTGGTTGTATGTAGTATGGGTGGTTGTAGTGTAGTGGTGGTGGTTGTAGTATAGTGTGGTGGTTGTAGTAGTAGTGGTGGTGGTTGTAGTAGTAGTGTGGTGGTGGTTGTTAAATGTTGGTGTGTTGGTTGTATAGTATGTGGTGGTTGTAGTAGTAGTGGTGGTGGTTTATATAGTATGGTGTGGTTGTAGTTAGTTTTGGTGGTTGTAAGTATAGTGGTGGTTTGTAGTAGTAGTTGTGGTTGTAGTAGTATAGTGTTGTAGTAGTATGGTGGTTGTTGTAGTAGTAGTGGTGTGGTTGTATATAGTGGTGGCTTTGTGTAGTAGTAGTGGTGGTTGCAGTATATGTGGTGGTTGAGTATAGTGTGGTTTGAGTAGTATGGTGGTGCAGATATAGTGATGTTATGATAGTGTGGTGTTGTAGTAGTAGTAGTAGTAGTGGTGGTGGTTGTATAGTATAGTAGTGGTGTGGTGGTAGTAGTATAGTAGTGTGTTGGTGGTAATAGTATAGTATGGAACTGTTTCTGGCCGTGGCGCGGTAATTCATTAAATGTTGTTTTTTATAAACATTAATTCCTTATGATTACCCTGCGACTCCATGTATTTCCTCGATTTCTTTATTCCCGCAATACCCTGTGATTCCTGCAATAACCCTGTATTCCCCGCTAATACCGCGATTCCCCGCAATACCTGTATTCCTCGTGACTCCCCAATAACTGTGATTCGCAATACCTTGATTCCTCGTGACTCCCGCATACCCTGTGATTCCCCGCAAACCTTGATTCTCGTGCTTCCCGCATACCCTGTGATTCCCGCATACCCTGTGATTCTGTGACTCCCGCAAACCCTGTGACTCCCGCATACCCTGTGATTCCTCGGTGACTCCAGGATCCATCAAGATGCTCCATTCAAAAGTCGCTGCTGTAATTTTTCATTATAAATCACGGTTTTTTTTATTTATCATTTTTAAACGTATTTTCGAGGTTTTTAAAATGTATCATGTTTATAACTGATTTATTAGTTTATAACTGTACTTATCAAGGCTTTGTAATTTTTTTACAAGGTTTCTTTATAAACGTCACATCTCATCAAGTTTCCACGAAGTTCACTCTTCGATATCATTAAATCTTGTCAGTGATTATTATTGCAATCATTACTAAGCGCTAAACCCGTTTGACAGTGATACTAAGATAAACATCTGGGCACGTCCATGTGTGTGTGAAAGTTCCAAGATAACACGGCAGTAATACACAATTATATACATATTATATAAAATTTAATATATATATATATATATATATATATATATATATTATATATATATATATATATATATATATATAACACACATAACACACACACACACACACACACACCAGGGGCCAGGAGCTAAGACTCGACCCCTGCAACCACAAATAGGTGAGTACACACATACACATACATACACACACACACACACACACACACAGTGGAACCCCAGATTTCACACTTAATCAGTTCCAGAATGTCGTTCTAAATCCGAAAAGTATGAAAACCGAAGCAATATTTCCCATAAGAAATAATGTAAATACAATTAATCCGTTCCAGATAGCCAAAAATATTCACAAAATTCTTTTTTTAAAGAATAACAGTTTTACATACAGAAAACAATGATAAATAAATATAAATAAATATAAACATTACATACCTTTATTGAAGACTCTTGTTGGCATATGGAAGAAGGCGAGGAGAGGAGAGGGAACTGGGGTTATTGTTTGGAAGGGGAATCCCCCTCCATGAGGACTTCAGGTATCAATTCCCTCTCGAAGGTTACTTCCCTTCTTTGTCTTTTACTGGCAGTAGGACAAGTCTGAGTGTCACTGGACCCCTGTCGCACAAAAAAAAAAGCTATCCAGAGATCTCTGTTTCTGGCGTCTCTTAGATTTGCCTGAAGTGGGACAAGGTTTTGTCACTGAACATATTACAGATATGGCTTGTTTCAGCTTGGTCAGGGTGATATTTTTCAACAAGGTTTGCAACTCATTCCGCTTAGCACACATGCACCTTCTTCCCGCTCTCTCTTCCTTCTCCTCTGAAGCCGTTTCCTCAGCTGCAGTCTGTTGCTGTTCCAGCTGAAGGTCTTGCAGCTCTTCAGTGGTTAGCTCTTCCCTGTGGTCCTCCACCGACTCTTCCACTCTTCCACTCACCTCCAACCCCGTGGACTTCCCCAAAGACACAATACATTCCACAACAGGTATAGGGTTGACAGGGTCAGCCTCAAACCTTTCAAAATCCTTCTCTTCTAATATATCCTGGCAAGGGCTAAACGTACGCCACTTTCGTATTTTTCTACAATCTCTTTCTTTAATTCTATCGTGTTTCTCAATTTCTTTATCAAAGGGCTATCACTAGGAACTTTCTTTGGGCCCATGGTGGCATATTTTGCAGTCACAATCAATAAACAAGCACAAAAATTGCAAAATGTTTTGGATGAATACTCACTCAAGCAGTGACAGAGCCAGACTGAACATATTCCCTGGGCGGGCAGACGCGTATGATACGTGCGATTCCCGGGACAAGGTCCTAAATTCGAAGCCATTTTCGCACACACACACACACACACACACACCACACACACTACATTATTTTTATATATATAATATTATATATATATATATAAATATATATATATATAAAAACCTACCTAGCATGTTTCAATGTTACCACTTTCCTCATGACTAGACCCTTATCGATGGAGAGTCTACAGACAAAACTCTGCAAGGACTTATCAGGAGGTGCATTTCCGGGCAAAACTTCACTAACTGCGACGTGTTTGCAGGTCTCCTGACGTGGGTGAACTGCACAAACGTCAAGTGGGCGAAGAACGTCCAGGGAATTTTCACCATGGCCAAGATCTGCGCTCTCATGCTGATCATCGGGACGGGCATCCAGCAGCTGGCTGCAGGCAACACCCAGAACTACCAGGGAGCCTTCGAGGGTACCAACTGGAGCCTGAGTTCCATCTCCACAGCTTTCTACCAGGGACTCTTCTCCTTCGCTGGCTGGTAAGCCATTTAGTCTTCTACCCAGTGGCTTCTCCGATTTGCTGGATATCACAAAATACTCAAGTTTCCCCAGTTGTGCAGAACTTTAATTTTAAATGAATGCAGCACACTAGTAACTCTTGTGTATTTTTACTGTGGAGACGTTCCGCGGACCAGTGACCTTATCAGTTCAACACAGGGAATAATACTGGAGAAGGTGGAAGATCTGAAGAAATTTCAAGTGGTCAGTTCCTCAGTCTTGCAAGGATGTCTTTAGCCCTTCAGTCTTGACAAACCTTCACAGTGAAGATAAGCAAATATTGTACATGTGTGTCGTTCATCTACTGGTCAGTTTTATCAACTATTAATATGTAATATTTACTTTTAAAATCTAAAACACTCAGAGGTTTCGTAAATTTCATCATTATAGATATTACGTTGTTTGTAATGATTAAATTTATATCACTTTTCAGGAATTGCCTGAACTTCGTAGTGGAGGAACTGAAAGATCCATTCAAGTAAGTCATTAACTAGACTAGGTCGCTGCATATGATCTGAAGGTATGTCTCGTATCCCATAATCCCAGCCCACTCTACCTAAATGCACACAAAAGGAATAGTACAGAGTGCGGCAGAAGTTTATAATGAAGTTAAATATCTCTTGAATATCTAAAGCTGACCAGAGAAGGTACCTAAAAATTATCGCGTAGAAACTAATATTTAAATTTAAATAAAAATAGGAAATTGGCGCCTAAAGCCCGAAACCAATTCAAGCTTTCTACTAAGTTACACCACCTTTGAAAGTTTGAAACTAATCAGCAAAAGCATTGTCTAGGTATCACATGGAAATCGATAACCTTATTTGTTTAATAAGGCTGTGCTGGTGCTCAACGCACCAGCACAGTCTGAAGCGGCTCACAGGCTGCAGTCTCAGTCTATCACACTTATAAAAATGTGTCCCGCATCTTTTTAAATGAAAATTTGCATCTACACAGCCCGAGATTCCTTGGGGATACGCCTTGACTGTAACCTGAAATTCAATACTCGAGTCCAAAACATATCTCAGCAAATTACAACACGATGGACATTCTATCAAAAATACATTACGTTCCTCAAACATTACTCATGCTGTACTACTCCTTAATCTAGTCTTACATCCACTTACGAAATTTGTGCTGCGGCAAATCACGAAACCCATTGTTACCCAACAGAGATAACCTGCTATAGTAATCACCCAATCAGGATCCAGACAACACACACACTCTTTTAGAAGTTTCAAGTTACTAAACACAACACAACCACAATTGCTACTGTGCATTTTATATATGCAGGAATGCAGAATGAACCTCAAACCAGCGATCAGACTCTTCCTGGAGAGCTGCAGCACAATACAGACAATACAAAAACTATGTTTCTGATATATCTTGTGTTCGACTCGACCTGTACTGAAACTCCATGGAAATAAAGTGCCTTAAAATTGTAACTCCCCTCCAGGAAACACAAAAAATCCCTTCAGTCACCTGCTTCAAAAATAGTTAAAAGGTACCTAAATCGGACAAATTAGACAGATTATGTGTAAGCGTAATGTGTGACTAGCAACCCTGATGATCCATTTCATTAACATTCACACTGATGTTCACAGTACATCAGTCTATTTCAACATGTATCGTAATCAAATCTTCTACCTCAGTATTCCCCGATACAAATGTTGCATCAGACTGTTATACAAGATCTCAAAGTGTAATAATTCATATACCAAATTGATATAGTATTTTAATGTCAAATGTGACAAACTAACATTCTAGTAAGCTAATATATTTGTCTCATTGTCTAGTAATTAAAATTTAATTTTAAGGCTGACAGGAAATTCTCTGTAAAATACGTAGTTCAGACATGTCCGTTTCTCTAACGTTCAGTTTATCCTTCAGGGTTAGCACCTGCGGGTTTCAGGCATCCTCTGTCATTTCAGGACTCTGCCTCGTGCCATTCTCATCTCCATGCCCATCGTCACTCTTGTATACTTCCTGACCAACATGGCTTACTTTGCCGTACTTGACCCAGACGAGGTCCTGGCTTCCAGCGCTGTTGCTCTGGTCAGTATCTTATTATCCGTTTGTTGGTCTTGTTATAATTATGGAGAAGCTCTATCAGTTTTATCTTTTTCTCATAAATATACCAGCGATAATAATCTTGTGTCTTAGTCCTTCGCGGGGTATGTGCTGGGGTCGCTGAAGTACGTGATGCCGATCTTCGTAGCCCTCTCCACCTTCGGCAGTCTCAACGGGTGCATCTTCGCTTGCTCAAGACTATTCTTCGTGGGAGCACGAGAGGGCCACCTGCCCCAGGCCTTGGCACTCATCAACGTCAACACCTTTACCCCTATGCCCGCTCTTATCGTACTGGTGAGTGATTTTCACCGCGGTGTCTGCTTTAATATTTCTAGCGAGTCTTTTGTTCCAGTGAAGCCTTGCTTACATACTCGCCTCAGTGGCTTGCTTTCATATTCATGGTAAGTCACTTTCACTGCAGGGGTCTTCTTATTTTCCATGTTAGCTGATCAAGTCCCTGGTGGACCAAACGTCTTCACAATAAAATACCACAAATCGCAGTTAATGTTCTATTTGCATACTGTTGGTATACTATCATTTTATTACCATATTCTTGAAGAATCACACTAATCGTGTGTACAAGAGTTCCTGGACACTGATTCCACTACCCTCCTGTGAAGCACCGATAGTCACACCACGTTGCTGCTATGAAAAAAATCTTGCCAACCACCTTCTCCCTAAAAGACTGATTGTCTCAACCCTTTCCACTCAACCAGCGTTGTTTGACCCTCAAGAGGTCAATGAAATAAAATTGATAGCAGTAATGACATACAATACCGACAAGATGGTGGATAAAACATGTGCAGCACCTGGGTACCTTTATTCTGTAATAGTTTCTCCAACCGGTGGTTTTATTAATTCAATACAGAGGTTACTGGAAGGTGGTGAAACGGAAGCAATAAAAGGTGAGGTAATCAGTCCCTCAGCCTACATAAACGTGTTCAAACCACTGTTTTTGATAAATCTGCTGCATCTCATCTGGCTCCTACATTAGCTACAATCTTCCTGCCTATGCTTCCGATTCATCAAGACTTTCGCTGAACACCATCCAAGCTGAGGGACTGATTACCTCGCGTTATACCGTCTCCTGTTTCAACACTTTCAAATAAACTCTGTATTGGATTGATAAAGCCACTGGTTGGCGAAACTTCTTCACATGTTGTTGCACATATGGAATAAAAGTAATTCTGTCAAAGTGAGGTTTGACATTATCGTGAAAGCAAAAGAAGCATGCTAGGAGAAGGTTGGGAAAAATGTTCATGATATTAGCCGAGTGGTTAGACTAGCGACTCTTCTGAGAGAGATTGTAGACTTGGTCATCAGGCCTTTACACACAGGTGTGACAGTGTTGTTGCTATGAACGCTTTTCAAGGGTTTCCACTTGAGTAACTAAGAGTGTTTCCTCAGGGCTTCTTGACACTATGTATGCTCTTCACGTCGGATACACTGGTGCTGATCAACTATGTATCCTTCTCTGAGTCGCTCTTCGTCATGATGTCCATCGCAGCGCTCCTGTACCTGAGATACACCCAACCTTACAGACACAGACCTATCAAGGTGAGCACCAGTAACAGCCGGGTTGTCTGTTCCCCCCCCCCCCTAACAATATCAGTCACTAGCCACCAGGGTGCGGTGACCCAAAGAAGGAAATTCATTCATTGTTATTCAGTCGACAGCTGTCCTACAAGCGATCGGATCTCATGATTGGTATAGCTCTCATAGCTGCAGCATCCTTACTCATCCTCCAGAGTGCCGACACTGTATTTTTATCTTTATAACTCAAGTCAAATGTGTTGTTACATTATATCATATTCTCATGGAGTATCGCTAAGCCCGAAGGGGTTATGCAGTGCATGGAAAATAGGTGAATCAGGTTTGATCCAAGGAAAGGGATAGGTTCTCCGGCGCCTTAGCAACCCCTCCCCCCAGGCCTACAATAAGAGCCTACCACCCCCGTAGGGCTAACACAGCCCCTGTATGGGGAGGGATGGAAGGCATTTAAGGTTTCATTCAGGGAATTGAAACAAATCCAATTCCCTAGATCAAGAGCCCCTCACCGGCATCGAGGAACCTCCCTCGAAGGGGTTCCTGTAAAAATGAACCTAATTACCTTTCCATTCTCCACTAGTTTTATGACCCTTACTGGTTTAGCGCTTTCTATGAATTTTAATATGATAAAGCTACGAGAACAGATGCTGTAGTTTCACGGTGATTGTAGATTTTGATATTTAAACTTACCGTCTAATGGAAGTTGTCCTACTTCAGCTTATTTCAGGCCCTGACCCTGACCCTGGGCAAATGTGTGTGTGTGTGTGTGTGTGTGTGTGTGTGTACGTACTCGCCTATATGTACTCACCTAACTGTGGTTGCAAGGGTCGATTCATAGCTCCTGACTCCGCCTTTTCACTGGTCACCACTAGAGCCACTCTCTCCCTGTTCCATGAGCTTATTGTACCTCTTAAAGCTATGTATTGTACCTGCCTCCACTATCTCACTTTCCAGACTATTCCACTGTGTGTCTATGTCTGTTTCACCCCCCGCTTGGGCATCTCACCCTGGTCCACTGTACATATCACTGGCATAGTAGGTTCACTGGCATAGTACGTAAACCAAATATACCTCAACCATACCCTAAATATCTTGACTTTACCAGACACAACAATGCTGCTGAGAGATCTGGATAGAATGCTCAGCTCACAGCACTCCGGTTGTGAGCTGAGCACTATTATAGAACTACAGATTTTAACGTCATCGTCATAATGTGGTTTGTGGTGCAGGTGTGGCTGTGGGTGGTAGTGTTATTCTTCCTGGTGTGTGTGTTCCTGGTGGTGCTGCCTGTGATTGAGAGACCGATGGAGCTGGGAATAGCCATCGGCATCTTCCTGGCTGGCATCCCAGTCTACGTGCTCTGTGTACGCCGGTCCCACAAGTCCAACAAGTTCAGAGACTTTATGGGTAATTATGATTCTGGTGTGACCTAGTCACAGAGCTGTTAATACACATTGTACTAGAAAATGCAATTAAGTAAAATATTCTGTGACTTTTTTCTTACACTGCGATTGTTCTCAGGAAATCATTCCATAATAGAATTATTCATGTCATATACTAACAACAGTGAGTATTTTCCACATGCGCATTTTGATAAGTTAAACTGATTAGGTATTGAATGTTTATATTTGTGAACGTGTAGTGCTGATGTAGCATTACTTCTGTCTTTTAATATTGTTTTCTGTGATGTTATGATCTTGTGTTTCAGGAAGCTTCACCTCCGTGTGTCAGATGCTGTGTCATGGACTCCCAGAGGAGAAGAATGACTAATCAGCTGCCTGAACCACCCTCTTTCTCCTTCTGCCTCTTGGTGTTGTTTCACCCGTGAATACATATATTTATCCTCCATCTGCCTCGGCCTGAAAGGAGCTCGAGTGAGAAGGACGTTGCTGAAGGGATAAAAATGAGTTTTCTTCACCAAAAATAAAAGATGAAGAGTTTCGTCAGTTAATCAGACGAATACTGAGTCACTAGCAGATCTGTCACTCTCTCGCTTCTCTGGCAATTCTTTCACTCGTGTTGCTCTCGAGGATTTGCAAACGTTGCATCCGCTCTTCATCCATGCTCACTTAATACTCCCACCGCATGTATAGCAAATGTCTTGGTAACCAGTCCTTGAATACAATCAAAGCCTTTATGGATCGTCACCCATGTATTCCTTCATACTTTTCATCTCTAATACTTGAAGAAGCAGTTTTAGAAATATTTATCGAGTTATGCCTGATATTTCCTTTCCTTTCGTTTACATTTCTTAAATTTCAGTTTGGGGATGTATTTTAGCATGTTGACGAAGTGTTTGATAAAAGCCCTCTGGTACAAGTCAGTCTTCGCTGTTGAGAGTAGAGATGGCAGGAGACGCAGATGACAACTAGAGACATAAATGTGTCTCTGTGAGGCTAGGAGGAACTGATTTAATGCGGCATGTAGAAATAGGTAGAGGAGGAGCTGGTGGCAGTAAACACAAGCAGATTCAAGAAGAAGTTTGTTCGGACCCTGAAGACCCGAATTCAGTAAAGTAGGTAGATAGTGCTTTAGAGGTGGAGCCAGGAGTCATGATTCAACCTCTGCAAACGCACGCAATAGGATATCACTTAACAAGATTACCTTGTTGCAAAAAAATAGCTACTATTGTTGTATCCGGTATATAATAAATTCCTTAGAGAGACTGCAACTACTCACAGAACACTGCAGTAACTGAATATGCGAGATCTTGCATTTGAGAACCCTTATTAACTGAGAACCTACTTCCATTCTCTGTAGAACCCACTGTGTGTACAAGTGCAAAATTCTTGAGACGGTCATTATAACATCATGACCCAACTCATGACACTGGTGGAACCTGAATACACTATGTACTAATAACATCTTTACATTCAGTCTCTCCTGGTTTTATGACAGACATTTACGATGGAGCGTTATACTGTAAGCTAGTTAACGTGATATGTACTCTCGGAACGTCATTTTTCAGCGTGTATATACTATTATTCACCATTGCCTTGATTTTAGAGGAAGCCATGAATTTTGACTGTAGGCTGTTATCTAGCTCCAGTTGCTGAATCGGGTTCGATCACCAAGCAGAAAGTAGGTACCTGGGTGTTAGTCGACTGTTGTGGGTCGCATCCTGAGGGATGGTAGTACACCTTAAATTGGATTTGGCTTCGAAATGAGCAGAGGTAGGGTAACGATTATTAGTAGCAGCGTGACTTAGGTGGTACGGGGAACAGGAAAAAACATAAATGAACATATTGAGCGCGACGTTCGTCACCTCTCGTATAATGAATCTCACCAGAATCACATAACAGTTTTCGTAGTGTGCGTCTTGATGATACTGCCTCGGGGTAACCAGTCCACAGAAATGTTCTTTAAACTCTGGCACTGGAAATGATGGAGCTGGTTTAAGTCCCATGAGCCGCCATCGGAGGTTTTGATCTTCTGACCGAGGCCTTCCACTGGCTTACCCGTCCACCCCTTAAAGGTTATAGTTATAACTATAAAACACCTGACTTATGGTTACTGTATAGAACATAATGTGCATGACTGTCCCTTATGGAGAAATACAGATAGAAAATACACTGACCTATGTGTTAAATTGTCTTAATATTGAAAAATTAAAGTATGTGAGCATTTATCTACGATGGCTGATAACTAATGAAGGGACAAAAATCTCTAAGTGATGAAAGGGCAGTTTTAAATATACTGTTAGAATTCTTAGGGCCTAATTATTAGGTCTATGTATAACCACACATGCTGAGGCGCTGCCGTCCGCAGGAGGGAGGCGAGCCTCGCAAGAATCAAAATCTGTGTGAAGCTGAAATATAGAATACTCCATTATCTGTTGTTTTACTCTTTCCCAAAATTTTCGTCCGTGCTATGATTTATTTATATACGTATATATATAAATATATATATGTCGTGCCGAATATGTGAAACTGGTCAATTAGCAAGAACTCATTTAAAATTAGTTCTTTCTAAAAAATTTTCCTATACGTTTAAAGATATTTTTTTTTCATTAATGTTAATGTAAAAATTTATAATTTGGCACTAAAAGCATCTTAGAAAACTTACCTAACCTTATTATAACAAGAGCAATTTATTTTATCCTAACCCAACTAAATATATTTTAGATTTGTTTACAATAATTTAGTACTAAACAAACACGCTGAAATATATTTTTTTTCGTAAGGTTCAGAATGATTTTGGCGAAATTATTCCATACACAAATTTTCGCTTGTCCTATATGGCAAGATGAGCGTTGCTGTTTAAGCCAAGATCGCAAGTTCTGCCTATTCGGCACGACATATTATATATATATATATATATATATATATATATATATATATATATATATATATATATATATATATATATATATATATATCATGGAAGAAATCACAATAAAACGCGTGACTGCAAATACGAAAAAAAATACAGCAGTGAAATTAGGAAATAAAACATGAATGTTTTTATGTGCTTTCACACGTCTTTATATCCTATTCCTCTTTCACTCTCGTATTTTTTCATATAATACCATGTATAATATATATAATATATACCGGCAGTCTTCCACCGAGGCAGGGAGACCCAGAGAGAGGATACATCACAGTCATTCATTAAATTGCAATTTTGCCAGCAGTGTGTTGACGTGACAATTCAGTCTCCTCCAAACTGCAACATCATCTCCCGTCCTCCAGACTGCAGGCACTGTATTTCCCACCGGCAGGAGGGAAGTACAGTGCCTGTACTCTGCTTCCTGCACTGTACTTCCCACCTCGAGGCGGGAAGTACAGTGCTTGAATCCCATTACCTTGCAAAAGTTCAACAGCACGTCGAGCCGTAAAAAAAAAAATATCACTTGCCTCCGCCCCTAAATAAGATACTAGATTAAGCAAATTTCCAGAATTTGCTTGTAACAGATAGTGAACTGTAGCTATAAATTCAGATGTACTCCTGCTAACCCTTGTGGGGTCTTGTTCCTAGGCCCTTTGTGTATCCAAATGCTCTTGCGCTACAACCCACAAGATGGATACGGGGTGTACGATAAACTTCGGTGGCAAATAATCTATGTAATACTCTCAAAAAGCCTATTGGATGTATTAACACCTAGCATTTAAAACCTCCTTTACTCTCTTCTTCCAACCTTCCCATGAACAACCCCCACCATCCTGCTGTGCTCCAACCTCTCTAAAATGCCCATACCACCTTAACGATCCCTCCTCAGCTCTCTGTAACTATACAATTCTGGTAACCCCAAACACCTGCTAATTTCCATGCTCCGAATAGTCAGCACAAAATTCATACCACACATTGCCAGCCTCCTGCTACAACGTTGGTAACCTATGCCCTACACCATATAACAGTGTTGGTACCAGATTACTACACTACTGTTGTACATTACCTTTTTTTTGCCTCCATTGGTAAAGTTCTTTGTCTCCACAGATACGTCAGCGAATGCACATATCTAGCATGAGTGTATACCTAGCATGGGTGCGTCCCTAGCATGGGTGCATCCCTAGCATGGGTGCATCTCTAGCATGGGTGCATCCCTAGCATGGATATATACCTAGCATGGGAGTATACCTAGCATGAGTGTATACCTAGCATGGGTGCGTCCCTAGCATGGGTGCATCCCTAGCATGGGTGCATCCCTAGCATGGGAGTATACCTAGCATGGGTGCATCCCTAGCATGGATATATACCTAGCATGGGAGTATACCTAGCATGGGTGCATTCCTAGCATGGATATATACCTAGCATGGGAGTATACCTAGCATGGGTGCGTCCCTAGCATGGGTGCATCCCTAGCATGGGTGCATCCCTAGCATGGATATATACCTAGCATGGGAGTATACCTAGCATGGGTGCGTCCCTAGCATGGGTGCATCCCTAGCATGGGTGCATCCCTAGCATGGGTGCATCCCTAGCATGGATATATACCTAGCATAGGAGTATACCTAGCATGGGTGCGTCCCTAGCATGGGTGCATCCCTAGCATGGGTGCATCCCTAGCATGGGTGCATCCCTAGCATGGATATATACCTAGCATGGGAGTATACCTAGCATGGGTGCATCCCTAGCATGGGTGCATTCTTAGCATGGGTGCATTCTTAGCATGGGTGCATTCCTAGCATGGATATATACCTAGCATGGGAGTATACCTAGCATGGATGCATCCCTAGCATGGGTGCATCCCTAGCATGGGTGCATCCCTAGCATGGGTGCATCTCTAGCATGGGTGCATCTCTAGCATGGGTGCATCCCTAGCATGGGTGCATCTCTAGCATGGGTGCATCCCTAGCATGGGTGCATCTCTAGCATGGGTGCATCCCTAGCATGGGTGCATCCCTAGCATGGGTGCATTCTTAGCATGGGTGTATTCCTAGCATGGATATATATACCTAGCATGGGAGTATACCTAGCATGGGTGCATCCCTAGCATGGGTGCATCCCTAGCATGGGTGCATCCCTAGCATGGGTGCATTCTTAGCATGGGTGCATTCCTAGCATGGATATATACCTAGCATGGGAGTATACCTAGCATGGGAGTATACCTAGCATGGGTGCATCCCTAGCATGGGTGCATCCCTAGCATGGGTGCATCCCTAGCATGGGTGCATCCCTAGCATGGGTGCATTCTTAGCATGGATGCTTTTTTAGCATGGGTGCATTCCTAGCATGGATATAAACCTAGCATGGGAGTATACCTAGCATGGGTGCATCCCTAGCATGGGTGCATCCCTAGCATGGGTGCATTCCTAGCATGGATATATACCTAGCATGGGAGTATACCTAGCATGGGTGCATCCCTAGCATGGGTGCATCCCTAGCATGGGTGCATCCCTAGCATGGGTGCATCCCTAGCATGGATATATACCTAGCATGGGAGTATACCTAGCATGGGTGCGTCCTTAGCATGGGTGCATCTCTAGCATGGGTGCATCCCTAGCATGGGTGCATCCCTAGCATGGATATATACCTAGCATGGGAGTATACCTAGCATGGGTGCGTCCCTAGCATGGGTGCATCCCTAGCATGGGTGCATCTCTAGCATGGGTGCATCCCTAGCATGGGTGCATTCCTAGCATGGTAATCCTAGCATGGGATATACCTAGCATGGGTGCATCCCTAGCATGGGTGCATCCCTAGCATGGGTGCATCCCTAGCATGGGTGCATCCCTAGCATGGGTGCATTCTTAGCATGGGTGCATTCCTAGCATGGATATATACCTAGCATGGGAGTATACTTAGCATGGGTGCATCCCTAGCATGGGTGCATTCTTAGCATGGGTGCATTCTTAGCATGGGTGCATTCCTAGCATGGAAATATACCTAGCATGGGAGTATACCTAGCATGGGTGCATCCCTAGCATGGGTGCATCCCTAGCATGGGTGCATCCCTAGCATGGGTGCATCCCTAGCATGGGTGCATTCTTAGCATGGGTGCATTCCTAGCATGGATATATACCTAGCATGGGAGTATACCTAGCATGGGTGCATCCCTAGCATGGGTGCATCCCTAGCATGGGTGCATCCCTAGCATGGGTGCATTCTTAGCATGGGTGCATTCTTAGCATGGGTGCATTCCTAGCATGGATATATACCTAGCATGGGAGTATACCTAGCATGGGTGCATCCCTAGCATGGGTGCATTCCTAGCATGGGTGCATCTCTAGTATGGGTGCATCCCTAGCATGGGTGCATTCCTAGCATGGGTGCATCTCTAGTATGGGTGCATCCCTAGCATGGGTATATACCTAGTATGGGAGTGACAGAGGTTACTTTTAAAGATACTACGAAAGTATACTGTCAATGTATACGGACTGGAAGATTAGTTTAATCCCTTAAAATTTCCTTGACTGGTGGTGAACAAGTTACATGCGGCCTTAATGACCTTCATGGAGTCGATAGGCTTAAAACCCAATTAGCCAACCAGCCGGGCAGCTAAGCTACTGAGGGACGTTGTTTGTATCTCAGGATGAAGATCCGCGTCGGGAGACATCCCCCCTCACTCCCCAAACGAAGGAATTACCACAAACAACTATCACAGTCAAGGATACATATATATCCGGGTGGGGGGGGGGTCATTGGGCTAATCCGGGGGGAGACATGGACCTACTCCGCATGGGTCAGTAGGCCTGTTGCAGTGTTCCTTTTTTCTTATGTTCTTATATTTATGTGAAAAACCAGCACCTCTGCTCGATAGGTTTATTCGCGAGCATTTATCGAGGTTTACTCCTCCATCTGGTGTTCCACGTAATAAAAGATACTGTTAAACCTAAATGATCGTGTAACAAAAATAGAATGCTAAAAACAAAATACGATATTTTTACTAACCGCTGGGAAACACTCGCTGTTACCACCTTCGTGTGTCACCACCGACTGCCCAACATACTGAATGAGCTCACCTCTGGTGCAGCGCTGTATGACCCTTATTGGTTTATAGCTTAGTTATGATTATATTATTTCACCTCTGGTGTAGTCTGTGGCTTCACAATGTTGACGTATGGCGCTAATTGGTTGTTTATTTAATGGCCTATTTGTCTTAATAGATCTGCTTCTGCTGAAGCGCTTGCATAATGGCGGTGACCCCCCAGTTGGCGCTTAGTTTTACCACTGGGGGTGGAAGTGAGTTGGACCTGCTCAGCATGGGCTAATAGGCCTGCTACAGTGCTCCTGTTTTTTTAATGTTCTTATGTATATAATACTGCAGTAATAACGAAGCTGGTCTCCATTAGCAACGTTGGTAGTTCGGTGGGCTTATAAGTCCTTGTTTCCCCCAGGTCAGTCCCCTGTAGTTTGGGGTCGAGATATACACACTAACTTTGAACATTAAAATGGTATAAAATACCGACAGGTTGTTAGGTAAGACACATATGCAACAGTTAGGTATCTTTATTATGAAACGTTTCGCCTACACAGTAGGCTTCTTCAGTCAAGTACAGAAAAGTTGATAGAAGCAGAAGATACTTGAAGACGATGTAATCAGTCCATCACCCTTAAAGTTTTGAGGTGGTCAGTCCCTCTTTATTTGAATAAAATATTGTCAGTGGATAAACAGCGGAATGAATGTGAACTGGCACCGTTCAATACTGTAACCTTCAACCACGAGGGTTCTAATAGGAAGAATTTAGAGCCGACATTTCTGTGACATGGTTGTATCTGCAGCCACCACCTTACTGTCTCATTCACACAACAACAGCTTTCACAGCACATTTATTGGTATTCCACTCAGTCCCTTACTGATTACTTACTGGTATGTGTTCAATGATTTGATGAGAGGGAGAGAGAGAGAGAGAGAGAGAGAGAGAGAGAGAGAGAGAGAGAGAGAGAGAGAGAGAGAGAGAGAGAGAGAGAGAGAGAGAGATACTACACTTAGCTCAATTTCGCAGACAGCGAAAAGACAGCTTCTGTACTACAAGACAGGCAGGAAACAGCAACTACATTCTTGCTGTAATCTTCTAAGATCATTTATTCCTAAAATGACTAGAGTCTAGAACTTATTCGTACAGTATAATACCATAGATGAAATAAAGTCAGTTGACCAAATGAAATCTCTGGGTCCCATCTGTCTCCAACTTCACCCTGTTCCCTATCTGTATATTTCATTTAAAGGTAGGATCTCTTAAGCTAACCCTGGAAAAACTCTTGTGTAGAGAAAGAGAGAAAGAGAGAGAGAGAGAGAGAGAGAGAGAGAGAGAGAGAGAGAGAGAGAGAGAGAGAGAGAGAGAGAGAGAGAGAGAGGAGAAGAGGTAGAGAGTAGAGAGACAGATCAATCTCTGGGGAATCTGTGACTTAGTGACCTCGATGATTAACACTTGAGGGTAAACAGGTTACTGTTACAAGATTCAGTTTTTTTTTTTCTGAGGCAGAGACATAAAGCAGACACAACATGCAGCTCTGTACAAAAATACCAACCCTTGTTATAACCCAGCGCCACTGCAACGGACACTTCTGAGCCTTATAAACAGTGCCTTATGTATCTTTGGGGTCCACGATATCCTACAGACACAGGCAAAGTCGTACTTATTACCAGGCTCACGTGCTGGCTTCTAGTTTTACGACTCACTTGCCGCGAGTTCAGACCCCACCTGTACCGTGGTTTATTTCATACTTGGCAATTTCCATACCAGAATTTGTGCACCTCATGTCCATCCTTTGGACAGTAGTGGCTAGTTTATCGTGCACCCCATGTCCATCCTGCGGACGGTAGCGCATGAACATATGGATACACGAAAGGCCCATGGTAATTATTTTTCCTTCAGCCGCATCTGAATGCAAAGGCCCTAAAAGAGTTAACGGGAGTACATCTAAATATATGTCCATAATTTTTTAGAACGAGAATCCTTGAAAGAATGAGAATTTGTTTTCATTTGGTTCAAGAGGACTGGCTAGCGAAGCACTGTGAGGAAAAATAGCCTAGGAAAGTAAAAGTAAATGAGCGCTATAGAGGACTCTTGTTTAAGTGTCTTTGGAATAAAGAAGCCGCAGCCAGTGTTATATGGGATGTGTGGAAAATACTGTATATATTTTCCAGAAATACAGTAGTTATATGTAGATAGATGGCCATACTGTATTTAATAAAAAATTATGTTATAAAAATGGGAAATTCTGCGCCTGCGCAGAAAAGACTCGCCATGTTTGAACGAGACAACACAAGCGTTAGTGAATAATCGGAAGAATTTTCGTGCTCTAGCGGTTAAAATTGGGCTGACACCTCTCAAATAGGAGCCGAAATTGTTGGATGTGCCTTCCTGCATAACTTGATATATCAAGTTATGCAGGACTGCACATCCAACTGGACAAGACAGCTCCAGGAACCTCAGATAAGCTATCTAGATTTGTGTTATAATTCTGGCCAGTATTATTTTCATAAATTTGGTCAGAGTGAGGTTTTCTGAGCATAATACACATTAATCTCCAGTCAAATTGGTGAGTGATATTAAAATATATTCTCCTTCTGTTATGTAAATGTGTGTATATATAATCATTTATTAATTTTAATATACGGTCCACAAACTTATATATTTACCAGAATTCCTGGTGATACATATTTCATTTGTAATTAATAGGTCTAGAGCAACTTGTGGATATGAGAGTTGTAGGTATCGAAGGGGGACATTTTTGCGACCTAGGTGTCCCAAATTCCTACTTGTCTATGTAACTTTGATAAATAATAATTATCTTTGTTATTTACTGGTATGTACATTATGAGTTACATTCAGATAAATGCAATTTTCCACAGGATAATTCTGAGTGCTGTGGGAGTATATTGTGACACCAGTGTTTACTGAGTGTGAGTAGGTTGTATCACCAGTGTTTTCTAAGTGTGAGTAGGTTGTAACACCAGTGTTTTCTAAGTGTGAGTTGTAACACCAATGTTTTCTAAGTGTGAGTAGGTTGTAACACCAGTGTTTTCTGCGTGAGTAGGTTGTAACACCAATGTTTTCTAATTGTGAGTAGGTTGTAACACCAGTGTTTTCTAAGTGTGAGTAGGTTGTAACACCAATGTTTTCTAAGTGTGAGTAGGTTGTAACACCTGTGTTACAACCTACTCACACTTAGTATGAGTAGGCTGTAACAGCAGTGTTTTCTAATTGTGAGTAGATTGTAACACCAGTGTGTTCCAAGTATGAGAAGGTTGTAATACCAGTGTTTTCTAAGTATGAGTAGGTTGTAACAGCAGTATTTTCTAAGGTTGAGTAAACTGTAACAACGTTGTTTCCTCAGAGTAGATTGTAACACCACCACAATTTGCCCACAAATTAGAAACGGAAACCAGACGACGTTTCAGTTCGTCCTGGAGCACTCTCCACACATTAGCAGCTTAATAAATGATCAAGAACAGACCGAAATATCGTTTAGTTTCCTCTTCTAACTTGCGGGATAATTTTGAGTTGTTCAAGCCTCGGTATCGCAAAATAACAAGATTTTAAATTGCATGTAAATATCAGAATTTTGCTAAAAAAAAAAAAATCCCATGGAAATGTGATTTAGAGAGGAAGTTTCATTAAAATTTATGGTAAATTATCCTTTTCTACGAAAAATATCCCCAATTTTGTTATTTATATGCCCGTGGACTAGGAGACAATCAAGTTCAAATCAAGGAAAAAATGGGAAGGTAGCTCGAAATCCTTGGATCAGCAGCCCCTTAGCAGCATCAAGATACCTTTGTGTTTTGGAAAGTCCCGTCAGTCAATATCCTGCCACAAGATGATGAACCAAGAACGTGTTTCCTTGGTTTTAATTAGTATTATCTTCATCCATATATGGTTCCTCGACTTTATAAGTTGCAGCGAACATACCTTTCCTAAATATATTATATATCGATTAATTTAATTAATAGACAGGCAGGGACACGGGCAGTTAGAGGGACGTGTACACAGGCACGAATGCCTCATTTCGTGTGAAGAATATGGCTCGTGTTATTTCATTAGCGAGATGGAAATTTTCGTGGAAAGCGTTCGCTGGCAAGGGGTATGTATTTATGTTGATGAAGCGGCTGATCACCCCAGTTCTAGTTGAAGGCGAGCCTAGTCAGGTCAGTTCTGGCGGTGAGGTTGGTGGTGCATGAAACTCAGGTTCCACTGAGTATAACAGCTTCAACTTACCCATTGTAACGCTGTGTGCTTACTGTCCCTGCGTGTGTACAATATGGACTTTATTTCCACAGCTTGCTATATTTACCATTTTTATGGTCATATTCAGGAAAAGTGTTAAATAGGAGTGCGTAGCTCAGCAAAAAAAAAAAAAAATGCCCCTGGTCCCGTTGCTTTACTTCAGATATACCAGTGTAGTGATGTATGTATGCACCGTGGGTTCCATAGGTACTATACCAAATCTGGAGCTCGCGTATGGAGCTTTTGTAATGCACACTTTTGAACCCACGAATGGGGCTTCATGATAATCCCACTTAAGGTGTTTGCTTCCACAACTTCCTAGCCTAGTTCATGTCATATTTTTTCAGTGCTTCCTACCGTCCACCTGACTCATCTGAGAGCTCATCTTCATTTTAGAGATTAATGTATTATTGATGTTATTGCCAAGGTAAATTGCGGTCTTGATATTCGAGAAGTTGATTGACCATTGTTATACCAAACTAATACCATATATATTAATGTAGCGATTATAAATTTTCAGAAATATTAAACTAAGTTTTTAATTATAAAGTAAACTGACGTTTAACGTTCACATTATAAATATACTTGATTATTTTTACAAGAAAATGTGTTCAGTATGTCTTTGGTTCCAGATTCTTGGCAGAAATAACTACGGTCGCCACAAACTCCAGAGAAAATACCAGGGGTGCCACGAAATCAAGAGATAATATTAAGGGCGCCAATAATTCCGGAAAGGCGATGCCAGAGAAGGAAGGAATTAAATACGCATCCTCAGAGACACTTCCTCTAACGATGGCCTCCTTGGGAAATTCAGTGAAGAAATCATCCGCAGGTCATAACAATGGAGCCGAGATGGATGGTATCAAAGCAGCGAGTGGGCAGCAGGTGAAGCTTCAGATAGCAAGACAGCATCTGGTCAGCGCCCGGACACCGTCGTGCAGTTGAAGAGGGTGCTCGGGCTGAGGAATGGTGTGGGCTTGATCGTGGGCAACATGATCGGGTCTGGCATCTTCGTGTCGCCCACGACGGTGGTGCAGTACACAGGCAGTGTTGGCATGGCACTGGTGGTGTGGGTGGCCACAGGACTCGTGACCACGGTGGGAGCTCTCTGTTACGCCGAGCTTGGTGAGTCAATTTTATTATTCTCAGATAATGTGTGAACAGTAAACTAATTCTTAAATCCACTTTATTGACTTTGTATCTTGAGTAATATCGCACGACCGACTCTAGTTGAAAGATTGTGAAGTATAATCGTTCGAGAATTGAGTGTTGATTGTAACTTCCAGACTGAGCTAAGACAGTTCCATGGATTTTTTGACCTAAACAGGCATGAATTTTTCCCATTCAGAGGTAACTTTAATCACTATTTTAGGGATTCATAAATATTTCATAAAAGTGAATTACGGGGATAGCAGCCATAATGACCCATACATAATGTATAGGTGTTATAATAACTTTTTGTACAACAGTATATTGTATACACATGTATATCTCTCAAGTTATATACAATGAGGTTTAAGTACTTAAATCCTCTTTCTTAGTGTTCAGAGTATCCTTGAAGGAATACTACCTTGATGACCCTTGTTGTATCAGTAGGCCTTAAATTTCTTAGTGTTCAGAGTATCCTTGAAGGAATACTACCTTGACCCTTGTAGTGTCAGTAGGCCTTAAATTTCTTAGTGTCTAGAGCATCCTTGAAGGACTAGTCCTTGTGTTGTCAATAGGCCTTAAACTTACAGCAGTAATAATTCTACCAACATTAACATATTCGTTCTTCATTCCTTCACAGTGCTGTGTTCAAGTAGGTATCCTCCGGTTAAATCATGAACAACATCTAACTGAGTCGATTTTGCAATACAACAATAGTTCCATGTTCTGGATTTGATTCCCTTTAAAGAGGGTTCCTTGATGCTACTGGTAAAGGACTCTTGATTTAAGAAATTGACGTTACCCTCTCTTGGTTGCCTTTCATAAGAACATAAAAATGGAGGAACACTCCATCAGGCCTACTAGCCCATATTAGGCAGCAGGTTCTTCTCAAGGTCAAACCCACTAAGAAAAGTATTTGTTCAACCCCTTTGCTACCCAAGGAGTAAGCTTTGATAACCCTGTTAACTTACATGCAATTCCCGCTTAAATCCAACCCCTCTCACTCATATTTGAAGCTACCCAAGGTTTTAGCATCAGTAACCCTACTAGGCAAACTGTTCCACTTATCAACTACCATATTTCCAAACCAATACTTTCCTATATCCTTTCTAAATGTAAACATATCCAGTTTGAATCCATTAGTTCGAGTTCTTTCGTGAAGGGATACCAATATAACAATAATAATAAGAATAATCTTCCTGTGCTCTGAAGGAGGGGCGGAGACATGTTGCAGCTTTTGACTGTATTGTAGGCGCGCCTCTGGCAAGACAGTCATGGGACGAATGATGATGAAAGTGTTTCTTCTTTTACGAGTCACCCTGCCTGGGTGGGAGAGAGCCGATGTGTTAATGAAAAATAACTAAAAAAAATCTATTTGATCAGGGACGACTATTCCCAAAAGCGGAGGAAACTACACGTACATCCTGGAAGCGTTCGGTCCCCTGCCTGCCTTCCTGGTGATCTGGACCAACTTTTTCATCGCCAAGCCCTTCGCCCGCGCTATTGTCGCCATCACCTTCGCCAACTACCTCCTTCAGGTGTTTATTCCTGACTGCTCCTCGCCTCCCTACTACGCTGTCAGACTGCTGGCAGCTGCCTTGCTCTGTGAGTGTTGTAGCCAGTGATTCGCCCTTATTATTATTATTATTATTATTATTATTATTATTATTATTATTATTATTATTATTATTATTATTATTATTATTAAGGCATTCAAGGGAAAGAGCGAAATCCCGCGGATCGCTCCTGTGGAATGGGAGTCCTGGAATGAACCAAACGATACCCAATGAAACCAAGCCACTGCTCTTCTTTTGTTATTCTGGGCTAGTAACCCTCCAGGTTAATAATCCGATAAGTCTTGTTGTTGATCGTCTTCTCTTCAACGGTTTCTTTTTGTTCTTCTTGGTCTACTTTTTTTTTTATAAACTGCAAGAACAGGTTATGTATGGGGTCACTGAATTGTAAGATCAGGTCTGGTGAGATGGGTATTGGTGGGAGCAGTGGGTGGGTGAGTGTGGGACGACACGTGTATGTTTATTATATGGGTTGTGGACAGTGTGGGCAATAGTACCCTGGCAATGGACCAGGTGCTTCAACTCCTTCAGTACCCTGGTGATGGACCAGGTGCTTCAACTCCTTCAGTAACTTGGTGATGGACCAGGTGCTTCAACTCCTTCAGTACCCTGGTGATGGACCAGGTACTTCGGCTCCTTCAGTACCCTGGTGATGGACCAGGTGCTTCAACTCCTTCAGTACCCTGGTAATGGACCAGGTGCTTCAACTCCTTTAGTATCCTAGTGATGGACCAGGTGCTTCAGCTCCTTCAGTACCCTGGTGATGGACCAGGTGCTTCAGCTCCTTCAGTACCCTAGTGATGGACCAGGTGCTTCAACTCTTTCTTATGAGTTAATAGGGTTATCAAAGCTTATTCCTTGGGTAGAATTGAAAACGGTTTTGACAAATATTTCTGTTAGTAAGTTTGGGTTAGAGAAGAACCTGCCTACTATGAGCCAGCAGACCTGCAGTGTTCCTCCGTTTATATTTTACTTTTTGGTGTTGTTATTGTTATTGATGTTGCTCTGCGTCGTCGTCGTCTTCGTTTTCAGCTTTTTCGTGTCCACTTAACAAATTTCTCCTTCCTGTTTTTCCTCAGGTCTAATTGCATACATTAACTGCATCGGCGTCAAGCTTGGGTCGCGAGTGCAGGACACACTGGCTCTTACCAAGGTCAGTATTTACACTCTTTAATTTCCCCTCCTCTTCCAAAATAAACCCCGAACTTGGTCATTAATCTTCAACTTATTTGACCTTTATAAGGACCCCCCCCCATCCGGAGATTCTCTCATCCTGGGACACAGTTAACTAAAGTTGTAGAAAATTTAATATTGCGTAGGTTTGCGTAAAATTTTCAGTTAAGTATATTTTTTTTATCAAAATTCAGTTTAGCGATGATACGCTACCCTTAATGCAAATTTAAAAATGTTATAACTAAAATTGACATAACTTTAACTCTGAACTACGTTTTGGATCGATAATTTTTTGTTCAAGTCACGACTGGTCCGTGACTGATCGAAACGTCATTCCAAAAGTCTCCTCTCCAAATTGCTATTTTATTGATAACTGTGTCAGCCATGGTACTAAGACGCTTAAGACACCTGTGCAACGGTTGGATATCTGCTATCTACAATACATCCTTCTCTGTATCTGACTGATGAAGCCTCCTGCGTAGGGCGAAACGTTTCAACAACACATAATAATCTTACATCATATTATTGTACCCCACAAGGTGGTGGCCCTGTTCATCATCATCATAGCTGGGGTCCAACATCTGGCCCGGGGCCATGTTGAGTACTACGTGGATCCAATGAAAGGAACTGTGTGGGATGTTGCCTCATTCGCCACCGCCTTCTACTCAACACTTTTCGCCTACAATGGATGGTGAGTGGATGAGGAAGACAGGTGGAAGTATATGGTATAAAATACCTAAATGATCTGTTTTGTGGGCGAAACCTAGTCAATAAAGAATGGCATTGTACTGCAGTTGTGTCTGTTTTTCCATGATGACTGGTGGATGATGACTGTACTATCGTGACGGGTGATATAGTGACGTGAGGATGTAGAAAACCACTATTGACAGATATAAGAACAGTATCATTGAGCTACGTCGCATGTCCTTTTTAACCACGATAATAAAATATGAAAAAAATATAGTTGACGTAGATATACGTACACGGTTAAAGATATATATTTCTCATTGTATATACACAGAGTATAATTTAATTCGTATCTTAGGGATTACAATATTCTTGACTGGTGGTGTATGGATTTATGAAGCCTCATGTAGACGATAGGCTTGGAAGCCAATAAACCAACTCAAGAAAAACCACTAATAGCAAGACAAATGTGACTCAATGGTGCTGCTTCTCTGTCCTTGTTAAAACAGATTTTCCTGTCATTGAAGGCTGGATGGTGTCTCTGAACTCCCGTCTTGTACCTCTAAACTTAAGTTTTGTACTTCTAAACCTACCTTTTGTACCTCTAAATTCACGTTTCGTACATCTAAACTCATGTTTGGAACTTCTAAGCCTACGTTTGGGACTTCTAAACCTACGTTTTGTACTATTAAACCCATGTTTTGTACCTCTAAATCTACGTTTCATACCTCTAAACCCGTTTCGTACCTCTAATCCCACGTTTCGTCCTCTCAGCCCACGCTTCGTACCTCTAAACCCACGTTTCGTACCTGTAAATCCACGTTTATTCTTCTAAATCCAATTTTTTCTTTACCTCCAGGTACAGTCTCAACTTCGTCGCCGAGGAACTGAAATCGACAGACACGTACGTACGGAAATCAACGTTTTATGTGTCTATCGCTAGGTGAAAAGGAGGCAGCAGGTATTAGGAGTGTTACTCTTACGTTGTTTATTAAAATACAGAGACAATTACTTTTATTTTATATTGGAACAAGATTAGTATATTTTTTTAACGAGGTTCTCTTCGAAAGTTTTTTTTTTTTGACACTAATCTTATATACAGTCACTTGCGAAAGAATTAATTAATAATAATTCTTAAAGGTCTAACACTGTGACTTATGAATGTGACTTATTACGTTTCTCGACTTAAGAATAAACAATGTGTTCAGACACAGTACGTCCACATACAATCCTAAATAAATTACATCCACACAACACATCAATACACATAACACACACACACACACACACACACACACACACACACACACACACACACACACACACACACACACACACACACACACACACACACAAACACACACACACACACACAGTATCCCCGTAACACAATACTTACACACACACCTTTGCATACAATAGCTAACAAGCAATACTCAAACACAATATACCACAGACATTCAGGAATATGCAACAGAGTAAATTGCATCTTGTTGCAGGACTATGCCGCGAGCCATCGCTATCTCAATGGGAATAGTGACAGTGATATACACACTCACCAATGTTGCTTACTATGCTGTCTTGACTCCTGCTGAGATCCTCTCTTCCAGTGCTGTGGCTGTGGTGAGTATATATATGCTGTGTCTTCCAGTGGTGTGGCTGTGGTGAGTATATATATGCTGTGTCTTCCAGTGCTGTGGCTGTGGTGAGTATATATATGCTGTGTCCACCAGTACTGTGGCTGTGGCGAGTATATATATGCTGTGTACTCCAGTGTTGTGGCTGTGGTGAGTATATATATGCTGTGTCTTCCAGTGCTGTGGCTGTGGTGAGTATATATATGCTGTGTACTCCAGTGTTGTGGCTGTGGTGAGTATATATATGCTGTGTACTCCAGTGTTGTGGCTGTGGTGAGTATATATATGCTGTGTACTCCAGTGTTGTGGCTGTGGTGAGTATATATATGCTGTGTACTCCAGTGCTGTGGCTGTGGTGAGTATATATATGCTGTGTACTCCAGTGTTGTGGCTGTGGTGAGTATATATATGCTATGTACTCCAGTGTTGTGGCTGTGGTGAGTATATATATGCTGTGTACTCCAGTGTTGTGGCTGTGGTGAGTATATATATGCTGTGTACTCCAGTGTTGTGGCTGTGGTGAGTATATATATGCTGTGTACTCCAGTGCTGTGGCTGTGGTGAGTATATATATGCTGTGTCCACCAGTGTTGTGGCTGTGGTGAGTATATATATATGCTGTGTCCTCCAGTGTTGTGGCTGTAGTGAGTATATATATGCTGTGTACTCCAGTGTAGTGGCTGTAGTGAGTATATATATGCTGTGAACTCCAGTGCTGTGGCTGTGGTGAGTACATATATGCTGTGTACTCCAGTGCTGTGGCTGTGGTGAGCATATATATGCTGTGTACTCCAGTGTTGTGGCTGTGATGAGTATATATATGCTGTGTACTCCAGTGTTGTGGCTGTGGTGAGTATATATATGCTGTGTCCACCAGTGTTGTGGCTGTGGTGAGTATATATATGCTATGTCCTCCAGTGTTGTGGCTGTGGTGAGTATATATATGCTGTTTCTTACCAGTGTTGGGCGTAGTGTATTATATGCCTGACCCAGTATTGTGGCTGTGGTAGTATAATATGCGTGTCCACCAGTGTTGTGGCTGGGTGAGTATATATATGCGGTACTCCAGTGTTGTGGCTGTGTGAGTATGATATATGCGTGACCAGTGTTTTGGCTGGGTGAGTGTATAATATGCTGTGTACTCCAGTGTGTGGCTTGTGAGTATAAGCTGTGTACTCCAGTGCGTGGCTGTATGAGTATCGTTAATGCTGTGTCCACCAGTGCTGTGGCTGTAGTGAGTATATGTATGCTGTGTCCACCAGGCTGGGGTATTGGTATATAATGCTGTGTCCACCAGTGTTTGTGGCTGTAGTGAGTAGTATATATATGCTGTGTCCAAAGTGCTGTGTGATAAATAGTTTGCTGTGTCCAACCGTGTTGTGGCTGTGGTATATACGCTCTGCCCACCAGTGTTATAGTATATATACTATCCAAGAGTGCTGGAACTCTTAGGATCCAGCCTCACCATTCCTTGTTCGAACTGACCAACACGGGTTTAGCAGTTCATAAAAGAATGATAATAATAATGCGATCGAGACTTTCAGTCAAGCTAGGAAATTACATCGTTGCACTCAAACCTGATGCGAGCCCATGAGCACCTTAGAGCAGAGCTCGTGAGCACCTCAGAGGAGAGCTCGTGAGCGCCTCGTATTAGTAAAGTATTTTCATAACCCACAAATTGAAAACCACATAATGTTTTGGTTCCTTCTTGTCATGATCACGACCTTAATGGTCCAAAGACGGATAATCAGTTTTCTATTTCCAGTTTGGGAGATAAGTTGTGTATACGCTATCTAGTTCCCCTACAGTGACCTTCCATTATACATAACACATCCAGATCCAAACATCAGTAGTATCCTCGTAGCAACAGCAGCAGCATCATCAGTTTCTCGTTGGATTTCAGACGTTCGGTAACAGGATGCTGGGAGTGCTGGCCTGGATCATAGCCTTCTTCGTGGCCTGCTCCACCGCTGGCAACACCAACGGTAGCCTCATGATTCAGTCCCGCACAGTGTATGCCGGAGCGCGTGAGGGCCACTTTCCCAAGTTCCTGGCACTCCTTGACGACAATGCCACACCTGTCACCGCAGTCATGTTTTCAGTGAGTTACGTTTACTGATGAAAATGTGACTAAGTGATGCTCTCGTGTGTGTGCTTGTGTGTGTGTGTGTGTGTGTGTGTGTGTGTGTGTGTGTGTGTGTGTGTGTGTGTGTGTGTGTGTGTGTGTGTGTGTATGTGTGTGTGTTTTATATATATATATATATATATATATATATTATATATATATATATATATATATATATATATATATATATATATATATATATATATATGTCGTGCCGAATAGGCAGAACTTGCGATCTTGGCTTAAATAGCAACGCTCATCTTGCCATATAAGACAAGCGAAAATTTGTGTATGCAATAATTTCGTCAAAATCATTCTGAGATAAATGAAAGATAAAGACTAAGAGAAGCAGAGAGAATGAGAGGAAGAAAGAATGAAAGGGTTACAGAATGAGACTGAAAAATCCATTCACACAAGACAAGAATATTATATACCCGCTTTGCCAGTAGACCTGCGCTATGTTGAGAATTTGCGTTTGCTTACAATCAGTGATATGAAACAATCAACCCCTCACTGGCAGCCATTTTTACTTATCTCTGTAGCAGTTAACTGTAGCAGTTCGCACTGTTTCTATATAGTGCAGATCACTGGAAATGCTTTGCATTGTTTGCAGGCTGTCATTCCACTAGTGGCTCTCATGGCTGACAACGTCGGAGGCCTCCTGGCCTACACCTCCTTCTCCAACAACCTCATTAGTCCTCACCGCCGTCCTGGGTCTACTGTGGCTCAGGTACAAAGAACCAGACAGACCGAGACCCTTCAAGGTAGGTTCACATACATACAACAATCCTTCTTCCTAATAAAGTCAGTATTTTACAATGATTTACATAGTTGGCTGTGTGACTGTTTTACTCACGCTTCAGACACAGACACTGCAACAACTCTCCGAACAGAAGAGTCGAACCAATGGCAGACAAGTCCTAAAGCTAGTACGATGTTGATCTACAAGTTGACTTGTTGACAATCATGTCATTAGGATTTCACAAGTCATTGCAACAACAACCATTAATTTTAGAGTTATTAATTATTATTTTTATATTCGCGAAGAAGCATTAAGCCGCAGTAGGTCATACAGACAATGATAATTCCAATTCTTATTAACCGGCAAATTCAACGTTCAGATAAATGCTTCAGTGAACCAACATGTTGATAAATTAGAGAGATATGCAACACTTGGTTATCTTTATTGAGGCGAAACGTTTCCACAATAGATACCCAAGTGTTGTATATGTCTAATTTATCAAGAAAATGTGCCTTAACTCGTGGAAAAGTCATAGAACTCCTTAGTGAAGCATTTGTCCCTCCAGCTGACAGTATAATACGTCCAGCTAAAAAATGTTGTTTGTACAGGTTTGGCTGGGATTCCCAATCATGTACTTGATGGTGAACGTATTCCTGGCGGTGTTCCCCATTGTCAGGAGACCTGTGGAGATAGCCGTCGCTCTAGTTACCATGATTTCTGGCCTCCTGGTCTATTACATCTGCATTCACCGGACCAAGCCAAGATTACTTTCCAAAATCATAGGTAAGTTTTGAGTGTTTATGGTTTTTTTTTATCTTCACCGAGCAACACACACACACAAAAAAAAAGAATGGTGGGGACTCGCAGGAAGCAGGGATCAGATGAGAATGGTTCTGGTAGGGAGGACTGGATGGAAGAGCAGTGGAAAAGGATGGAACAAGAGTGGGAGAGAAAATTAGGAGAGCTTTCTGAAAAAATGGAGAAAGAGCTCTCTGTGAAATTGGAAAAGAGGTTGGAGAAGGAGACGAAGAATTGGGAGGCACAAGTTGAAACTGCAGTAGCCAGGATAAGGGTCCTAGAAGTTGAGGTAAACAGGGTGAAGCAAGTTACAGGGGCAGTGACCAGAGAAGACACAGCATATGAAGCTGAGAGGCTGAACAGAAAGGTAGGAGATATGAATTATGCTAAGGTCATATCAGCCTGCCAAGAAGGGCCAAGGAGTGAAAGAGGAGCGCAGCTGGGTGCAGATAGAGAGGGTGATAGGTCGAATGCAGAGGCACAACCATGCTACCAAGAGTCACTGGAAAAATCAAGGGAGAAAGTGACCACATACAGATAGGATCCAGAGTCACAGAGGGAGAGGCAATGAGAGGAGGAAAGGGCAAAATCAGTGTTTATCCATGGGCTTCAGGAGAGAGAGAAGGAAGGACACACACTGAAAGACGGCAGGAAGAAAGAAAGAAGATTGAGAAAATCATCACGGAAATAGGTGAAGAAGACATGAACGAGATTGTAAATTTTCAGAGAATAGGGGAATACTTTAAGGGGAGGAAACGACCGATCAAGCTGATTCTCAGGACAGAAACAGTGCTGAACAGGATCCTCCAAGAGAAACCACAGTTGAAATACTTGGAAAAGTACAAGAGGGTGTTCCTAGACAGAGACAGAACACAAACAGAACGACAGCAGCTGAGGGAGAGGACAAAAAAAGCGAAAGGAGCTAGGAAAGGAGACAAGGATGGAACCAGCAGAGGTCAGTCAGAGCAGAACAGAGCAGCAAGGGCAAGCACACACACAACTATCCTCAGAACCCCACACCCATTCACACCATCCCAACACAAACTACAATCCATACCCACAGCTTCCACCCAACACCCAGATATAAATCCCACAGTATGCTACCAGGTCTCCCACCCTCACAGGCTCCCCAAACCACAGTGTTGGAAAGGAAACTGAAGGTATGGTACACAAACGCTGATGGAATAACAAATAAGTGGGAGGAGTGGCACGAAAGAATCAAAGAGGCATCACTGGACATCATAGCTCTCACAGAAACCAAGCTTACAGGTATGATAACAAATGCCATCTTTCCAATGGGATACCAGATCCTGAGGAAAGACAGAGGGAACAGGGAGGGTGGAGGAGTGGCACTGCTGATCAAAAACCAATGGAATTTTGATGAGCTGGAGGAGACAATGGAGAAGAAAATGATTACATAGCGGGAACACTTCACTCTGGAGGTCCCAAGGTGGTAATTGCAGTGATGTATAACCCACCACAGAACAGCAGGAGGCCAAGGCAAGAGTGACGAGAGCAATAGAGTGATGGTTGACACACTGGCTGCAGTGGCCAGAAGAGCTCATGCATGCAGGGCAAAGCTCCTGATCATGGGTGACTTTAACCACAAGGAGATCGATTGGGAGAACTTGGAGCCACATGGGGGCCAAGATACATGGAGGGCTAAGATGATGGAGGTGGTACTGGAAAACTTAATGTACCAACACGTAAGGGACACTACAAGAGAGAGAGGAGAGGATGAACCAGCAAGACTGGACTTAGTATTCACCTTGAGTAGTGAAGATATTGAGGACATCACATATGAAAGACACCTTGGGGCCAGCGATCATGTGGTTTTAAGATTCGAATACACAGAGCTACAAGTGGAGGGGGAAGCAGGAAGGCCAGGACGAATGAAGCCAAACTACAAGAAAGGGGACTACACGGGAATGAGGAACTTCCTGATCGGGGTTCAGTGGGACAGAGAACTGGCAGGGAAGCCAGTTAATGAGATGATGGAATATGTAGCAACAAAGTGCAAGGAGGCTGAGGAGAGGTTTGTATCCAAGGGTAACAGGAATAATGAACAACCCAGGATGAGCCCATGGTTCACCTAAAGGTGCAGGGAGGCAAAAACCAAGTGTGCTAGGGAATGGAAGAAATATAGAAGGCAAAGGACCCAGGAGAATAAGGAGAGCAGTCATAGAGCCAGAAACGAATATGCACAGATAAGAAGGGAGGCCCAACGACAATATGAAAACGACATAACAGCGAAAGCCAAATCTGACCCGAAACTGTTATACAGCCACATCAGGAGGAAAACAACAGTCAAGGACCAGGTAATCAGGCTAAGGAATGAAGGGGAGACAACAAGAAATGACCGTGAAGTATATGAGGAACTCAACAAGAGATTCAAAGAAGTGTTCACAGAGTAGACAGAAGGGGCTCCAGAAAGACGGAGAGGTGGGGCACACCACCAAGTGCTGGACACAGTACACACAACCGAGGAAGAAGTGAAGAGGCTTCTGAATGCGCTAGATACCTCAAAGGCAATGGGGCCGGATAACATCTCTCCATGGTTCCTGAGAGAGGGAGCAGAGGTGCTATGTGAACCCCTAACAACAATATTCAATACATCTATCGAAACAGGGAGATTGCCTGAGGCATGGAAGACAGCAAATGTAGTCACAATCTTTAAAAAAGGAGACAGACATGAAGCACTAAACTACAGACCAGTGTCACTGACATGTATGGTATGCAAAGTCATGGAGAAGATTATCAGGAGAAGAGTGGTGGAACACCTAGAAAGGAATGATCTCATCAACAGCAGCCAACATGGTTTCAGGGACGGGAAATCCTGTGTCACAAACCTACTGGAGTTCTATGACATGGTGACAGCAGTAAGACAAGAGAGAGAGAGGGGTGGGTGGATTGCATTTTCTTGAACTGCAAGAAGGCGTTTGACACAGTTCCACACAAGAGATTAGTGAAAAACTGGAGGACCAAACAGGGATAACAGGGAAGGCACTACAATGGATCAGGGAATACTTGTCAGGAAGACAGCAGCGAGGTGTCAGAGTGGGTACCTGTGACCAGCGGGGTCCCACAGGGGTCAGTCCTAGGACCAGTGCTGTTTCTGGTATTTGTGAACGACATGACGGAAGGAATAGACTCTGAGGTGTCCCTGTTTGCAGATGACGTGAAGTTGATGAGAAGAATTACATTCGATCGAAGACCAGGCAGAACTACAAAGGGATCTGGACAGGCTGCAGAACTGGTCCAGCAATTGGCTCCTGGAGTTCAATCCCACCAAGTGCAAAGCCATGAAGATTGGGAAGGGCAAAGAAGCCGCAACGGAGTACAGTCTAGGGGGCAGAGACTACAAACCTCACTCAAGGAAAAAGATCTTGGGGTGAGTATAACACCAGGCACATCTCCTGAAGCGCACATCAACCAAATAACTACTGCAGCATATGGGCGCCTGCAAACCTCAGAACAGCATTCCGACATCTTAATAAGGATCGATTCAGGACCCTGTACACCGTTACGTTAGGCCCATATTGGAGTATGCGGCACCAGTTTGGAACCCACACCTAGCCAAGCACGTAAAGAAACTAGAGAAAGTGCAAAGGTTTGCAACAAGGCTAGTCCCAGAGCTAAGAGGTATGTCCTACGAGGAGAGGTTAAGGGAAATCAACGTGACGACACTGGAGGACAGGAGAGATACGGGGGACATGATAACGACATACAAAATACTGAGAGGAATTGACAAGGTGGACAAAGACAGGATGTTCCAGAGATTGGACACAGCAACAAGGGGACACAGTTGGAAGTTGAAGACGCAGATGAATCACAGGGATGTTAGGAAGTATTTCTTCAGCCACAGAGTAGTCAGGAAGTGGAATGGTTTGGGAAGCGATGTAGTGGAGGCAGGATCCATACATAGCTTTAAGCAGAGGTATGATAAAGCTCACGGTTCAGGGAGAGTGACCTAGTAGCGACCAGTGAAGAGGCGGGGCCAGGAGCTTGGACTCGGCCCTGCAACCTCAACTAGGTGAGTACAACTAGGTGAGTACACACACACACAGACAGACAGACAGACAGACAGACACACACACACACACACACACACACACACACACACACAACACTTGTTTTAATCACATAAACACTCGTGATGTCACCTGATCTCAGCTTTCTCTTCACCACATAAGCTTCAGTATAGTAAACCAAGCTGGATTTTGCTAGACAAGTTGAATATGCTAGACCCAAGCTGATATATATTAGACACAAGCTGAGGTATATAAGAACCAAGCTGGAGTATATTATGCCTAAGCTGAAGTATTTTAGACGCTGTTTGGATATGTTAAACCCAGACTGGGGACCTTTAAAGCCAAGCTGATGTACATAGATGTGGTAAATATTCCACATTTAAGAAAAACTAACATATAAACAAAACAGAAGATTCGGATATGTAACAAATAATATTTCAGACTTAAGGAATATGTTTTATATAAAAAAAAAACCTGTCCTGGACCATTGTCAAGTTACAACTGAAGCGAGGAAAGTAGAGAAGGCCAGAAGACATTACGTGAAGGGGGTGAAGAAAAAAGTGGTAGTAGTAGTAGTAGTAGTAGTAGTAGTAGTAGTAGTAGTAGTAGTAGTAGTAGTAGTAGTAGTAGTAGAAGTAGTAGTAGTAGTAGTAGTAGTAGAAGTAGTAGTAGTAGTAGACGTGGAAATAGTAGCACTAATTTGAGCTGTGAAGAAAAAAAAAGACACCATTGCTATTGTTAGGAGACAGTAGGAGGAGAGAGTTTATTGTAACCATCTTTAAGTTCACGAGGGGCTACGAGCCATCTTTAGGTTTACGAGGGGCTACGAGCCATCTTTAAATTCACGAGGGGCTACGAGCCATCTTTAGGTTCACGAGGGGCTACGAGCCATCTTTAAGTTCAGAGGGGCTACGAGCCATCTTTAGTTCACGAGGGGCTACGAGCCATCTTTAAGTTCACGAGGGGCTACGAGCCATCTTTAGTTCACGAGGCTACGAGCATCTTAGTCACGAGGGCTACGAGCCATCTTTAAGTTCACGAGGGGCTACGAGCCATCTTTAAGTTCACGAGGGGCTACGAGCCATCTTTAGGTTTACGAGGGGCTACGAGCCATCTTTAAGTTCACGAGGGGCTACGAGCCATCTTTAGGTTCACGAGGGGCTACGAGCCATCTTTAAGTTCAGAGGGGCTACGAGCCATCTTTAGGTTCACGAGGGGCTACGAGCCATCTTTAAGTTCACGAGGGGCTACGAGCCATCTTTAAGTTCACGAGGGGCTACGAGCCATCTTTAAGCTCACGAGGGGCTACGAGCCATCTTTAAGTTAACGAGGGGCTACGAGCCATCTTTAAGTTAACGAGGGGCTACGAGCCATCTTTAAGTTCACGAGGGGCTACGAGCCATCTTTAAGTTAACGAGGGGCTACGAGCCATCTTTAAGTTAACGAGGGGCTACGAGCCATCTTTAAGTTCACGAGGGGCTACGAGCCATCTTTAGGTTCACGAGGGGCTACGAGCCATCTTTAAGTTCAGAGGGGCTACGAGCCATCTTTAGGTTCACGAGGGGCTACGAGCCATCTTTAAGTTCACGAGGGGCTACGAGCCATCTTTAAGTTCACGAGGGGCTACGAGCCATCTTTAAGCTCACGAGGGGCTACGAGCCATCTTTAAGTTAACGAGGGGCTACGAGCCATCTTTAAGTTAACGAGGGGCTACGAGCCATCTTTAAGTTCACGAGGGGCTACGAGCCATCTTTAAGTTAACGAGGAGCTACGAGCCATCTTTAAGTTCACGAAGGGCTACGAGCCATCTTTAAGTTCACGAGGGGCTACGAGCCATCTTTAAGTTCACGAGGGGCTACGAGCAAGCAGATAAGTAAAGAACCCATCATGGAATTACCAACAAGAGCACACACTTAAAGCTGCTGGGAAGCTGTGTAAAACTGATTGTAGAAAACGTTTATTTACAAATGTATAGCGTTTATTAACATAAGTGCTATACAACATCTAATGACAAAGCTGAACAGTTTGGGACCAGTCACATCAAAATATTATAAGCGGAGATAATGATGTGCCTTCTTACATACACTTTAAGAAATACACTGGATGAGATTTTTATAAGTTCTCGGTAATTAAGACGTTTGACTGAAAGTATATGGCAGTGAAAGATCTCCTCACCTTTTCAAAATTCGAAATTTACCTGAAAATCGTTCCCATAATATTTTGTGGACTTGGACTAGGAGTTGAGCTACGCTTCTAATTCACAAAATGATCAATACAAACAGGCATTTGCAATTAGATTAATAGAAATATGTATTTGGAAATGGGTAATTACATCACGAGCACGCAATTTTAAAAATGATTAACTTAAATAAAATATTATGGTAATATGAAATAAATTAATAGGATTTGGTAGCCTTATTTTTTTCCCTAATTGTAGCAGCAGATTCGAGTAAAAAATATTTTGTATTTTTTTCAGGTAAGTTATTTTGTATTTTCCTTTTTTCAGGCAAGTTGACATTCTTGTGTCAGGTGTTGTTCATGTGTTCGCCAGAGGAGAAGAAAGAGTGAAAGTACATCAGCGTGTGTGTTGAAAACCCTCTCATCTCTCCGGAAGAAAAAACTCTGGTGCAGAATGAGCCACAGAATGATTTTAACAACCTCGGGTGAATGTTAGGATAAGACACCATACAAGTCTGCGTGTCTGCACGGTGTATGAAGACTGTCAACTCTCTTGTTCGTGGTAAAAACCTTGGTAATAGATACCGACATATTGATTTAGAGAAAAAACACGTAAGCAAAAACTAGAACACATTGGGAACTATAAAATGTCTAAAATATAATGGTACATGATACTCAGCCAGGTAATTCAGCACCTACCAAGCAACACAGGAATCATATGACCTCATTGTCTCCCTGACTTCATCCCAGTATGTCATTCTTCAGGTCACTATGTGTCACTCACACCTCACTCTCCACCTATATATACTGTCTTGTTAACCTCTGCATGTTAGAAGTGATCAAGGTCTCAGGACGCAAACGTTGTTTAATATGTTCTAGTGTTTGATTACGTGTTTTTCTTTTGCTCGTATTATGGGATTATCTCGGATAATGCACTTCATGAGTGAGCTTGTAATAACAAGGAAATTCCAGAGTCATACACAAACACGCACAAAATACACACACACACACACACACATATATTAACAAGTGGGCCGTCTCCCACCGAGGCAGGGTGACCCAAAAAGAAAGAAAATCCCCAAAAAGGAAATACTTTCATCATCATTCAACTCTTTCACCACACTCACACATTATCACTGTTTTTGCAGAGGTGCTCAGAACACAACAGTTTAGAAACATATACGTATAAAGATACACAATATATCCCTCCAAACTGCCAATATCCCAAACCCCTCCTTTAGAGTGCAGGCATTGTACTTCCCCTTTCCAGGACTCGAGTCCGGCTTTATAAAAATAACCGGTTTCCCTGAATCCCTTCGCTAAATATTACCCTGCTCACACTCCAACAGCATCGTCAGGTCCCAAATACCATTCGTCTCCATTCACCCCTATCGAATACGCTCACGCACGCTTGCTGGAAGTCCAAGCCCCTTGCCCACAAAACCTCCCTTACCCCTTCCTTCCAACCTTTTCGAGGACGACCCCTACCCCGCCTTCCTTTCCCTACATTTAGAGGTGTGCTCTGTGAATATATTAATATATATATATATATATTTATAAATATATATATTTAATATATATATATATGTATATATATATATATGTATATATATATATTATATATATATATATAATATATATATATATATATATTAATATATATATATATATATTATATATATTATATGTGTGTGTGTGTGTGTGTGTGTGTTGTTGTGTGTGTGTGTGTGTGTTGTGTGTTGTGTGTGTGGAGAAACAAGCCATCAGGGGCGGAATCTTTATCAAGATTTCCACCCCTGGGCTTTTGCTTTGTTAAGATCTCCTTGTCAGCAATTGTTTTGAGTATATTATATATATAAATATATAAAATATATATATATAATATATTTACATGCAAAACAATCACTCTGAAAAAATTTAATAAGTAATAAGAAAATTCCAAGCGCTTTGTGACTACTCAACATTATCAAGATACTATATAGTGAAGCATCCAAGAGTATATAAGGGGTCCGGCAGCACCTCACATATCAGATCCCACTAACGTTAAACACTGACGCGCGCGAACCAAACTTTGGGTAGGTCCATGCACAAACGTCACCCCAAGCTATCACCCAAGAAATTAAAATTATTTGTCCCGTTATTATTAAATCTTCCCAAATTCTATTAATTATAAATGGATCTAATTTATATAAACCAAAGAAAATATTCATATTATTTTCAAAACTGCTTTTTATGAAACAAGATTCAATTATATTCCTGTCGACCATTTAAAATTTACAGAAAACCTACAAATAACTGTTCCTATGTCCACTATTATTCCTCGCATCAAGATAGAGTCAAACTGTCTGTTTTCTCATCAATGTTTTTGAGAGCCTTACGAATTTGTAGTCCTGAGTTCATAGATGAGGAGATATCCAAAATTTATGAAATAGGTAATGATTTAAAATACCCAAGAAATGTAATTGATAAATCTTTTAAAGTTGCTAGAAACACTTTTTATAATCCAAAAAGGGGCAACCAGCCTTATTCAACTAAAAATATGTTGGTTCTCCCTTACCATGAAAACTTGGTTGATATGCCTTCTCTTCTTAAGACTTTTAATATTAAAGTTGTATTCAAAAATCTTGATACAGTAAAAAAACTTTTGATAAAGAATTCCCCCCAAAATGTTGATGGATGTGTCTATAAGATTCCTTGTAAAATTTGCGATAAAGTTTATTACGGTCAAACTGGTAAAAATCTCGAACTAAGATTAAAACAACATAAATATAGCATTAGAACTGGACAAGATTCCAATGTTCTATTTATTCATGTAAGAGATTTTAACCATCCAATTGATTTTCAAAAAGTTGAGAAAGTAGTATCAAGCAAGTCCATGGTCGACAGGAATATAATTGAATCTTGTTTCATAAAAAGCAGTTTTGAAAATAATATGAATATTTCCTTTGGTTTATATAAATTAGATCCATTTATAATTAATAGAATTTGGGAAGAATTTAATAATACACTGGACAAATAATTTTTAAATTTTCTTGGGTAGAATAGCTTGGGGGTGAGTTGTGCAAAGGACCTATCCAAGTTGGCTCGCCGCGCGTCACGTGTTTAACCGTTGTGGGATCTGATAGTGAGGTGCTGGCCGGACCCTTATATAGCTTCCTTGGATGCTTCACTTTCATAGTTCCTTGATAATGTGAGTAGTCACGAAAGCGCTTGGAATTTCTCTATTCTTTCAGAGTGGTTGTTTTGCATATTTCGAAATCACCTGTTTACTGTGATCTTATTGCATATATATATATATATATATATATATATATATATATATATATATATATATATATATATATATATATATATATATATATTATATATATATATATATATATATAATATATATATATATATTATTCTCAAAGCACACCTCTAAATGTGAAAACAAAATATATTATCTTATATTCAAAACTATTACGGAAAAGAACATTGGAAACATGGTTAGAAGAAATATTAGAAAAGAGTTGGAGGAAATAATTGAATAATGATGTTGAATCCTAACTAAGGAACAAGCAAAAGGCTGCTGTTAGGATCTCAGGTAAAAAGGCTAATGAACTCAAAACGACAACAGATGCGAAACTCTGATGTAAGAGTGATCACAGAGGTGAAAGTAAATGTTAATGTGTAATTGCATTCATCTATAGTGGTTGCAGTGATCGACTCACAGCTCCTGGCCCCGTGTTTTGCTAGTGGAGCCAGTTGAACATTGAACGTCAGTCTAATTCAAGCAGGTAATAAGTTCACTTTATGAATAGAGGTAGGGTGGCCGAGGTAGGGTGGCCGAGGTAGGGTGGCCGAGGTAGGGTGGCCGAGGTAGGGTGGCCGAGGTAGGGTGGCTGAGGTAGGGTGACCCGAAAAAAAGGAAATACTTTCCCCCTCGCTCATTCCATCACTTTCTTGCCAGAGGCAACACTGATTCAACACTTCTCCTTCAGACATCGTGTCTGACATCAGTTTGCTATGTGCATGTGTCAGGATGTTGAGAGAACATGGTAATTAGATCCCAGCTCGATTGACCCGGTAGGTCTCTTAAATACATGCATTCATCCTTACCAACGCAGACACCCTTGTAGTGTCACTGGTTGTGAGGCGTTCGCCAACAGCCTGGCTAGTCAAAAACAGGACCGCGATTAGCAGACGGAGGTTCGAGCCTCCTCCACCACCACTCCCTCCAGCACGTGGAAAGTAATATCAAACTCTTCTATTTTGTAGCCATTTATAATAATCTACATAATTACATTCACAATATTAATAATTTACAAATTTATGTATTGACTATCTTATTATTTTACAAAATATTAAAATTGTTAAACCAGTTATAATTGGTATAACCAAATATAATTTTTTTTATTCTTATATTCCTATATTAATGTTATAATATTTCATTGCAATATTATAGTGATTTTTTTTATTATTAACACATCGGCCGATTCCCACCAAGGCAGGGTGGCCCGAAAAAGAAAAACTTTCATCATTCACGCCATCACTGTCTTGCCAGAGGTGTGCTTTACACTACAGTTATAAAACTGCAACATTAACACCCCTCCTTCAGAGTGCAGGCACTGTACTTCCCATCTCCAGGACTCAAGTCCGGCCTGCTGGTTTCCCTGAATCCCTTCATAAATGTTACTTTACTCACACTCCAACAGCACGTCAAGTATTAAAAACCATTTGTCTCCATTCACTCCTATCAGATACGTTCACGCATGCTTGCTGGACGTCCAAGCCCCTCGCACACAAAACCTTTAAACCCTCCCTCCAACCTTTAATCGGCCGACCCCTACCCCGCCTTCCCTCCACTACAGATTTATACACTCTCGAAGTCATTCTGTTTCATTCCATTCTCTCTATGTGTCCGAACCACCTCAACAACCCTTCCTCAGCCCTCTGGATAATAGTTTTGGTATTCCCCCACCTCCTCCTAATTTCCAAACTACGAATTCTCTGCATTATATTCACACCACACATTGCCCTCAGACATGACATCTCCACTGCCTCCAGCCTTCTCCTCGTTGCAACATTCACCACCCATGCTTCACACCCATATAAGAGTGTTGGTATAACTATACTCTCATGCATTCCCCTCTTTGCTTCCACGGACAAAGTTCTTTGTCTCCACAGACTCCAAAGTGTACCACTCATCCTTTTCCCCTTATCAATTCTATGATTCACCTCATCCTTCATAGACCCATTTGCTGACACGTCCACTCCTAAATATCTGAATACATTCACCTCCTCCATACTCTCTCCCTCCAATCTGATATCCAATCTTTCATCACCTAATCTTTTTATCCTCATCACCTTACTCTATTCTATATTCACTTTTAATTTTCTTCTTTTACATCCCCTAACAAATTCATCCATCATCCTCTGCAACTTCTCTTCAGAATCTCCCAAAAACATAGTGTCATCAGCAAAGAGCAACTGTGACAACTCCCCTTTGTGTTAGAATCTTTATCTTTTAACCCCACACGTCTTGCCAACACCTGCGCATTCACTTCTCTTACAACTCCCTCTATAAATATACTGAACAACCACGGTGACATCACACATCCTTGTCTAAGGCATACTTTTACTGGGAAGTAATATCCCTCTCTCCTGCATACTCTATCCTGAGCCTCACTATTTTCGTAAAAACTCATCACCGCTTTCAGTAACCTACTTCATATTCCATACTTTTGCAACATCTGCCACATTGCTTCCCCTATCCACCCTGTCATACGCCTTTTTCAAATCCATAAATACCACAAAAACCTCTTTATCCTTATCTAAATACTGTTCATCTATATGTTTCACTGTAAACACCTGGTCCACACACCCCCTACCTTTCCTAAAGCCTCCTTGTTCATCTGCTATCCAACTCTCCGCTTACTTTTAATTCTTTCAATAATGACTCTACCCTACACTTTACCAGGTATACTCAACAGACTTATTCCCCTACAATTTTTGCACTCTCTTTTGTCCCCTCTGCCTTTATACAAAGGAACTATGCATGCTCTCTGCCAATTCCTAGGTACCTTACCCTCTTCCATGCATTTATTAAACATTATCACCAACCACTCCAAAACTGTATCCCCACCTTATCCCATCAATCCTAGCTGCCTTACCCCCTTTCATTCTACCCACTGTCTCACGTACCTGATTCCCCCATACTCACAACTGGTTCTTCCTCACTCCTAAAAGATGTTATTCCTCCTTGCCCTATACACGAAATAACAGCTTCCCTATCTTCATCAACATTTAACAATTCCTCAAAATATTCCCTCCATCTTCCCGATATCTCTAACTCTCCATTTAATAACTTTCCTCTCCTATTTTTAACAATCAAATCCATTTGTTTCCTAGGTTTCCTCAACTTATTAATCTCACTCCAAAACCTTTTCTTATTTTCAACAAAATTTGTTGATAACATCTCACCCACTCTCTTATTTGCTCTCTTTTTATGTTGCTTCACAACTCTCTTTACCTCTCTTTTTCTCCCCATATACTCTTCCCTCCTTGCATCACTTCTCCTTTGTAAAAACATCTCATATGATAACTTTTTCTCCCTTACTACTCTCTTTACATCATCATTCCACCAATCGCTCCTCTTCCCTCCCGCACCCACTTTCCTGTAACCACAAACTTCTGCTGAACACTCTAACACTACATTCTTAAACCTACCCCATACATCTTCGACCCCATTGCCGATACTCTCTTACTTGCTGCTTCTGTTTTCCTTGTCCCCATCTACCTTTATATCTTATATAACGCCTCCTATTACAAATAAAAAGTGATTTATATATCTGTGGCCTCTCTATAAACATGTGCATCCTAGTCTATTTCAACGTCTTTTATCTACCAATACTATTTATCTTTTTTCTTAAAATCTTATTACCTATAACTAACCCTTTCTATACGAAGTTCAGTAAAGGGACTTTATTATATTTATACGTGGCCCCAAAACTTCCTCCACACCCTCTCTAAATGTTTTCCTACTTTGCATTTAGGTCCCTTCCACAGTTATCTCTCATTGGTTCATAGGTTTCCTATACATTCTTAACATCTCATTCATTCATCAATTCAAAGTTTATTTCTATAAGATTACAATGCTGAGTTTACAGAATTGTTATTGTTTGGTTTACATGTAGTAAAATTGTGATTACAGAGGTACCCTAGAACTTAGCATGGCTAGGCATTTCGGGCATACTTATGTTATTCTTAATTGTAAAATTTTACAAGATTATGAGGTAGTTGGATTATCTATAAATTCTAGTTTTAATTGCTTTAATCTTTTTTGGCACATTCAAAGTTTAATTTTAAAGGATTACAAAAATTTTTTTAAAATTTGGGTTATTTTTTTTCATGTAGTAAAATTTTTTTTTCCTAAATCCAAACGGGGAGGGGTTGAGTGTTTTGAGCCCTTATAAATGAATACAGTCCCTGTGCACGGTTTCTCAAAGATTTTGGAAAGCAATTGTAAGTTAATATTGGCCCATATTTTTTTAAGTCTGTAGGGTCACCCCCTTTTGTATTGGGGTAACCCTGCATCTTGAAAAGTTTTTGGAAGGTGCTATCCTATTGATTGTTAAAAAGAATGAAAAAAGCATGCGAAAGGCATGGGCCGCCCCTTTTACGTAAGGGGGGGAATGGACAGATTCCCATTATTTTTAAGTGATTATGTCTCAAGACTTCCCCTGGGCTCAGTTGGTGCAAGATGAAGGAATTAGGGAAATTTCATTAGGTAGCCCCGGCAGGGCATTGGGATTGGGATTTTACTGGCGAGTTATCCAGTTTGAAAAGTTGAAAACTTGTTAGCTGTTCATGGGTTTGGGGTGTTTTTTTTGGGGTTAGTTTGGACAAATTTCTGGTTTTTCATTTGGGGGGTCCCTGAACTGGGGGGTGTTTTCCAGGTCTTTTTTATATTCCCCCAATGTCTGTGAACTATGGATAAAGTTTTTTTTGGCTTTTTTTATTATTTGGTGAGAGCGTTTAATAGTGGTTTAAAAAAATATCTTTGTGATTAAGCCTGTCTATATTGCTTTTTTTATGGTGTTTTCTTTAAAGGGTTTCAGAATGGTTTCTGGTTTGCCGGGCAACCAAGCGTTTGTTTGTGTCTTTTTTGTTTTTAAGGACAAAATTGTTGTATAGTCTAAATAATTTGTTTTAAAAAAGATTCTGTCCAGTTTCCCTCCATTTCCCTTTGGGGAATTCGTAGGGCCCAAACAACATCTTAGGGGAGCTTGGGCTTCCTTTCTGAGGCCCGCATGGGGTCTAAAAGACTTTGTTGTATTTCAAGTGGTGGTTTACAAATGTTTGGTAGGGGGAAGGAGGGGTAGTGGTCGGGGGCATCTGTGATTATCCCCGATTTAAGGGGGGCTATAATTGGCCTAGTGGTCTATATGGTTGCCCGCCAGGAGCCTGGTTTTTTTTGTTATTGTTTGGGATGGAAAATGTGTTGTTCATATTTTGATGAAATCAGTTACGGCGTCTCTAGTAAGCCAAGGTGATGTTGAAGTCTCCAGTAAGAGAAGGTGGTGTTATTTTTTGCTGTTTGTTTATACTTTTAATTTCTCACTGAAAATTTGGGATGTTTTTGTGAGGTATCCCCTAAATGGCAAAGTTGTTATAGGCGTTAAGGTTTTTACAGTAAAATTTCAAAAATGTATTCCCCCCATTCATCACTAAAGCAAGGGTGCTAACAAGATAATTGGGTTGAGTAAAGATTGCAAAACCACCCCCAAATTTGGTTTGTTGCATTTTTGAATTGCGTGTATCCTGGTGAGGGTAGTATCTATTTTGTCCCCCGCTTAAAAACCGGTTCAGTAAGAAAAAATGCAGGAAAGGGTGTCTTTTTGTGATTAAGGAGTGTAGGGGGTCATCAATGGCTTAAGGGCCGATGTTGTAGTTAAGTCTGATAGACTTTGCATTGTTTTGGATAGTGGGGGCTTTTGATGCGGTAATAAAGGGGTTCTTTCCAATAGGTTTTTATTGGGGTCAGATTATGGAGGTTTGATCAGGGTCAAGTGATCAAACATCTTTCTAAGTTTTAAAAAATTTGGTATTTTATCCCGAGTTGTGTGTTTAGTTCTATACTGATATCGAGTGGTTGGAATTTGGACAAGTAATGCTAAGTATTTTGGTCGTGGGTATAGTCACTTAAAAAAAATGAAGTTGATGTTTCGTGTGTTTGTGGATGAACTAAAGTACAACTAGATAAAAGTAAATTTTAAAAAACAAATTAAAAAAGAACAAGAACCCACTGGGGAATTGCAAAGGTTAATAATGACTTTTGTGGGTTTTTGTTTTGAGCTAGAGTGAGCAAAAAAAAAATAGTTTAAACTAAAAAAAAAAATACAAATTAAAAATAGCACAGTCCTCACTATAATTGCACTATGGTCTAAAAATAGTGAATTTGGTATTTACTTGTCTTTAGGTAGAATGGCTATGGACAACTGAATTTAATTAATAATATAAAATACAAATTAAAAGTACCATCCCTTTACTAGTAAGCACTATGGGCTAATAAGTGATTTGGTATGAATGAAAATTTGGGTAGAAAAAGGGTATAGAAAACAACTTTTGTCTAAAATATAAAAAAAAAATTCAAATAGCAACCCCTCTCTCACAGTAATTGCACTTGGTCTTTATGAATTTGGTTGACTTGTTTTGAGCTAGAATGAGCTAGAGTAAAACTGGTTAATCTAAAAAATAATAAAAATAAGACTCCAATTGTAATTGCCTAAGGTCTTTATAAGTTTTTACAAGAAAATTAGTATAATTTGATTTAAATTGACAGGGTAAAAAACAAATTTAAAGGGAGCAAAATAAAAAAAAAAATTTATAAAAAAAAAAAATGGCAAGCTTGGGGTTTTAATTGCTGAAGAGGTAGACGGTATAAAAAGTTGTAGTTTAAAATACTAGGTTAAAAATATGGAATAAAAAAAGGCAATAAAAGATTTACAAAAAAGTTTTGATCAAAATAGTTTAAATAAAATTGGGGAAAAAACGGGGGTTTAGAATAAAATTTGCAATGAGTATTTTTTTAAAAAGTAGGTAGAATTATTTGAAGACAAGTTATGGTTAGTTTATAAAAAAAATAAGATGGAACAGTGATGTGGTAAGTTGTAAAAAAGGAGATAGATTCTGTAGATATTTAATACAATTAAGACTATGAGGTAGAATGGTCGTTGAGTACAACAATGACAATTAAAAGTAGTTGGAGTATTAGAATTTTAGGGGGGCACAAATTTATGACAATATAACACTAACGGTGGACTATGGGTATTATCTGCACTTTACTCTCTCCTCTCTCTCTCCTCTACATTCCTCTCTTGTCCAAGTGCATACACGCTTATTATGACCCACTTTTCGCATCCAGCCCTTATTTTAATCCACATAATCCTTGAGTTTACACATTTATATCCCCTCTTCTCCTTCCATAACTTATCCATCAACAGATATTACTACCGCTTCCTTAGCTCTAACTCTCTCAAATACTCCTGACTTAATCTCATTTATTTCTTCCCACTGAAACTCGTCTACCCCTTCAGCTTTGTTTCGCTTAGAGCTACGACATCCAACTTCTTTTCATTCACAACATTAGCAATCATCTCTTTCTTAAAGTGATATTTTATTATAAATATTGTGATATCACTAGAGTATTAATTTTATATATAATTTATTGGTAACAAAGACACCTTGTGGAAGAAGCTTTAATTCTCACAATGTTTTGCTCACTGTAAAGCTTCAATAAGGTCCTGGTAAAGCTCGCAACAAGGTCCTGGTAAAGCTTCAACAAGGTCCTGGTAAAGCTCTCAAGAAAGCGAGATGTTGTCCCAGTAAATATCTGGTCTGTACACTTCATGCCCGAGGGTATTATGCCTTGCATCAACACAGATGCACAAAGCGTAGCTGTGCATCTGTATTTCCTCCGAATGCGGCCGGAGGAAACATGGCTGAGAATAGAGCAATTGATGGCCTGCAAAGCCTCACTCATTAGCGTTTTAACTCCATTCAACGGCAGTGCTTTTTACAATATCTATCAATTGCGATAACTTGAGCCCGAAAAGGCTTCAGTTTTCGATGAGGAATCGTTCTCCAATGAGGCTTCGTTCTCCAATGAGGAGTCGTATTCTGATGAATCATCTGACGAGGCATTGTATTCCGATGATTAAGCCTCCAATGAGGAGTCGGACACCGATGAGGCGTCTCACGCCGAGGAATCAGCTTGAAATGAGGCGTCGTATTCCGATGAGTAAACCTCTAATGAGGAGTCAGACTCTGATACGGCGTCGTACTCTGAATAATCACCCTCGGATGAGGCGTCGTACTCTGATGAGTAAGCCTCCAATGAGGAGTCGGACTCCGATGTGGAGTCGTACTCCGATAAAGTGTCATCGGCTACACCCTCACCTGTATCTTCAGTTGAGACTAGGTACACCCCACCAACATAATCGTTACATTGCACTTGATCACATTAGTATCGTTTCAGTAAAGCCAATGGATCACTGTATAATATTTATATATATCGCTTAATCCACTTTAATGATGGCAGGGGCTTCATCTTTAGGATGTATTCCCTTAAGATTAACATCGATCGGGCATATGACATGTGACGGATAACCATGTCCATTAGATTACATAACTATTTAACAGTCGACTCCGGGCATTTACCAAAATGTAATTCATTTTAATGGTACATAGTGACCTCCATGTGGTCAGCGTTGTAACTGGCTGTACTGACATGCGAAACTACGATCACATACGCTGTCATAACCAGTTTTTGATTGGGGCCGCTCGGCGACATTTCGACTAAAAACTTTCTTTTCCCACCCGTCGATTTCCCCCTCCAATTTATGAATTTTTTTAAAATTTCTAGGGGAAAAAGGGCAAAACATCGTTATAAGCATCGTTTTTCCAGCGGTAGGTAGACGTATAAATTAAAAAGGTATTTTTCCCTTTGACTGGGATATGCCCCTAATTTCCCTTGCCTTGAGATTTGGAGCATGATGCAGGTAGTGGACAAGGGGGTTTTGCAATATTAGGCCCTTTTTGAAAAACTTGTTGTTCAGGTCGAGGGGTGATTGTTGGGGAAAATCCCTCCACAGATGTGTTCCACCACATCGATTTTTTCCTAATGGATACTCGTAAACATGATTGGGTTTAGGCTTTAGTTTTTCAAGGAAAAAGAAAGCTCCACTACTCGTATTTACAATAGCTAAAGCCTGCATGTTCTAAAAATACCGATTAAAAGAGAGTAAAAGTTATTTTCTTATTCACTAAGGGAGGGGGAAAAGGGGGAATTTGGTTTTCATTCGTAATTAAAATGTTTTTTATCAAGGCATTCCCCTTTGGCTGTTTACACCGGAAATATATTTTTAAATGCTTTCTGTTCCATTCAATGATTTAAAATTTGTTTGATATTTTACTTAGGAGGGCACTTTTTGGTGACTCGCCCTTCCCCCAAGAGTTCCTCAAAACTTATTTGGGGGGATTCTCCATAAACTGCAAACCGATTCTTATAAACCTGCAAACCATTTGCCGAACCGTGGTACCCTTTGTCGGCCGTATTCTACCTCAAACGAAATGCTAAATTTTAAAAGCTTTTCCTTCACTGTATAATCCAATTACGAATTTTCAAAAAATATGGTTTTACGCAGCCGATGACATCACAATTAAACCCGTCCTCTGTCTGCCCAGAAACCAACTGGCCCCAGTCGGAGAAAATCCCACCCCAATTTTAAAAACTTTTTTGCCACCCGGGGCGAGGAACGGAACTTTAAGGATTCGAACATCGTCTTTCATTTTTTTTACCAGAAACAAAGAATAGGGTTACCTACCCACGACTTTTAATTTTACAACTCGGGTTTAAACAGTGGTGAGAAATTGAGGTTAAAGAGTTCACCCAAAGGTTTATGGAAAACTTTTCCCATTCTTCTTCTGGGGTACCTCAGGCGGTTTTTTTTTTATACCTCTTTTTTGGAGGTTTGGTTTTTTTCGTGAAAAAAAAAACCATTGTCGGTTGTCTTTTTTTTAGCAATTAAATTTTAATGAAAGAGGTTTCAAAAATGAAAAAGGTTCAGAGCACATAAACGGTCCCTCCGACTCCTTTTGCAGGGATTCCTGCCCTTGGTTTTAAAACAAAATTTTTATTAGAGGGGTTTTTATTAGAGGGATTTCATTATGAGGGAAAAATTAAAATTTTATCATGGGGTTTCTTATGAGGGGTTTTTTATAGGGATTTTTATTCGCGGGTTTCATTATCAAGGCAAAACCCGACCACCCGGTACTTTTGTCACACAACTCGCTGAAGTTTATTCATTCAAGGCTTTTAAATCAGACCAGATCAAACCCAGGCTAAACATGGGAAATACGAGTGATGTAAAATCTGGGGACCCCCGACGTGTTTACCGTTTAAGTGAGTTTACTTTTCCCCAAAGGAAAAGGATCCGAAATTGGTCCAAAAAAATGGAAAATTGTACAAACGTTCGCACACTTTCCTCGTGCAAACGCTCTTGACGTTCCGGGGAAAAAGTTCCAGATGTTATACGATACAGCCTTTATTTTTTGCAACCTTTAGAGTAAAATTTTCCCCCAATTCCCTTCATCTTGAAAAATTTGTAATAATTGCAGATGCAATTACACTGAAAACCCCACCTGATGCAAAATAAAAATCTAGTGAAACAAAAATTTTAATTACTTAAATACAGGGAATAAAATATTTTTTTTAAAAAGTCTCACACAATGAAAATTTAAAATTTGTGCCAAATATGTTCCCCCCCCCTTAAAAAAGTATATTATTATCCTAAATTTAAAAAGGTTGGAATGATGGTTGGGTTAGAGGTGTGTTGAAACACACGTGTTTCTGAGTACAACATGGCATTTTGGACTTTTTGGTGGAGGCTCATCCCCTACAAAGGTTTTTACCCTTTTTTTTTAAAAGCCGACTTTCCGATTTTTGGAAAAGTGAAATGGTTGAGTAGGAAAATAAATGAAGGATGCGCGAGGATGTGATGAGTTGAGTATGAGAAGATGGGGTAGTGAGGATTTTAAAAAAAGAATGGCGGTGCGTGTGAGTTTGGAAAAAGGAAGGTTAGTAATGAGGGTGAAAGAGGTGAAGTGAAGGTGAAGAAATTAAAGGATGAAAAGAAGCAGTGAATGAAGATTTAAGAATTAAAAAGAATGAATGAAACAGTGAAGTGAAGATGTGAAGAATTAAGAAGAATGAATGAAGCAGTGAAGTGAAGATGTGAAGAATTAAGAAGGATGAATGAAGCAGTGAAGTGAAGATGTGAAGAATTAAGAAGAGTGAATGAAACAGTGAAGTGAAGATGTGAAGAATTAAGAAGAGTGAATGAAGCAGTGAAGTGAAGATGTGAAGAATTAAGTATTGAAGATAAACTTATCTTAATGAACGCTATTGCAACTATTACCAGTTAAGGTTCTCATGTGAATGATGCAATATCCAGTAAGGTCCACTGTTACTGCAATTATCTCCAGAAGTGTTCTCACTGTACATGCAACTACTAGTAAGTGTTTCCAGTATGCAACTATCTCCATAAGTTTCTCAAATGTTATGCAAATCTCCATTAAGTTCTCATTACTGAATACTCCCAGTAAGTGTTCTCCACTGTACTGCAACTATCTCCCAGTTAAGTGTTCTCCACTGTTACTGCAACTATCTCCCAGTTAAGTGTTCTCCACTGTTACTGCAACTATCTCCCAGTTAAGTGTTCTCCACTGTTACTGCAACTATCTCCCAGTTAAGTGTTCTCCACTGTTACTGCAACTATCTCCCAGTTAAGTGTTCTCCACTGTTACTGCAACTATCTCCCAGTTAAGTGTTCTCCACTGTTACTGCAACTATCTCCCAGTTAAGTGTTCTCCACTGTTACTGCAACTATCTCCCAGTTAAGTGTTCTCCACTGTTACTGCAACTATCTCCCAGTTAAGTGTTCTCCACTGTTACTGCAACTATCTCCCAGTTAAGTGTTCTCCACTGTTACTGCAACTATCTCCAGTTAAGTGTTCTCCACTGTTACTGCAACTATCTCCCAGTTAAGTGTTCGCCATAAGCAGAAATCTGAAAGCCAAGACAACAGTGCCTAAGTTTCCTCAATAAGGCTAACAGATTACTTGGATTTTTATCAAGTATCAGCAACGGGAATCCCAAAGTTATTTTACAGATCTATACATCACAAGTAAGGCCTCAGATTATGATGCTCAGCTTTGGTGTCTTTACTACGGAATTGATATAAATTCGTTGGAGAACGTACAGAGAAGGATGACAAAGATGATTAACTGTACAAAGAATTTCCAGTATGAAGACAGACTTAGTATCTTGAATCTTCACTCTCCTGAGAGACGTAGAATGAAAGGAGATAGCTTTAAATTATGTAAGTGGATGATGGGCATAAACAAAGGTGATATTAATAAAATACTGAGGATATCGAATGAAGTAAGAACCATAAATAAGGGATTTCAGTTAGATAAATTTAGATTTAGAAAGAACATAGGTAGGCACTGGTTTTAAACAGAGTTGTTGATGGTGGAAGAATCTTCCGAGTAGGGTGATCGAGGCTAGGACCATGGGTAGCTTTAAAAAGAGATTGGACAAATATATGAGTGGGAGTGGCTGGGTGTGATTAGTGTCTGGGGTACGGGAACAAATTCTTGGGTATCTTTGGGAAAAGGCTGAACAAATACAAGGGTGGTTTTGATAAAGACTCGACTTGTATGGGATAGTAGGCCTGCTGCAATGTTCCTCCATTCTTATGCTCTTTATCAAAATTTCTTCAATTAAGAATGTAAATTGGGACATACACAGTTCGATTCTAATGATAACCTTTCAAAGAGACCAATATCCTAAAAAAAACCAGAAGCACATTAAGCTTGACGCACCTCAGAAGTTACATGATAGAGTTGAAGATGATCGAAATAGACACTCAGAAATTATCGCATGAAGAGCAGAATGTAAATTTTTCTAACTTCTTCCTAAAACGCAAATTGGGAGTTGCAGAGGTCAAAATTAGTCCAAAATTTTCTCCAAGAAAGACTGACCACCTTTTAAGAAAGTGCAGATATTATAGGCATATAAAATAATATTAAGTTGATTTAACCTAAGATAACCAAAGAAAATCAAACACTTGGGACCAGGAGCTACGACTCGACCCCTACAACCACAAATAGGTGAATACTGTGAATACTGGGCCTTATTTTTGCTCAGAAGAGGCTTTCTATATTTACTTCACGAGGGGATTACCAATAGACCCCTGGCTGTCATCAAGACCCCTGGCTGTCATCAAGACCCCTGGTTGTCTTCAATACCTATGGCTGTCATCAAGACCCCTGGCTGTCATCAAGACCCCTGGCTGTCTTCAAGACCCCTGGCTGTCATCAAGACCCCTGGCTGTCTTCAAGACCCCTGGCTGTCTTCAAGACCCCTGGCTGTCATCAAGACCCCTGGCTGTCATCAAGACCCCTGGCTGTCTTCAAGTCCCCTGGCTGTCTTCAAGACCCCTGGCTGTCATCAAGACTCCTGGCTGTCTTCAAGACCCCTGGCTGTCTTCAAGACCCCTGGCTGTCTTCAAGACCCCTGGCTGTCTTCAAGACCCCTGGCTGTCTTCAGGACCACTGGCTGTCTTCAAGACTCCTGGCTGCCTTCAAGACCCCTGGCTGTCTTCAAGACCCCTGGCTGTCTTCAAGGCCCCTGGCTGTCTTCAAGACCACTGGCTGTCTTCAAGACTCCTGGCGGTCTTCAAGACCCCTGGCTGTCTTCAAGACCCATGGCTGTCTTCAAGACCCCTGGCTGTCATCAAGACCCCTGGCTGTCTTCAAGACCACTGGCTGTCTTCAAGACTCCTGGCTGTCTTGAAGACCCATGGCTGTCTTCAAGCCCTCTGGCTGTCATCAAGACCACTGGCTGTCTTCAAGACCCCTGGTTGTCTTCAAGACCCCTGGCTGTCTTGAAGACACCTGGCTGTCTTCAAGACCCATGGCTGCCTTCAAGACCCCTGGATGTCTTGAAGACCCATGGCTGTCTTGAAGACCCATGGCTGTCTTGAAGACCCATGGCTGTCTTCAAGACCCCTGGCTGTCTTGAAGACCCATGGCTGTCTTCAAGACCTATGGCTGTCTTCAAGACCCCTGGCTGTCTTCAAGACCAATGGCTGTCTTCAAGACCCCTGGCTGTCATCAAGACCCCTGGCTGTCTTCAAGACCACTGGCTGTCTTCAAGACTCCTGGCTGTCTTCAAGATCTCTGGCTGCCTTCAAGCCCTCTGGCTGTCATCAAGACCACTGGCTGTCTTGAAGACCCCTGGCTGTCTTCAAGACCCCTGGCTGTCTTCAAGACCCCTGGCTGTCTTCAAGACCCATGGCTGTCTTCAAGACCCCTGGCTGTCTTCAAGACCCATGGCTGCCTTCAAAACCCCTGGCTGTCTTCAAGACCCATGGCTGTCTTCAGGACCCATGGCTGTCTTGAAGACCCATGGCTTTCTTCAAGACCCCTGGCTGTCTTGAAGACCCATGGCTGTCTTCAGGACCCATGGCTGTCTTGAAGACCCATGGCTGTCTTCAAGACCTATGGCTGTCTTCAAGACCCCTGGCTGTATTCAAGACCCATGGCTGTCTTCAAGACCCCTGGCTGTCATCAAGACCCCTGGCTGTCTTCAAGACCCCTGGCTGTCTTCAAGACCCTGGCTGTCTTCAAGACCCTGGCTGTCTTCAAGCCCGCTGTCTTCAAGACCTGCTGTCATCAAGACCCACTGGCTGTCATTCAAGACCCGGCTGTCTCAAGTCCTGGCTTCTTCAATGACCCCTGGCTGTCATCAAGACTCCTGGCTGTCTTCAAGACCCCTGGCTGTCTTCAAGACCCCTGGCTGTCTTCAAGACCCTGGTTGTCCTTCAAAGACCCCTGGCTGTCTTCAGGACCCACTGGCTGTCTTCAGGACCCTGGCTGTCCTTCAAGACCCATGGCTTGTCTTCAAGACCCCTGGCTGTCTTCAAGAGCCCATGGCTGTCTTCAGGACCACTGGCTGTCTTCAAGACTCCTGGGCGTCTTCAAGACCCCTGGCTGTCATCAAGACCCATGGCTGTATTGCAAGACCCTGGCTGTCATCAAGACCCCTGGCTGTCTTAAGACCCTTGGCTGTCTTCAAGACTCCTGGCTGTCTTGAAGACCATGCTGCTCAAGCCCCTGTCTTCATCAAGACCACTGGCTGTCTTCAAGACCCCATGTCTGTCTTCAAGACCCTGGCTGTCTTGAAGACACCATGGCTGTCTTCAAGACCCATGGTTGCCATCAAGACCTGGATGTCTTGAAGACCATGGCTGTCTTGAAGACCCATGGCTGTCTTGAAGGACCCATGGCTGTCTTCAAGACCCCTGGCTGTCTTCAAGACCCATGGCTGTCTTCAAGACCTATGGCTGTCTTCAAGACCCCTGGCTGTCTTCAAGACCCCTGGCTGTCTTCAAGACCCTGGCTGTCATGAAGACCCTGGGCTGTCTTCAAGACCACTGGCTGTCTTCAAGATCCTGGCTGTCTTCAAGTGATCTCTGGCTGCCTTCAAGCCCTCTGGCTGTCCATCAAGACCATGGCTGTCTTGAAGACCCTGGCAGTCTTCAAGACCCTGGCTGTCTTCAAGACGCCTGGCTGTCCCTTTAAGACCCTGTGCCTGTCTTCAAGACCCCCGGCTGTCTTCAAGGACCTATGGCTGCCTTCAAAAACCCCGTGCTGTCTTCAAAAGACCCATGGCTGTCTTCAGGACCATGGCTGTCTTGAAGGACCATGGCTTTCTTCAAGACCCATCGCTGTCTTGAAGACATGGCTGTCTTCAGGACCCATGGCTGTCCCTGAAGACCCAGGCTGTCTTCAAGACCTATGGCGTTACAAGCCCTGGCTGTATTCAATACCATGGCATGTCTTCAAGACCACCTGTACTTGTCATCAAAGACCCCTGGCTGTCTTCAAGACCACTGGCTGTCTTCAAGACTCCTGAGCTTGTCTTCAAGATCTCTGGCTGTCTTCAAGCCCACTGGCTGTCATCAAAGACACTGGCTGTCTTCAAAACCCTGGCTGTCTTCAATACCCTTTTGGCTGTTTCAAGACCCTGGCTGTCTTAAGACCCATGGCTGTCTTCAAAACCCTGCTGTCTTCAAGACCCATGGCTGCCTTCAAAACCCCTGGTGTCTTCAAGACCCATGGCTTTTTCAGGACCCATGGCTGTATTGAAGACCCATGGCTTTTTCTTCAAGACCCTGGCTGTCTTGAAGACCCATGGCTGTCCCTTTAGGACCCAGCCTGTCTTGAAGACCCATGGCTTCTTCAAGACCCTGGCTGCTTGAAGACCCATGGCTGTCTTGAAAGACCCATGAGCTGTCTTCAAGACCCATGGCTGCCTTCAAAACCCCTGGCTGTCTTCAAGACCCATGCGCTGTCTTCAGGACCCATGGCTGATCTTGAAGACCCATGGCTTTCTTCAAGACCCCTGGCTGTCTGAAGACCCATGGCTGTCTTCAGACCCATGGCTGTCTTGAAGACCCATGGCTTTCTTCAAGACCCCTGGCTGTCTTGAAGACCCATGGCTGTCTTGAAGACCCTTGGCTGTCTTCAAGACCCCTGGCTGTCTTCAAGAGCCCTGGCTGTCTTCAAAACCTCTGGCTGTCTTCAAGACCCATTGCTGTCTTGAAGACCCCTGGCTGTCTTGAAGACCCATGGCAGTCTTCAAGACCCATGGTTGTCATCAAGACCCATGGCTGTCTTCAAGACCCATGGCTGTCTTGAAGACCCCTGGCTGTCTTCAAGACCCCTGGCTGTCTTGAAGACCCATGGCTGTCTTCAAGACCCATGGCTGTCTTAAAGACCCATGGCTGTCTTGAAGACCCCTGGCTGTCTTCAAGACTCATGGCTGTCTTCAAGACCCATGGCTGTCTTGAAGACCCCTGGCTGTCTTCAAGATCCATGGCTGTCATCAAGACCCATGGCTGTCTTCAAGACCCATGGCTGTCTTGAAGACCCCTGGCTGTCTTCAAGACCCCCTGGCCATTTTCAGGAAGGAGCTGGACAGGCACCTTAAGTCAGTACCTGACCAGCCTGGCTGTGGTTTGTATGTCGGTTTACGTGTGGCCAGCGGTAACAGCCTGGTTGATCAGACCCTGGTCCACCACGAGGCCTGGTCTCAGACCGGGCCGCGGGAGCGTTGATCCCCGAAACCCTCTCCAGGTATTGATAAAATAGGCACATGTTATAAAGTATACCTCCCTCGGGGATACCTAATAACATCTCACTTCAGATGGAATAAACACTTGGCTAGTCTCATATCTTCATCAAGCAACGTACGTGTACTTGGCTTTGTCCGTGGTATAACTCTACTCACACTTCTCCGGCACACACCAGAACAAAATCTGACAAGCGAACTGCATCTTGTCTGAAAAAAAGGAGTTAAAAAAGTTATTTATATATATATATATATATATATATATATATATATATATATAATCTATAAAAATATATATTATATCTATATATATATTATATATTAAAATATATATATATATATATATAATATATACATATATAAAATATATATATACACTATATACACCAAAACCCCCACACCACATATAATATATATAAAATTATATATATATATATATATATGTATATCTAAATTATATATATATATATATATATATTATATATATATATATATATATATATATATATATAAAATATATATGTATATATATATATATATATTATTATATATATAATTATATATTATTTATATATATATATATAATTTATATATATTAAAATATATATATTATAATATATATGTATTAAATATGTATATAATATATTAGTATTATAAAATTATATTATTAATTTTATATATTAATATATATATGTACTTAATATATATATTATATATGATTTAGATAAAGAAAATTGGATATCAAATTGGGGAGGAGTATGGAAGAAGAGAATGTTTTCAGATACTTGGAGTTGGACGTGTCAGGCGGATGGCTTTATGAGACCCGTAAAGAGGTTAATAAGAATGACGGGAAAAAACAGGTTTGAGTGGTGCGTTGAGGTAATTTTGGAGTCAAAAAACGTTATCTATGGAGGCAAAAAGCCAGGAATGTATGAAAGTATAGTAGTTAACGACACTCTCACCCTTATAATGGGTGTGAAGCCTTGGTGGTAAATGCAGCACGAGGAGCGGTTGGATGCCCGCGGAGATGCTGATTAAGGGCCAATGTGTGGTGTAAATATTATGCAGAAAATTCGGAGTGTGGAAATTAGGAGGGAAGGTGTGGAGTTAATAAAAGTATTAGTCAAGCGGCTAAAGGGCAGGAGGGCTGATTGAGGTGTTTAGGTCATTTAGAGAGAATGGATCACAGTAGATGAAAATCGGAAAGCATATAAATCATAGGGGAAGGAAGCGGGTAGGGTTCGTACCCCGAAAGGCGTTGGAGAGAGGGTGGTAAAGGAGGTTTTGTGAGGTAAGGGGCTTGGACTTCAGCAAGCGTTGAGCGTGTTAGATAGGGTGAATGGAGACGATGGTACTTGGGACCTGACGATCTGTTGGAGTGTGAGCAGGGTAATATTTGTGAAGGGATCAGGGAAACGGTTATTTTATATAGTCGGATTGAGTCCTGGAAATGGGAGTACATTCCTGCACTTAAAGGGGGTTGGGATAGGCAGTTTGGAGGATATGTGTATCTTTATATGTTTTGCTTCTAGACTGTTGATTCTAGCACTCTGCAAAACAGTGATAATGGCGGGGAAGTGTTGAATGAGATGAAAGTATTTTCTTTTGGGATTTTTTTCTTTTTTGGGCACCGCCTCGGTGGGAGACGCCGACTTGTTAATAAAAAAAAAAAAAAAAAAAAATATGTATAATCTATATATATAAAATATATATATATATATATATAATATATATAATAATAATATATGATATATATATATATAATATATATATATATATATTTATATATATATATATTTATATATATATATATATTATATATATATATATATATATATATATATATATATATATATATATATATATATATATATTATATATATAATATATATATTATATATATATATATATATATATATATATATATATATATATATATATATATATATATATATATATATATATATTATATATATATATATATATATATATATATATATATGAAGAATTAGACACATGTGCAACATCTGGATATCCCTACTTCCATTGTCACTGCCAGTGACAATGCCATCGTCTGCTACACGTCCTACACCTGTCGTCAGTATATAAGCGCCAGGCTCCATGACTGTGCTTCAGGGTTATGTGGTTACTCATGCTAGCTTCCGCACTAGACAGACGCCCTGCTTCCGATTGGCTGCCTTGCGATCCCGCGCTGGGAGAGGCTCTTTACTTTTCA
>NC_069400.1:21298297-21355797 GCF_026875155.1 Cherax quadricarinatus
TGAGTAACCACACACACACACACACACACGGGGCCAGGAGCTAGGACTCGACCCCTGCAACCTCAACTAGGTGAGTATACACATACATATACTTTCTGAAAGTACATTTTTTCCGACTTGAACCTAATAATGCGAGTCCTGTCTTGGTTAGATATTTTCAGCTCGTTATATGCTGAAAGATTACTTTAATCCCCTGCAGCGCCGTACGATCCTTGTGGGTTCAGCCCTTAGTTATGACAATAATAATAATAGTAATACTTTAATCCCTGTTACAGAGGATATAGCGTTCTTGTCTGGTGGCAAAAGAGGTTATGTTCAGCCTTAATGACTCTAGTGTAGTCGACAGGCTTTAAATTCCATTAATTAACCCAGCAAGCGTTTAACCTTACTGTGTTATCCAAGGTTAAGTTCAACACTGGGTATGTCATGACACCTTTTTAAAAGTTTACGTGCGAAACGTAAATTGAAGCATAGGTGAACATATTTACGAACAATGAGAGTTTGGTTCTGATTCTTGTGAATGAAATATTTTTGATGATAAATGTACAAGGGAATATCGGCATTTGTTGATCCACAAACAGTCGATGGGTCTTAAATATAAGATAATACTGTATTTTTAGGCATATAAGGCGTGTTTTTTTTCCAACACAAGGTCTTGGAAAATCAACCTGCGCCTTATATGCTCAAGGTCAGGGTCAATTGTAGGAGTTATGTTACGCTTTAGCAGTTGTTTACTAACGTTACGTTACAACTGCTTGGCAAAAATCGTTTTACATGTCTCAAATGATCATGTGCCTTATATGCCGAAAAAATGTAACTACTTTTGTTGTGTTAAGCTAATTGTGGAAATATTATAACGGATCAAGGGACTTACTATCCCAGTATTGGTGCGCTGTTACTTGAGAGTTGTTCTTATTGTTTACCCAACGATTGAAAATATTCTCCTCCTCCTAAAATCTCTTTGCTCAGGTTGACTAATTTCTTTACCTCAGTTGAAAGCTCTTTTAGGCACATTCAGTATATTGGAATATGATAGGAAATTCATCCTGAACGATGGAGTATGATAGGTTAAAACATAATATTTGATAAAGTATGACTGAGGGACTGTCCTGTGTGATGGAGCATATGAAAATCATCTTGCGTGATGGAGTATGATATGAAAATCATTTTGCGTGATGGAGTATGATACGAAAATTATCTTGCGTGATGGAGTATGATATGAAAATTATCTTGCGTGATGGAGTATGATATGAAAATTATCTTGCGTGATGGAGTATGATATGAAAATCATCCTGCGTGATGGAGTATGATATGAAAATCATCCTGCGTGATGGAGTATGTTAAGTAAACATAACTAGTTCTTGTAGCTGGAAAGGTTTTGTGAATATCGATAAGCTGGGATAAAGTGAAATATTTTTAAAGCTATTGTATGAAAGCCAAACTTTATACCATTATTAGTGTTTGCTTTAACCTTGTAAAAGATGTAGATGAGGATAGCCACGTAATGCAGAGCAACCAATTTCGAAAACTAAGCTATTTATCAATTATATAATTGCTGTCTTTAAAATATTTCCTGTATCTACTCCGTTTCCTGCTCTTCGTCCTCAATATCCAATAATTTGGTGAAAGTGACCGCGCTCTTTCTGATAGAAAGAGAAAAAGAGAGAAAGGCTATAACCGAAGTCTTCGTCTAGCCGACTCCAACAAGACTATTTTCTGTCAAGTTAGAGATTATGGTCAGCCTATAAACTTGTCCTCTGCTACCTACCCTTCTTCCAGCCTTAACACAATATTGTTGAACCAGCCCTTATACACAACATAATTAACTTTAATCATAGCCCTGGCTTTGGTTCAGGGGATGCTTGCCTTTCTCAATACATTGTCCAGTGCTCTCTTGTCTTCAGAACACTCGTGACTTGACCTAACCTTTCCCTTCTCCTCACCTTTTTTCTTTACATGTCTTTTGTATTTCATTCGGCTTTCCTATCTTCTAACTTTCTCTTTACTAGCTTTTATTTTTTGCTTTCCTAGCATGGGGCTATTAGCTCAGCTGCAGGCTTTCTTTGTTCCTTTTTGAGTCTCGTGTTTGAGAGGATGGAGTTACCTGCTTCTCCATCCTCTTGAAATGTGATTTACCCTTATTACTACAACTGGTATTCTCATTCTTCTTCTCTTTCTTCTTCTTCTTCTTCTTCTACCTCATCCTTGTTATTCCTCGTGAGTTTTCATCCTTCCTTCCGCAGTCTTGTTACCAGGTCTCTCACTGTCACCTTCCCAATATGGCTGTGTAGTAGCCAGTAGAAGCTAAGTCAATAACAAAATGAAAATGTACAAAGCTATATCTCATCAGCAGATGAGAAACAGAAGTTTATAAACAACAATGGCAGTTAAGAGAAAATAAAAACTATAGGAATATATATTATTATTTTTATTATTATCACACCGGCCGATTCCCACCAAGGCAGGGTGGCCCGAAAAAGAAAAACTTTCACCATCATTCACTCCATCACTGTCTTGCCAGAAGGGTGCTTTACACTACAGTTTTTAAACTGCAACATTAACACCCCTCCTTCAGAGTGCAGGCACTGTACTTCCCATCTCCAGGACTCAAGTCCGGCCTGCCGGTTTCCCTGAATCCCTTCATAAATGTTACTTTGCTCACACTCCAACAGCACGTCAAGTATTAAAAACCATTTGTCTCCATTCACTCCTATCAAACACGCTCACGCATGCCTGCTGGAAGTCCAAAAGCCCCTCGCACACAAAACCCCCTTTTACCCCCTCCCTCCAACCCTTCCTAGGCCGACCCCTACCCGCCTTCCTTCCACTACAGACTGATACACTCTTGAAGTCATTCTGTTTCGCCCCATTCTCTCTACATGTCCGAACCACCTCAACAACCCTTCCTCACCCCTTTGGACAACATTTTTGGGTTTAATCCCGCACCTCCTCCTAACTTCCAAACTACGAATTCTCTGCATTATATTCACACCACACATTGCCCTCAGACATGACATCTCCACTGCCTCCAGCCTTCTCCTCGCGCAACATTCATCACCCACGCTTCACCCCCATTAGAGCTTTGGGTAAACTATACTCTCATACATTCCCCTCTTTGCCTCCAAGGACAAAGTTCTTTGTCTCCACAGACTCCTAAGTGCACCACTCACTCTTTTCCCTCATCAATTCTATGATTCACCTCATCTTTCATAGACCCATCCGCTGACACGTCCACCCCCAAATTCTGAATACGTTCACCTCCTCCATACTCTCTCCCTCCAATCTGATATTCAATCTTTCATCACCTAATCTTTTTGTTATCCTCATAACCTTACTCTTTCCTGTATTCACCTTTAATTTTCTCTTTTGCACACCCTACCAAATTCATCCACCAATCTCTGCAACTTCTCTTCAGAATCTCCCAAGAGCACAGTGGTCATCGGCAAAGAGCAGCTGTGACAACTCCCACTTTGTGTGTGTTCTTTATCTTTTAACTCCACGCCTCTTGCCAAGACCCTCGCATTTACTTCTCTTACAACCCCATCTATAAATATATTAAAAAACCACGGTGACATCCCCACATCCTTGTCTAAGGCCCACTTTTACTGGGAAAAAATTTCCCTCTTTCCTACATACTCTAACTTGAGCCTCACTATCCTCGTAAAAAAATCTTCATGCTTTCCCGTAACCTACCTCCACAAACCCTACACTTGCAAAAATCTGCCACATTGCCCCCCCATCCACCTGTCATACGCCTTTTCCAAATCCATAAATGCCACAAAGACCTCTTTAGCCTTATCTAAATACTGTTCACTTATATGTTTTACTGTAAACACTTTGGGCCACACACCCCCTACCTTTCCTAAAGCCTCCTTGTTCATCTGCTATCCTATTCTCCGTCTTACTCTTAATTCTTTCAATTATAACTCTACCATACATTTACCCGGTACACTCAACAGACTTATCCCCTATAATTTTTGCACTCTCTTTTATCCCCTTTGCCTTTATACAAAGGAACTATGCATGCTCTCTGCCAATCCTTAGGTACCCTTTCCCCCTTCCATACATTTATTAAATAATTGCACCAACCACTCCAAAACTATATCCCCACCTGCTTTTAACATTTCTATCTTTATCCCATCATCCGGCTGCCTTACCCCCTTTCATTTTACCTACTGCCTCACGAACTTCCCCACACTCACAACTGGCTCTTCCTCACTCCTACAAGATGTTATTCCCCCTTGCCCTATACACGAAATCACAGCTTCCCTATCTTCATCAACATTTAACAATTCCTCAAAATATTCCTTCCATCTTCCCAATACCTCTACCTCTCCATTTAATAACTCTCCTCTCCCATTTTTAACTGACAAATCCATTTGTTCTCTAGGCTTTCTTAACTTGTTAATCTCACTCCAAAACTTTTTCTTATTTTCAACAAAATTTGTTGATAACATCTCACCCACTCTCTCATTTGCTCTCTTTTTACATTGCTTCACCACTCTCTTAACTTTTCTCTTTTTCTCCATTTACTCTTCCCTCCTTGCATCACTTTACTTTGTTAAAAACCTCATATGCTAACTTTTTCTCCCTTACTACTTCTTTACATCATCATTCCACCAATCGCTCCTCTTCCCTCCTGCACCCCCTTTCCTGTAACCACAAAAATTCTGCCCGAACACTCTAACACTACATTTTTAAACCCACCCCATACCTCTTCGACCCCATTGCCTATGCTCTCATTAGCCCATCTATCCTCCAATAGCTGTTTATATCTTACCCTAACTGCCTCCTCTTTTAGTTTATAAACCTTCACCTCTCTCTTCCCTGATGTTCTATTCTCCTTGTATCCCATCTACCTTTTACTCTCAGTGTAGCTACAACTAGAAAGTGATCTGATATATCTGTGGCCCCTCTATAAACATGTACATCCTGAAGTCTACTCAACAGTCTTTTATCTACCAATACATAATCCAAACAAACTACTGTCATTTCGCCCTACATCATATCGTGTATACTTATTTATCCTCTTTTTCTTAAAATATGTATTACCTATAACTAAACCCCTTTCTATACAAAGTTCAATCAAAGGGCTCCCATTATCATTTACACCTGGCACCCCAAACTTACCTACCACACCCTCTCTAAAAGTTTCTCCTACTTTAGCATTCAAGTCCCCTACCACAATTACTCTCTCACTTGGTTCAAAGGCTCCTAACATTCACTTAACATCTCCCAAAATCTCTCTTCTCCTCTGCATTCCTCTCTTCTCCAGGTGCATACACGCTTATTATGACCCACTTCTCGCATCCAACCTTTACTTTAATCCACATAATTCTTGAATTTACACATTCATATTCTCTTTTCTCCTTCCATAACTGATCATTTAACATTACTGCTACCCTTCCTTTGCTCTAACTCTCTCAGATACTCCAGATTTAATCCCATTTATTTTTCCCCCACTGAAACTCTCCTACCCCCTTCAGCTTTGTTTCGCTTAGGGCCAGGACATCCAACTTCTTTTCATTCATAACATCAGCAATCATCTGTTTCTTGTCATCCGCACTACATCCACGCACATTTAAGCAACCCAGTTTTATAAAGTTTTTTCTTCTTCTCTTTTTTAGTAATTGTATACAGGAGAAGGGGTTACTAGCCCATTGCTCCCGGCATTTTAGTCGCCTCATACGACACGCATGGCTTACGGAGGAAAGATTCTTTTCCACTTCCCCATGGACAATAGAAGAAATAAAAAGAACAGAGCTATTTAGAAAAAGGAGGAAAAACCTAGATGTATGTATTAAAATATATGCATGTGCGTGTCTGTGAAATGTGACCAAAGTGTAAGTCAGGAGTAGGGAAGATATCCCTGTTATCTTAGCGTGTTTATGAGACAGAAAAAGAAACCAGCAATCCTTACCATCATGCAAAACAGGTACTGGTTTTTTGTTTCACAGTCATCTGGCAGGACGGTAGTACTTCCCTGGGTGGTTGCTGTCTACCAACCTACTTACCAAATATATATATATTATATATTATATTTTATATATATATATTTTTTATATATATATATATATTATATTATATATATATATATATATCAATAACAACACTGCGCTACATACGTACATACGTAGAGAGAGAGAGAGAGAGAGAGAGAGAGAGAGAGAGAGAGAGAGAGAGAGAGAGAGAGAGAGAGAGAGAGAGAGAGAGAGAGAGAGAGAGAGAGAGAGAGAGAGAGAGAAAGAGAGAGAGATCGAACGCCTTCCGTCAGATCTCGCTGTGTCACCTCTGTGGGAGATCGATACCCGTGCGTGCGTGTCCTTGAGATGGGGACGTCATCCACGGATACCATCCCCTATCACCGAGGACATCACGCACGAACGTCAGCATCACGCAAGGACGTTAACAACATCATGCATACACATCATTACTCACGAACATCGTCCTCCCCATTAGACAGTCTTTTTGGGTAGAATATAAGCTGTGTTTCAGGCATCACTGACTACCTACCTACCTACATCATCATGAAAAGTCAGATGTTGTTGTGGGGTAGCAGCGAGGTGTAGTCTCCTCCTTATATGCCTTTCTGTTAACCTTTAATTTTTATAGTTCCTTGATAATGTGAGAAGTCACGAAAGCGCTTGAAATTTACTATTTTTTCACATTAGTTATTCTGCATATATATATATATATATTATATATATATATATATATATATATATATTTATAAAATATAATTTTATTATTATATTATATATGGGAGAACACTGCTTTGAATGAGTATTTAATCGGTGTATGGTTGTGTATGGTGGAGATTAGAGAGACGAGAGACAGAGATAAAAGAGAGATAAGGCTAAAGTATCATTATATTTATCTTGTTACTATCTTCACTATCTTTACGTTACTAACTTACCTAACAAATTTTTAGCCGACTACTCCAGCAATAAGAACCAGTTATACACTCACAAGAACCAGTTATATACTCAAAGAACCAGTTATACACTCACAAGAACCAGCTATAAACTCTCAAGAACCAGCTATACACTCACAAGAACCAGCTATACACTACAAGAACCAGCTATACACTCACAAGAACCAGTCATGCACTCACAAGAACCAGCTGTACACTCACAAGAACCAGTTATACACTCACAAGAACCAGTCATGCACTCACAAAAACCAGCTATACACTCACAAGAACCAGCTATATACTCACAAGAACCAGTTATATACTCACAAGAACCAGCTATACACTCAAAAAACGTTACCACAAAACAGCATACACTCACAAAACAGTTATATACTCACAAGAACCAGTCTATACACTCACAAGAACCAGCTATAAACTCAAAAGAACCACTCATACACTCACAAGAACCAATTATATATTCACAAGAACCAGCTATACACTCACAAGAATCAGTTATAAACTCACAAGAACCAGCTATACACTCAAAGAACCAGCTATACACTCACAAGAACCAGTCATGCACTCAAAAGAACCAGTTATATGCTCACAAGAACCCGCTATACACTCACAAGAACCAGCTATAAACTCACAAGAACCAGTCATACACTCACAAGAACCAGTCAAACACTCACAAGAACCAGTTAGACACTCACAAGAACCAGCCATACACTCACAAGAACCAGTTATACACTCATAAGAACCAGCTATACACTCACAAGAACCAGCTATACACTCACAAGAACCAGCTATACACTCACAAGAACCAGTTACACACTCACAAGAACCAGCTATACACTCACAAGAACCAGCTATACACTCACAAGAACCAGTCATACACTCACAAGAACCAGTATCACTCACAAGAACCAGTATTACACTCACAAGAACCAGTCTATACACTCACAAGAACCAGTCATACATCATAAGAACCAGTCATGCACTCACAAGAACCAACTATACACTCACAAGAACCAGTTATATACCCACAAGAACCAGCTATACACTCACAAGAACCAGTCATACACTCACAAGAACCAGTCATACACTCACAAGAACCAGTTATACACTCACAAGAACCAGTCATGCAATCAAAAGAACTAGTCATGCACTCACAAGAACTAGCTATACACTCACAAGAACCAGCTATACACTCACAAGAACCAGTCATGCCATCAAAAGAACTAGTCATGCACTCACAATGTAAAGCTATAACTCACAAGCAGTCATTAACTCACAATGAGTCATAAGACTACACAAAGAACCAGTATAACTCACAAGGCATAAGACTGCACAATTCATCTAAGATACACAAGTCATTACGACTCAAACAATGGTCATGCTAAAGACTCACAATGGATACCATTATAACTACCACAATGGTCATTTAAGAACCATCATACACTCACAATGGCATTAACTACAAACAATGGTACATTACAAGAACAGTCATAACTACAATGGTCATTAAGACAACATGGTTCATTAAGACTAACAATGGTCATTAAGACTAAACAATGGTCATTAAGACTAAACAATGGTCATTAATGACTACACAAGGTCATTAAGACTACACAATGGTCATTAAGACTACACAATGGTCATTAAGACTAAACAATGGTCATTAAGACTAAACAATGGTCATTAAGACTAAACAATGGTCATTAAGACTAAACAATGGTCATTAAGACTACACAATGGTCATTAAGACTACACAAGGGTCATTAAGACTAAATAATGGTCATTAAGACTACACAATGGTCATTAAGACTGCACAATGGTCATTAAGACTAAACAATGGTCATTAAGACTACACAATGGTCATTAAGACTACACAATGGTCATTAAGACTAAACAATGGTCATTAAGACTAAACAATGGTCATTAAGACTAAACAATGGTCATTAAGACTACACAAGGTCATTAAGACTGAACAATGGTCATTAAGACTACACAATGGTCATTAAGACTACACAATGGTCATTAAGACTAACAATGGGTCATTAAGACTAAACAATGGTCATTAAGACTACACAATGGTCATTAAGACTACACAAGGTCATTAAGACTGAACAATGGTCATTAAGACTACACAATGGTCATTAAGACTACACAAGGGTCATTAAGACTACACAATGGTCATTAAGACTACACAATGGTCATTAAGACTACACAATGGTCATTAAGACTGCACAATGGTCATTATGACTACACAATGGTCATTAAGACTACACAATGGTCATTAAGACTAAACAATGGTCATTAAGACTACACAATGGTCATTAAGACTACACAATGGTCATTAAGACTACACAATGGTCATTAAGACTACACAATGGTCATTAAGACTAACAATGGTCATTAAGAGCACAATGGTCATTAGACTACACAATGGTCATTAAGACTAAACAATGGTCATTAAGACTACACAAGGTCATTAAGACTACACAATGGTCATTAAGACTACACAATGGTCATTAAGACTACACAATGGTCATTAAGACTACACAATGGTCATTAAGACTGCACAATGGTCATTATGACTACACAATGGTCATTAAGACTACACAATGGTCATTAAGACTACACAATGGTCATTAAGACTAAACAATGGTCATTATGACTACACAATGGTCATTAAGACTAAACAATGGTCATTAAGACTAAACAATGGTCATTATGACTACACAATGGTCATTAAGACTAAACAATGGTCATTAAGACTACACAATGGTCATTAAGACTACACAATGGTCATTAAGACTACACAATGGTCATTAAGACTACACAATGGTCATTAAGACTAAACAATGGTCATTAAGACTAAACAATGGTCATTATGACTACACAATGGTCATTAAGACTAAACAATGGTCATTAAGACTGCACAATGGTCATTATGACTACACAATGGTCATTATGACTACACAAGGGTCATTAAGACTAAACAATGGTCATTATGACTACACAAGGGTCATTAAGACTAAACAATGGTCATTAAGACTAAACAATGGTCATTAAGACTGCACAATGGTCATTATGACTACACAATGGTCATTATGACTACACAATGGTCATTAAGACTAAACAATGGTCATTAAGACTACACAATGGTCATTAAGACTAAACAAGGGTCATTAAGACTAAACAATGGTCATTAAGACTACACAATGGTCATTAAGACTGCACAAGGGTCATAATTACCCTGGTGTAGTTCATAATTTTTGAACTAGCTAGCCGAATACCTAATTATTATGCATTATAATTTATAGGAGAGTTTCACAAAGAGATTTCAACTCACGATTTGTGTTCGAAATCATGACACTCTGTGGAAAGAAATCGGAATTGTAAGGTAAATTAATGAAAATAAATATATCGAGGCATAATTCCAATAAATTTTAATTAAGAGTGAGAGATCAGCCGAAATAAGGGCCGAACAGAAATTAAAAATCCTTATCTTCAAATTGTTTTACTCTGAATAAGTATCAAGTTTAGCCTCTTCTCGTCGACCTTTTTCTTTAATTTCAATATTGATATTAGTGCCGAAAATTTTCTTTCGAACTACGAAGATGAACGAGTGACGATGCATGATGATGATGATGATGATGATGATGATGATGATGATGATGATGATGATGATGATGATGATGATGATGATGATGATGATGATGATGATGATGATGATGATGATGATGATGATGATGATGCGAATTATGAAGAAAGGGGAGTAACCATAAGGAAGGAATAATGATAATCGATGTTTCCTCTCTTGTAAACAACTTTAATAGTAGGCTTATACTCGTAGACACAACACTAACAATGTAACATAAACATTAGGCTCACACTAGTGGACACAACATTTACAATGTAACATAAACATTAGGCTCACACTTGTGGACACAACACTAACAATGTAACATAAACATTGGGTTCATACTCGTGGACACAACACTAACAATGCAACATAAACATTAAGCTCTCACACGTAGATACAACACTAACAGTGTAATAGGTATAGAGAAAGTGGAAAGGGCTGCAGAGGGTGGTAAAGAAACTACTTAGAGATAGATTTTCATTATGTAGGCAGACTAGGGTAGACGATGGAAACACACAACGAAGCACATAATTAGGAAATGTTTCGCTCTCTGAGGCCAATAAACTTATGGACCTGCCCGGTAAAGGGGCAGAGCTTTATAAAGCTCTACAACGAGCAAAGAGTATATCTTTTTTCACTGTTGTGGAGAGTAGGTCACTTGGATCTTCGGAAGGGAAAATTCCACAACTTAGTAATGAGGGATTTTCTAACCCAACATGTTAAGAGAGCGGACGTCACACCAAACGAGATTAAATTCATGACTGACTCGGAACATAGAGAAGAATTTTGTTATTTACATGTGAATGATCATTCACTGCAAAGAGTGGATCCCCTCAAGGGAGGTTCCTTGACGCTGGTGAGGGGCTCTTGATCTAGGGCATTGGATCTGTGCTCCGGTTCCCTGAATTGAACCTGAATGCCTTCCATTCCCCCCTCCCACGTGCGCTGTATAATCCTACGGGTTTAGCGCTCCCCCATGATTATCAATTATAATATGCAAAGAATGGTAGAGGCTCGATCCTCCGTCCCACAGGCGAAAAACAACCACTGATTTCGAAAGACAAAGACTAATGCACAAAGGAGCAGAGATCAAGGGGAAAAAATGCTTGTAGAAAAAACAGCTACCAATGGATGAGGGGTTTTATAAACAAGACAAGATGGGAAAAAGAATTCACCCCCCCTTCCGTAAAAAAGACTGGGTGAAATGACGTATTGCCGAATAAAACAAGCAAAAATTTGTGAATTCAATAATTTCGCAAAAAAATCATTCTGAACCTAACGTAACAAAAAATATTTCATTGTGTTTGTTTATTATTAAATTACAGTAAACTTATCTAAAATATATTTAGCTGAATTAGGCTAAATTAAATTGAGCTTGTTATAATAAGGTTAGGTAAGTTTTCTAAGGTTCTTTTGGTACAAAATTAATAATTTTTATAATAACATAAATGGAAAAAATTGTATCTTTAAACGTATAAGAGAAAATTTTAGAAAGAACTTAATTTTAAATGAGTTCTTGCTAATTGACGAGTTTTACCTATTCGGCACAATATTATATATATATATATATATATATATATATATATATATATATATATATATATATATATATATATATATATATATATATATATATATATATATATATATATATAACTTCGTACACTTTTGAAACGTCTGGTTATGCAAGGAATTTTGGGAAGACAAATTGACACCTTTATAGGTAAACAGCTTTGCTGTATGGAACTTTATCAGCTCATGGGGTGATAAACCTTCACACTTATCAGCCACTTGTGTTTCTGTCTTTAGGAAAGAGCCTTAATTAAGGAATGATGGAGTCACACTAAAAGTGTCAGGAAGCGAGGTTAAGACAGCCTCCACTAAAGAATAACAAACACCACCAGGAGAGCCGGTGCAGCAATACGAAACGTATTGAGCACTCTTGCGAATATATAATCAGTAGTCAACTCACCGAAGGTGGGGTGAGAGCCCATGACAAGTTAGCCCTAGAGTCAGCAGTCCACTGCGTTATCCACCGGCCTGCTAGTTTTATAACGACACACAAGCGTACCATGGGTACGCACCCTCCGACCCGTGACGTGTTTACATTTGCATTATTGGATTTCATGAATCAATAATCAGTAGGTAATGTAACAAGGCAAAGGCCCGAGCACCCGAGTGAACACCCAAGTTAGTTCAATTAATCTTATTCCCAGTACACTGAGAGAACAGAAGCTAGACTTGCCGCTGCCTGCTGGTTGAGTCGGGGATTCACCATATGTATAGAAAAAGTGTGTTGAACACAATGGGCAGCACAAGCCCTCCCATTGTTTTAGGTGAAGCGTTCCTGTATCCATCTGTGGTACAGTGGTAATGATATGGAACATCACTTTTAGCATCACCAGAAAGTCGGTTCGATACCCTACCACTCCAGTGAATTGTTTCCTCATTGAACTACGAATTAATTTTTAATATATATATATATATATATTTATATATATATATATATATATTATATATATATATATATATATATATATATAATATATATATATATATATATATATATAATGCAATTCCATAATGCATTAATGTAATGCTATACAAATTATTTTACAGGCAGTTAGTGACAATTCTCTACTGTCTCGTTTACTTAATTATCTCTCGTTCTCGCTTCCTTCCTACTTATCAGCACCATCTGTGATTTTATCTTTCACTTCGTCAGCGTTTCTGCAGGCAAGAGGATGGAAGAGGGCATGAGAGAGAGAGAGAGAGAGAGAGGAGAGAGAGAGAGAGAGGATGAGAGATGGCGAGAGAGAAGAGAGAGAGAGATGAGAGAGAGAGAGAGTGAGAGAGAGAGAGAGAGAAGAGGATGACGAGAGGAGAGAGAGAGAGAGAGGAGAGAGAGAGAGAGAGAGAGAGAGAGAGAGAGTTGCTTGACGATCAATAAAGCATGGAAGAGACTCGGACTGGGTGCAGGAAGGCAGACGAGCCATCATGGGGAGGAGCTGAGGGGGGGGGGCAGGGAGGGAGGCATGAGAAGCTGAAGAGATGGGAGATATCAGAAGAAATCGTTTCCTACCAAAGTAGGGTGACCCAAAATAAAATAAAATAAAAATTATAAATCACCATCTATGACTGTTAAATAAGGACGGTCCACTGAAGCGACACATCTTGATCGTCTTAGAAAGTGCAGGTGTAGTATTTCCCCATCTCCAAAATTCAAGTTCGGCTAATCAATTTTTCTGAATCTCATCAAAGACCGTACCATACTTACACTCCAACAGCACGTCTAACCCCCAAGCCACTCCCGCTTACCCTGATGTATACCGAATAAGGGCGGCATTTGTAAAGCCCAGTCGTGAGTGAAACATTGCTCTAATAAACTTCACTGCATTAGGTGTCTATTGAACCCCCGGCTACCCTGATCTAACACGCTCACACGTGCTTGCTGGAGGTTCAAGCAGATGAAACTCAAAACCTCTTTCACATAGTCCTCTTCCCTTCCTGAGACGTCCGCTACACTTCCGTCCGTCCAAGATTTATACCCTCTCTTGGTCAACATACCCCGCTTCGACTTTGTTCATGAACAAACTATCTTAACAACCTCTCTTTCGCTCTCTGTTATGTCATCTAATTTCTTCATTGCATATTCTGTGTATAGTATTCACACCGCAGTTTTAACTCGGTTACGATCTCTCCACCGCTTCTGGCCACCCCGCTGCTACATTCAAAGACCACTCATCGCATTAACGCAAAAAACGTCAGCACCAATACGTTCTGATACACATTTATGCTTGCATGTGTTGACGTTCATTTTTCACATATTTCTCAACTTTCCTGCAGCATTCGTTCATATCTCTGCACTGTGATTTAAATAATCTTCCATCGAGCCATTTGTTGATATACTCTTTCCCATGAATCGAAATACATTAACTTCCTTCATACTCTTCCTACCAACGCAATCTCCAATCTTTTATTATATTCATTCTGCATTCTCCCTCAAGTTCCTTCCTTTAAAAACACTTTTCCAAACTTCTCCGCCAACTTCTGCACATTCTCTTCCGAGTCTTCCAGTAGTACTGTGTCATCAGCAAACAGAAACTATAAAAACTCGAACGATGTATCAGATTTGTTGTCCAGGAAGTCAGCATCATTTCAGATATTCACTTGTTTTAAAAGTCTCTATAAAAAACATTAAACATCCATGGTAACATTACACATTCTTGTCTAACTTATTTCATCACTATCATTAGAAGCACAACACTGCACGAATACCTTATAGTTTACACTTGAAAACTTCCAAAGGTTTTTATTGTTTACACACCATGGTATTTTGTCCAGGATATGACATCCAGAAGAAGTGGAGCCTCTGACACACTAGAGTAAGAATTCTCCACTGGATGCAACCCACAACAGTCGGCTTACACATAGACAGTCAAGAGTGTATGCATAACTTGATCTTAAGAGGCGCGTGTGTTTCCCTGTCTTCTAATATCATGTTTATTTTCCACTCTATAATCTATCTTGTCCATAATTACCATCGCATTTACTTTGCTATCGTAAGGTGAAGCGTAGAATCTCTTTGTTAAGATTTGTTAAGTTATACCATGAATTAAGGAAAGATCCTAGATTTCACCTTACCAAAGCAGACAAAGCAAATGCGATAGTAATTATGGACAAGGTAGATTATAGGGAAAAAATAACATATCAGAAAACAGGGGAACTGACGTGCCCCTTAAGCTTCGCCGGTCCATGAATCGAGCTTAGGATTTTTCGGCTGTAAGCAAAACGGCGTCACCGATGAGTTGCTCTAAGAATCCAACATAACAAGAAAAAAATTCGTCTAGCCATAAATGAGAGACTGCATGGGAAGAGTAACTCAAATTATAATCTGAATTACCGTAAGGAAACACCGCGACCATAACAACGTAACAGAAAAATACTTAGGATTTGTTACCACTCCTTCACGGATATTATAATGAAATTCATCAATATCTCTGGCTAGTCATCCTTGTTCAGGCATCAACACAACACATCTACCAGAGGGAAATCCATAATGTGTTGACAAACGGTGATTTACTGTACCAGTTAGCAGGTTATTATGAAGAGATTATTTACGTTTAGCTATTAACAACATATGAAAGGAGAACACTGCAGCAAGCCCACTGGCAGGTCCGTGTCAAAGCCATCCCACTAACAAAAATATTCAATCAACCCATTATCATTGTTATCAAAGGAATAAACTTTGATAACCCTGTTAAACCAAGATTAACAACACGCCACCATGTGTAAATTACTTAGGTTTATTAAACCACTAGTGGGCGAAACACTACCGTCACACCGAGTATTATATAAGTGAATTTTACTTAAATCACCTAATTGTGATATAGGAGTCTTGATTTCTAGCTCTTGGTCTCCTATTAAATGGAGCAGCTTACCCAACGTCCCATTCAATCTCTGTACCTGGAGGTTATTCCGGGGATCAACGCCCCCGCGGCCCGGTCCACGACCAGGCCTCCCGATGGATTAGGGCATGATCAACTAGGCTGTTACTGCTGGCCTCACGCAGTCCAACGTACGAGCCACAGCCCGGCTGATCCGGCACTGACTTTAGGTATCTGTCCAGCTCTCTCTTGAAGGCAGCCAGGGGTTTATTGGCAATTCCCCTAATGCTTGATGGGAGGCTGTTGAACAGTCTTGGGCCCCGGACACTTATGGTGTTTTCCCTTAGTGTACCAATGGCGCCCCTACTTTTTATTGAGGGCATTTTGCATCGCCTGCCCAGTCTTTTACTTTCGTAGGGAGTGATTTCTGTGTGCAGATTTGGGACCATTCCTTCCAAGATTTTCCAAGTGTAGATTATGATATATCTCTCCCTCCTGCGTTCCAACGTGTACAAGTCAAGTGCTTCCAAGCGTTCCCAGTAGTTAAGGTGCTTGACAGAACTTATACGTGCAGTAAAGGATCTCTGTACACTCTCTAGATCTGCGATTTCACCTGCTTTAAATGGAGATGTACAGCAGTATTCCAGCCTAGAGAGAACAAGTGATTTGAAAAGGATCATCATGGGCTTGGCATCTCTCGTTTTGAAAGTTCTCATTATCCATCCTATCATTTTCTTTGCACGTGCGATCGTGGCACTGTTGTGATCCTTGAAAGTGAGATCCTCAGACATTACTACTCCCAGATCCCTTACATTATTTTTCCGCTCTATTGTATGGCCGGAGTCAGTAGTTTACTCTGTAATTACAACTTTTTTACCAACCTGTGAACGTGGCCTTCTTCCACTAATGGATCCCGCCCACTTATGCCCGCGTCTTCAACTGTTGCACTTCTCTTCAATTGCCAGTATATAAGTCTCCATCCTCACGCTTCTGTATTTAATTGAAAAAAAAAAAAACGTGAATATAACAGTGCTGATCAGTAGATAAATAAGAAAACGTGCTACAATCAGGTGTCTTTTTTTCCGAAAAGTTTTACTACGCAATGCGATTAATATTGTTTAAAACTACGAAGTTGAAAACAACTCCAGGCTGAGGGACTGACCACTTCAGAACTACTTCTTCAAGGATGATCGACTGATCACATCTTCCCCACTGCTTCTGCTGTCTTTACATTATTCACCTCTGTAATATACTGAAGAAACTTAATGCGTAGGCTAAACGTTTCGGAATAAAGATACCTAACAGTTGCACGCATGTCTTATCCAGAACGTAAATAGAAAGGCTGCTACTGATGCTAAACATTTCGTCAGTAAAGATGCGCAGATATTGCACATGTTATCATCTTCACCCTCACATGAACTTCTGGATTCATGTATTGAGTTGGCCAATGTTACATCTCTTCTAACGTGTTCCATTAGTTCCCTAAACTCGTACTGGAAGAATTCTTTCTCATGTCCCTTTGGCTCTTTTCGTAAGTTCTGCTCTCTGGTTGTTCTCTCGTTCTCTTTCATACCAAATCATATAATCAAATTATCGCATAATCTGCATCTGTCAACTTTGTATATGTCTGTGAATGATGTTCTTGAAGCGTGGTGAACACTGGACAGTGCTGAGAGAACATCGTGGTTTCATGTGTTTCAGTGCCAACATGTGGTTTCATGTATTTCAGTGCCAACATGTGGTTTCATGTGTTTCAGTGCCAACATGTGGTTTCATGTATTTCAGTGCCAACATGTGGTTTCATGTGTTTCAGTGCCAACATGTGGTTTCATGTGTTTCAGTGCCAACATATGGTTTCATGTGTTTCAGTGCCAACATGTGGATTTTCTCTCAACATGTCTCTGAGTATTTCATACGTTGTGATGATGTCTTCTCAGCTCCTATACTCGCAGCTCTTCCATATGGAAGGCCATGTACAATCATCTTTATAAAACTCCTCTATATACTGCGACTGGTTCCGTAAATGCGATCGAAAACTAAACAGCACGTATAAACCACCAATTAAACGTGCTGTTTAGAATATACGATTTGTTTTTCAGTTGTATGTAAGAGATGTAAAACTAGACTGAGGAGGTTCTATCATGGACGCCACAGGTCAGAGAATGTCTCACGAGGAAGTACCATACCAAATGCTTTTGTTGTGACGTTTCGCCCAGTTCCGTGATTAGGTGAATTGCTATCGTTACTGCTGCAGTTTGAGTTGCTGTTGTTTCTGTTGTTGATGATATTGCTATTATTGCAGTTTAAATTGCTACTCTTGTTGTTTTTGTTATTGCTGTTGTTGCTCTTATTATTGCAGTTTAAATTGTTGTTGCGATGCTATTATTTTTGTAGTTTAAATTGCTGCTGTCGACATTGTTACTTTTGTTGTTAGTGATACTGATGATTTTTGTTATTATTGTTAATTTATCATTCTTGTTGTTGTTGTTATCGTTGTTGCTGTTGTTGTGTTGTCGTTGATGCTTTTATTATTGTGGTTTAAACTGTTCATGTTGTTAATGATGCGTTTGTTATTGTGGTTTAAATTATTGCTATTGTTAGTTATTGTTGTTCTTATTGTTGCTTTTGCCATTATTATTGTTTTTTTTATTATTGTTAGTATCGTTGATTTTTTAACTTTTTAGTTTTGATGATTTTTTTTTACTGCAGTTAATATTTTTTGTTACTGTTATTGCTGTTGTTGACGATGCCCCCTTGTTTTTATTACTGTATTTGTATTTTGTTGTCCTTGTTTAGTAATTGAGACCATCTAGTAAAATATATGCAGCAGAATGGGTCATAAAAGACTGCGTGAGAATAATTCTTTCGTGCCCTTGTTCCCATTTTTCATGAAAATTCCCACCAGAGAGAGAGAGAGAGAGAGAGAGAGAGAGAAAGAAAGAGAGAGAGAGAGAGAGAGAGAGAGAGAGAGAGAGAGAGAGAGAGAGAGAGAGAGAGAGAGAGAGAGAGAGAGAGAGAGAGAGATTTAATTTAATTTGAGAGAGTGGCTGGGAACAATCCTTCACAATCCATCAGGACCCACAGCTCAGAGGACGGGCGGTGAACGAGGGGTAAGACGCCTCTCACGGGTCGTACAACTACCCTTCAACGACCCTCCCGCTTGTTTACTAGTCGTCTATGGCTTATTTCTCACACTGAAGTACTCGACAACTGCGCCACGGGTCGTTAGGTAAACGCGAACGACCCCCCATACTGCTTCGTTTCCAAATTTCTTCACGTATTTTTTTTTCACTCCGTTGTGGCCGCTGAATGATAATTGGCGTTCAGGCAGTTAAGAATTCCCTCTTAGTTAATTAGGTGTTACGTTTAGCAACCCGCGTTAACAAATCGATAACGACCTGACAAGCAGGATCTGCAGTAGTTAACACAACAATAACGAATGTGACCAGCAAGCTCTGTGGTCGTTAATCAATAGCGACCCTACAAGCAAGCTCTGTGGTCGTTAACCAATAACGACCCTATAAGCAAGATCTACGCTCGTTATTAAACCAATAACGACTCTACAAGCAAGATCTACGGTCGTTAACAAACCAGCAAAGAGAGTACAAGCAAGAGCTACGGTCGTTAACAAGCCAGTAACGACCATACAAGCCCTACGGTCGTTAACAAACCAATAACGACCATACAAGCAAGATCTTCAGTCATTAACAAACCAGTAACGACCGTACAAGCAAGATCTACCAGTCATTAACAAACCAGCAAAGACCGTACAAACAAGAGCTACGGTCATTAACAAACCACTAACGATCATACAAGATCTATGGTCGTTAACAAACCGGTAAAGACCGTACAAGCAAGAGCTACGGTCGTTAACAAACCAGTACCAACTATGCAATCAAGACCTACGGTCGTTAATAAACCAACAACGACCCTACAAACAAGATCTACGATCGTTAACAAGCCAATAACGACCCTGCAAGTTATTTCATCATTACACAGAATTCTGAGCGTCAAAGCTAGTTTTGTGGACGAGGAGTCAGCATTAAAACATAACACTCCCTCCTCACTTATACGTGCAGTAAAGGATCTCTGTACACTCTCGCAGATCTAGAGAGTGTACAGAGATCCTTTACTGCACGTATAAGTTCTGTCAAGCACCTTAACTACTGGGAACACTTGGAAGCACTTGGCTTGTACTCGTTGGAACGCAGGAGAGAGAGATATATCATAATCTACAATTGGAAAATCTTGGAAGGAATGGTCCCAAATCTGCACACAGAAATCACTCCCTACGAAAGTAAAAGACTGGGCAGGCGATGCAAAATGCCCCCAATAAAAAGTAGGGGCGCCATTGGTACACTAAGGGAAAACACCATAAGTGTCCGGGGCCCAAAACTGTTCAACAGCCTCCCATCAAGCATTAGGGGAATTGCCAATAAACCCCTGGCTGCCTTCAAGAGAGAGCTGGACAGATACCTAAAGTCAGTGCCGGATCAACCGGGCTGTGGCTCGTACGTTGGACTGCGTGCGGCCAGCAGTAACAGCCTAGTTGATCAGGCCCTGATCCATCGGGAGGCCTGGTCATGGACCGGGCCGCGGGGGCGTTGATCCCCGGAATAACCTCCAGGTAACCTCCAGGTAAGGTAACCTCATGCGTTTCCTTCAATCATAAGACCTCTTTTTATTTAAGAAATTGTCACAAACTGTACATTCTTTGCACGTTTTTCTTACAGGTGAGCGGAACGTCCGCTACAAGCGTGTACACGTTACGATAACTATCCGGTGGTCGCCAGTAATCGCTAGTGACTGCAGTGGTTTTTAAGTAAACATGGAAACAGCTGCACCTAACGTGACATTAGTGGGTTTTTTAAGCATATAGTCCGTCTTTCGAAAGCGTTAAATAAAAAAATGCCTTATGTTCCTCATCTCGGCAGTTTTCAAGTGGCAGCCAGCTACTGAGAGACTATTGTTTTACGCGTATGTCGTTTCCTATAGAGCGAGTATTATTTACTAACCGCTGGTCTGTAGTTATCTACCATGAACTGCTTGCTTGCGCTTCAAACACACACACAACTTTTTTTTTTCACTCTCTGTATCTCACTCCGACACAAAAATATTTAACTATGCTGTTCTCTGTTCTGAAAGGGAATTTAAGAGGCTTAAATAACACCAGGTGTAAAGTTCTCCTTTGTTCCATTTTTGTTATATTGCGTGTTGCCGTGTTGAATCTGCCCGCAGGTTTGTCTGTTCTCTCTCTCTCTCTCTCTCTCTCTCTCTCTCTCTCTCTCTCTCCCTTTTTCTATCTGTGTGTCTCTGTTTCCCTCTCTCTCTCTGAATAAAACATGATCTTTGAATGTTGCAGCAAGGAGGAGGCTGGAGGCAGTCCGGATGTCATTTAGCAGTTGGTTTGGCCATGTAGAAAGATTGAAGTAACACAAGTTGACCACGAAGGCGTATAAATCAGCGAAAGATTTGCGCAGTATGTCGCAGGAAGGCATGGAGGGAGGACGTGAGAGAGATGATGAGGAGTTAGAGATTGAGCAATTAACGGGCATGTGTGATCTTGTGTCATCAACGTGGAGACAAGTGGTTCTGAGATTTGATGAACACGAACACAAAGACACACTCTAAAAAAAATAATATTTAACCAGACTAAAGTCGAAAGGAGTATTTCTCTCAGCGTATATATACTGAAAGCTTTAACCTACTATGCTGGTCTAATAAGATTCTTGTTGTAGTGGTAAGAGAGTAAAGGCTTTTGTAATTTTTGGTTCGTCTTGCCACTGGTTAAGTTCAGTCAGTTACAATGTTACTTGTAGTCGTGCTATTACGCATTCTGGAATCATTTGTTTCGATGACTAAAACAGATGGTGCAACAGTTGGGTATTGCTGAAAAGTACCATCTACACAGTAGGCTTCTTCAGTCAAATACAGAGGTAAAGATGATGTATCAGTCCATCAACTTGGGGATATAGTATTTTAGGTGGTCAGTCCCTCAGCCTAGAGAAGACTTCTTCAGGTTTCTTTACACTATATGAAAAAAAAAATAAATTGCTACATGAAAGATAAAGGCATTTCAAAAAACAATAAAAGACAAACCAAATTTCATAAAAAGTTTTATTTTTGAGTCACTTTCAGATTCTTTCAGTTAACATTTGCACTTGTCTGTTGTCAATAAATTCTGAAGAGACTAAATATTTCCAGTACAGTTAGAGACTAAAGAGTAAATTCTGTAACTTACTGTAATCCTGAGCCGAACACTTACAAACACCTTCAGATATTTATGAACGCCTGAAAACACCTGTAAACACTTAACACATACACACATTTACAAGCACTTAAAAACTCATGCAAGCAAATAATACATGCAAGCACTTAACGCATGTAAGCCCCTAAAACACATGCAAGCACTTAACGCATGCAAGCACTTAACGCATGCAAGCACTTAACGCATGTAAGCCCCTAAAACACATGCAAGCACTTAACGCATGTAAGCACCTAAAACACATGCAAGCACTTAACGCATGTAAGCCCCTAAAACACATGCAAGCACTTAACGCATGTAAGCACCTAAAAACACATGCAAGCACTTAAACGCATGCAAGCACTTAAACGCATGCAAGCACTTAACGCATGTAAGCCCCTAAAACACATGCAAGCACTTAACGCATGTAAGCACCTAAAACACATGCAAGCACTTAACGCATGCAAGCACTTAACGCATGCAAGCACTTAACGCATGCAAGCACCTAAAAACACATGCAAGCACTTAAAACACATACAAACACTTAAAAACGCATGCAAGCACTTAACGCATGCAAGCACTTAAAACACATGCAAGCACTTAAAAACACATGTAAGCACTTAACACATGCAAGCACTTAAAACACATACAAGCACTTAAAACACATGCAAGCACTTAACACATGCAAGCACTTAAAACACATACAAGCACTTAAAAACACATACAAGCACTTAAAAACGCATGTAAGCACTTAACACATGCAAGCACTTAAAACACATACAAGCACTTAAAACACATACAAGCACTTAAAAACGCATGCCAGCACTTAATGCATGCAAGCACTTAAAACACATGCAAGCACTTAAAAACACATGTAAGCACTTAACACATGCAAGCACTTAAAACACATACAAGCACTTAAAACACATACAAGCACTTAAAAACGCATGCAAGCACTTAACGCATGCAAGCACTTAAAACACACGCAAGCACTTAAAAACACATGTAAGCACTTAACACATGCAAGCACTTAAAACACATACAAGCACTTAAAACACATACAAACACTTAAAAACGCATGCAAACACTTAACAGCCACATATTTACCAACACTTGCAAACATTTATATACACTAACACACAAACATACAAACACTTACAAATATCAACAAAATAAACATTTCTTGCCAGAAAAATACATCAACACCAATAAAAAAAAAACCGGAATTTTTAATTCCATTTTTAATCTAATGAAGAAATATTAACATCAGGACTGAAAATATCATACAATGTCTGGACTTATGATATATATATTTTCTTTTTAACTGTAGTTGCTATTAGACGTGGCACACTGTGTCCCGCAAAGAGATAAAAAATTAATCCTAAGCTGAGTTAAGCTGCTATTAATCTTAAGCTGACTTAAGCTTCCAGCTGAGCTTAAACAAAACATTGAAAAAACATGTTCTAATTAATCTTTATAATGTATAAATTATGCCTAATTTTCTCTGCAAGCTGAAGGATGTGAAAAAATAATTATATGATACAGAGATATAACGTTTTCTAAAGCATATTTCCCCTCCCAGTTCTAAATGAAGTATTTTGGTTTGTATAAGGTGAGGTAAACAGCAGATGGTTCAAGATGTGTATAAGACGCATACGATATCAGTGCAATACGTGTACAAGACGAAATTATATATTTTGGCTTGTTTAAGGTAAAATAAACAACAGTTGGTTGTGTTCAAGACGTGTACAATACGAGAACAATGCGTGTGTAAGACGTGTAGACCTCAAGGATGATTCTAGGTTGGAAATAAAACCCCTATAAGTCATAATTAAAAAATAAATACATTAGTTACTTCACATTAGAAGCGAAATAAATTAATATATTTTTTCCGAATAAAAATATTTCTTTCTTTCGTAAATTATTGAAATAAACGATTTATTGTTATTTGTTAGCGTGGACTGCATTAACTTCCAGAAGCCGTACAGCATTCTTTTGTCCTACTGTTTTAGACATTGTGAGAACCTTCGTCAAAACGAGGCTACTACCTTTAAAATCCCTTACTGCATTAAAACATTCTTTGGGGGAAGTGGATACCCTTCCACCGCATGTAAAGTGTTAGGTAGTAACAATGTTAACCCAGTTCCTACTGACGAAAATAAAAACAAAAAAAGGGAAATATATGAATATGAACAAACACACACACACACACACACACGCGCGCACGCGTGCAATTAGGCCAAAATCTTGGCAGAAGTAGAAAAACACATTGAAACGACGAAGAAGAAGTATGGAAAGCAACAGTAATGGTGCTGGAACAATTCATCTCCACGACATCATTACAACTTCTACTAATACTACCAACACCACAACTACTATTACTTCCTTCTTCATTGCCCTCTAACACATTGTCTTCAGGACTTCTGTACAACTCTCGCCCAATTTATGACTAGACAGTAGTCGAGGACGGACCGAGACTTCGTCATAAGAGTCCTCTCCTTAGTGAGATTTCTTTTCGGTGAACTGAAATGGCAAGTGTCTAACAACGACAACAAACACAATCAACCAACAAAATAAAGAGTAACAAATAAGAGACATCACTGAACCAATACAGCAGTGACAAACGAGAGACAAACCAACACAACAAGAGTAGTAACACACCAAAATCTGTGCGCTCGTCGGGAGGATATCCAAGTTTCTTAGCAAGCTACAAGCATCGTGAAGAAGCAGCACATGTTTTTGGTGAGTAGAAACATCATTTGGATCGTTGTCTCCCGTATGTTGCCCAGGTGTGTGCGTCTTCGCACTGGACTTAATTTTGCCGACAGCACACATCTCCCAGTTACACCTGGTCGACACCCGGTGTTGTAGCTCGATTCGGTGGAACGTCCTACCTGATCATTCTCGTAGCAGACTCAGTCAGAATCTAGCCCTGTGAGTTGCATGTTCCAATCATTCCAGACGAGACACATGTTGCACAATCTGCTTTCATTAGGATAACGTTTCACTCTGTGTAGAGCTTTGTAGAGCTTTGTTAAAGTTCTAAGAGAGCGAAACCGTGTCCGAGTTAATGATTGTGCAATAACGTATTTCCGTTTTCTTAAATAATGTCAACAGTACACCATCCAGATAGTGTTCCAGTCCTACTTCTTTGAGGCAGTCGTTCCAGTCTAAGTGCCAGGTATTCGTGTCTCTGTGCCACGGGCACGCTGGGCAGGACTCACGAAATCGTAATGATACGATTGCAAACAAACCATACCACGGGCGGGATTGAACCCGCGGTCAGAGAGTCTCAAAACTCCAGACCGTCGTGTTAGCCACTGGACCAGATAGCCACAAAAAGATTCGTCCAACTAGGTATATTTCTACACCATAGGAAGGTTAGCATAGGCACCACTTGCATCTGTGGTCACAGTGGTGCCTATGCTAACCTTCCTATGGTGTAGAAATATACCTAGTTGGACGAATCTTTTGTGGCTAGCTGGTCCAGTGGCTAACGCGACGGTCTGGAGTTTTGAGACTCTCTGACCGCGGGTTCAATCCCGCCCGTGGTATGGTACGCTGGGCAGCATATAAGCGTTAATTAAGTGTTCGTCTAGACACCTAAACTTCTTGTAGCAGTGCTCGTGCGGCACAAGCCGTCGCAGCCCTTAACCTAAACTAAAACAGCAACAACAGTCATCTAACAAAAGCAAGGAAAAAGCCCTGTGATAAATCAACGAATCTATTATTAGTTATACCTTCAAGGGAGAAACCCTGACGCCAGCGAAGGGCTCTTGAACCGAGAGGCTGGAGGTACCTTTTCCTTCCATGAATGAAATCCTATCACCTCCCCTTCTCAATGAATATAATATGATGGTTATCTTCTAGCCTAATGCATGACAGAGCCAGAACAAGTTGGCTGGACTTAGCGCATGGTAAATTCTGGGAATTTTCATACCCTGCCGTGAGGGTTGAGTCTTCGAGAATTGTAACGGCGCCGAGACGGATCAACCGTATTAGCCAATAATTGATTACTAAATTACTGAATGTCACATTATCCTCTGTATTAGCTAACAGTTGATTACCTAACTGTTCAGTATCACACGATCATCTGCATAAGTAAACAACCGAACCTTTGCATAAAAATCACAGCAGTGTTAGTAACGTTCTTTAATAATTTCATGTGGTCAATAAAAAAAAATAAAGTAGGAGAATAAAATTCACAGTTGCTGGAATAGTCCACAAACAAGCCGACCTTAGGAGACGAAACATAACACAACGTTTCTGTCCGTCCTGGATCATTATCAGATCATAGTTGAGAGCGAAAATGGGAAGAAAACATGGAAGCTGAGTCAGTTTAAGTTGTGAGGCAGCAGGGAGAGGATTCACCTGAAAATGCGAGAAGAAAGTGAGATCTTTGGGGTCATCTTCGTTACGTTCGTTCAAACGAGGTGCATGGCCCTGCTTAGCATGTTATCGAATAGGCCTAGATAACAGGCCTCCTGCCTACGGCAGAAGGCTCAAATGAAAAACAAGAGGCTCGCGCAATGGCATCCTTCACAAGGGTGTAAACCTCCAAGCATATCACTAAAAAGAAGTGCTATATTATTTTTATTATAATCATAACTAAGAGCTAAACCTGTAAGGGTAGAAGTGCTATAACTTGGTCGGTTAATGTGGGATTTAAAGCCTATCGATTATACTACGGGGGACATTAACCTGCACGTAACCTTTCACCACCAGACAAGAAGACATGACTTAAAAATAGAGATGTAGGTAGTTTCTCAGTGTATATACGCTGCGAGACATACACCTCTCGGTGTATATACGCTGAGACACACCTCTCGGTGTATATACGCTGAGACACACCTCTCGGTGTATATACGCTGAGAGACATACACCTCTCGGTGTATATACGCTGAGACACACCTCTCGGTGTATATACGCTGAGAGACATACACCTCTCGGTGTATATACGCTGAGACACACCTCTCGGTGTATATACGCTGAGAGACATACACCTCTCGGTGTATATACGCTGAGACACACCTCTCGGTGTATATACACTGAGAGACATACACCTCTCGGTGTATATACGCTGAGAGACATACACCTCTCGGTGTATATACGCTGAGACACACCTCTCGGTGTATATACGCTGAGAGACATACACCTCTCGGTGTATATACGCTGAGACACACCTCTCGGTGTATATACGCTGAGAGACATACACCTCTCGGTGTATATACGCTGAGAGACATACACCTCTCGGTGTATATACGCTGAGACACACCTCTCGGCTGTAATTTATACGCTGAGAGACATACATCTCTCGGTGTATATACGCTGAGAGACACACCTCTCGGTGTATATAAGCTGAGAGACATACACCACTAGGTATATATACATTTAGAGACACACCTCTCGGTCTATATGCACTGAGAGACATACACCTCTCGGTGTATATACACTGAGAGACATACACCTCTCGGTGTATATACACTGAGAGACATACACCTCTCGGTGTATATACACTGAGAGACATACACTCTCGGTTACATAACTGAGAGAGACAACCTCTCGGTGTACATACACTGAGAGGACACACCTCTCGGTGTATATACACTGAGAGACATACACCTCTCGGTGTATATACACTGAGAGACATACACCTCTCGGTGTATATACGCTGAGACACACCTCTCGGTGTATATACACTGAGAGACATACACCTCTCGGTGTATATACACTGAGAGACATACACCTCTCGGTGTACATACACTGAGAGAGACACACCTCTCGGTGTATATACACTGAGAGACATACACCTCTCGGCATATATACACTGAGAGACATACAACTGTAGGTGTATATACTCGTACATACCCAGGTATAAAACAGAGTCGACGGAAGACACTTACAAGTGTGTAAATCTTATTAAATAACAGATGGTATGATGCTACACTGGCCTCTCTCTGTTTTTAAATTTAATATTATGGCTGTTAAAATTGTTGTCTTCTCTTCTTCTTTTTCTTCTCTTACTATTATTATTATTATTATTATTATTATTATTATTATTATTATTATTATTATTATTATTATTATTATATTCACGAGGCAACGGCCAAAAAAATGTCACAAAGGGTCATAACAGAGCTTGAAAATGGGATTTAATTGGGGATTTGATCCAAGCAAGTGTAGAGTGGTTCCAATTCCTTGGATCTTCACCGGCACCGAGGCACCTCCCTGACCTGCCTCGTGAAGGTCAGGGTGGACATTAGATGCATCCTCCATCACTCTGTAAGCTCAGTCACCCGCACGGTTTTAGTGCTTCATCTTAATAATAATGATGATGATAACAATATAATAATAAAATAATAATAATGAAAATGTTAATAATAATAATAATAATAATAATAATAATAATAATAATAATAATAATAATGTTAATAATAATAATAATAATAATAATAATAATAATAATAATAATAATAATAATTAATAATAATAATAATAATAATAATAAATAATTATAACAACAATAATAAATTATTATTATTATTATTATTATTATTATTATTATTATTATTATTATTATTATTATTATTATTATTCTACACTATAAGATGTTGAGGCTCTGCTGTATTAAAGGAAATATACTATCAGCGCTTCGAACATGGCCCATCTCGGTGCCCAGGAGGAAGACAGTCGTTACACCACAAGACGGGCAGCTCCATGCGGTTTCATTCCGGCTACAGCCATGCTCAAGAACATTACCGGTCAGAGGATCGATCACGTCTCGACTGTCTGCTAGACATTTGGAATATGGCAACAAATTGGGTACTAGAGATGACAGGTTACCTGTCTTTTCTGTTTTAGAAGGTGACTTAAACGGCACCTTGTAAGCTCTGTGTTAGATCGAAATGTTGAAGGGGGGGGGGGGTTGAAAAGGGGGGGGTTTTGTCGAAGAAGCTTTTGTTGTTCTTTAGAGTTTTGACCTGAAGTTATGTGAGCTTTAGCATGAAGTAATGATTGATGCTTAATTGATGTTGAAATATGTGGTAGAAAGAAGAGAGAGAGACAGAGAGGAGGGAGAGAGAGAGAGACAGAGAGGAGGGAGAGAGAGAGAGACAGAGAGAGAGGAGGAGAGAGAGAGAGGAGGGAGAGAGAGAGGAGGGAGAGAGAGGGAGAGAGAGCAGGGAGAGAGAGGAAGGAGAGAGAGGGAGAGAGAGCAGGGAGAGAGAGAGGAGAGAGAGAGAATAGAGATGGATAGAGACAGAGAGACAGAGAGACAGAGAGAGAGAGAGAGAGAGAGAGAGAGAGAGAGAGAGAGAGAGAGAGAGAGAGAGAGAGAGAGAGAGAGAGAGAGAGAGAGAGAGAGAGAGAGAGAGAGAAGGGAGAGAGAAGGGAGAGACACACACACTCAGTGTTCCCTGGACGGTCGGCGGGTGCGGGTGTTAAGAGTGTTGGTCACCACCACCACCACCACTTCGATCCCCGGTCACCCCCCTACTGAAGGATAGATAGACCTTACTGTGTGTGTGTGTGTGTGTGCGTGTGTGGATCGATAAGTGGCTAGGGCGGTGGATCGGGGGGCGGATAGGCACTAACACCATCCTTCCCTCTCATCCCTATGTACGTGGTTGCCATACATGATAGGCCTCCCAACTGGGTATCAGCACCTGAGTGGCAAGCAGTCAGGGAGCCAGACATGTGCCTGACTATCCCTAACGATGGGCAACTATCCGCCGAGCTCAACTATCGGTCATGATGGCACTCTGGTAGTGCAATGAGTGCCGTATCAGCCAGCAGAGGGATCTTGTGATGAAAGTTTAAATCCTAGTTTGCTTGAAGCCCTGAACTTGGTGGAGGCTCAGTCCTCCGTCCGCTCGCCACGGGACAGACAAGACTGTTGTACACCTACCTACCTGATATATGTGTAAATATATATATCTCAAGTCCCCTTTTTGTGATGCAGAGCTGTGATAGTGTTGTTTGTGATAGTTCGGCGCAGGGGATAGTACACTACCCTGCCACTGCGCTGTTGCTGCAACGTCAAGGGTGTGACGTACGTACGTGCCCTGTACTTGCACCGGATCCCTCTCTCAGGTACGTGATATTATTATTATTATTATTATTATTATTATTATTATTAGTAATAAAATATTCATAATTTAACAACAAAAACAATAATAATAATAACAACAATAATAATAATTTTAATAATAATAATAATAATAATAATAATAATAATAATAATAATAATAATAATAATAATAATAATATAGTTAAATTTACATTGGATTATTATCATTATAATATGTATTTGTTACATTTGTTAAACTACATTTGTTAAATATAAACACACACGCGCGCGCGCACACACACACTTATGTATTACTATATATATATATATATATATATATATATATATATATATATATATATATATATATATATATATATATATATATATATATATATATCGTGCGAATAGTTAAAACTTGCGATTTTGGCTTAAATAGCAACGCTCTTCTTGCCGAATAAGGCAAGCGAAAATTTGTGAATGCAATAATTACGAAAAAATCATACTGAACCTAACGAAAAAAATATATTTTATTGTGTTTGTTTATTATTAAATCATTGTAAACTTAACTAAAATATATTTATGTAGATTAAGCTAAATCAAATTGCTCTTGTTATAATAAGGTTGGGTAAGTTATCTAAAGTTCTTTTGGTACAAAATTACTAATTTTTACATTAACATAATTGAAAAAAATATACTGCATTTTTACCTATTAAGACGACGAATATATAAAGAGACTATATATTTATATATATATCTATATTGTTTATTTATATATATATACATTACGATATATATATATATATATAATATATATATATATATATATATATATATATATATATATATAATATATATAATATATATATATATATATTATTTTATTATCACACTGGCCGATTCCCACCAAGGCAGGGTGGCCCGAAAAAGAAAAACTTTCACCATCATTCACTCCATCACTGTCTTGCCGAAGGGTGCTTTACACTACAGTTTTTAAAACTGCAACATTAACACCCCTCCTTCAGAGTGCAGGCACTGTACTTCCCATCTCCAGGACTCAAGTCCGGCCTGCCGGTTTCCCTGAACCCCTTCATAAATGTTACTTTGCTCACACTCCAACAGCACGTCAAGTATTAAAAACCATTTGTCTCCATTCACTCCTATCAAACACGCTCACGCATGCCTGCTGGAAGTCCAAGCCCCTCGCACACAAAAGCCTCCTTTACCCCTCCCTCCAACCTTTCCTAGGCCGACCCCTACCCCGCCTTCCTTCCACTACAGACTGATACACTCTTGAAGTTATTCTGTTTCGCTCCATTCTCTCCACATGTCCGAACCACCTCAACAACCCTTCCTCAGCCCTCTGGACAACAGTTTTGGTAATCCCGCACCTCCTCCTAACTTTCCAAACTACGAATTCTCTGCATTATATTCACACCACACATTGCTCTAGACTGACATCTCCACTGCCTCCAGCCTTCTCCTTGCTGCAACATTCATCACCCATGCTTCACACCCATATAAGAGCGTTGGTAAAACTATACTCTCATACATTCCCCTCTTTGCCTCCAAGGACAAAGTTCTTTGTCTCCACAGACTCCTAAGTGCACCACTCACCCTTTTCCCCTCATCAATTCTATGATTCACCTCATCTTTCATAACCCATCCGCTGACACGTCCACTCCCAAATATCTGAATACATTCACCTCCTCCATACTCTCTCCCTCCAATCTGATATCCAATCTTTCATCACCTAATCTTTTTGTTATCCTCATAACCTTACTCTTTCCTGTATTCACTTTCAATTTTCTTCTTTTGCACACCCTACCAAATTCATCCACCAATCTCTGCAACTTCTCTTCAGAATCTCCCAAGAGCACAGTGTCATCAGCAAAGAGCAACTGTGACAACTCCCACTTTATGTGTGATTCTTTATCTTTTAACTCCACGCCTCTTGCCAAGACCCTCGCATTTACTTCTCTTACAACCCCATCTATAAATATATTAAACAACCACGGTGACATCACACATCCTTGTCTAAGCCCTACTTTTACTGGGAAATAATTTCCCTCTTTCCTACATACTCTAACTTGAGCCTACTATCCTCGTAAAAACTCTTCACTGCTTTCAGTAACCTACCTCCTACACCATACACCTGCAACATCTGCCACATTGCCCCCCTATCCACCCTGTCATACGCCTTTTCCAAATCCATAAATGCCACGAAGACCTCTTTAGCCTTATCTAAATACTGTTCACTTATATGTTTCACTGTAAACACCTGGTCCACACACCCCCTACCTTTCCTAAAGCCTCCTTGTTCATCTGCTATCCTATTCTCCGTCTTACTCTTAATTCTTTCAATAATAACTCTACCATACACTTTGCCAGGTATACTCAACAGACATTATCCCCCTATAATTTTTGCACTCTCTTTTATCCCCTTTGCCTTTATACAAAGGAACTATGCATGCTCTCTGCCAATCCCTAGGTACCTTACCCTCTTCCATACATTTATTAAATAATTGCACCAACCACTCCAAAACTATATCCCCACCTGCTTTTAACATTTCTATCTTTATCCCATCAATCCCGTCTGCCTTACCCCCTTTCATTTTACCTACTGCCTCACGAACTTCCCCCACACTCACAACTGGCTCTTCCTCACTCCTACAAGATGTTGTTCCTCCTTGCCCTATACACGAAATCACAGCTTCCTTATCTTCATCAACATTTAACAATTCCTCAAAATATTCCCTCCATCTTCCCAATACCTCTAACTTCCATATATATATATATATATATATATATATATATATATATATATATATATATATATATATATATATATATATATATATATATATATAATGTGTATGTGTGTGTTGAGAAAGAGAGAGAGGATACCGAGCGGAAGTACAGCACCTGAAGGAACAGTAACTGGCGAAGAAGTGCCTAGTATAACAGTGCCTGGTATAACACTGCCTGGTATAACACTGCCAGGTATAACAGTGCCTGGTATAACACTGCCTGGTATAACAGTGTGGTATAACAGTGCCTGGTATAACACTGCCTGGTATAACACTGCCTGGTATAACACTGCCTGGTATAACAGTGTGGTATAACAGTGCCTGGTATAACACTGCCTGGTATAACAGTGCCTGGTATAACAGCGCCTGGTATAACACTGCCTGTTATAACAGTGTGGTATAACAGTGCCTGGTATAACACTGCCTGGTATAACACTGCCTGGTATAACAGTGTCTGGTGTAACAGTGCCTGGTATAACAGTGCCTGGTATAACACTGCCTGGTATAACACTGCCTGGTATAACAGTGTCTGGTGTAACAGTGCCTGGTATAACAGTGCCTGGTATAACTGCCTGGTATAACAGTGTCTGGTATAACAGTGTCTGGTATAACAGTGTCTGGTATAACTGCCTGGTATAACAGTGTCTGGTGTAACAGTGCCTGGTATAACAGTGTCTGGTATAACACTGCCTGGTATAACACTGCCTGGTATAACAGTGTCTGGTGTAACAGTGCCTGGTATAACAGTGCCTGGTATAAGACTGGCTGGTATAGCAGTGTCTGGTATAACAGTGTCTGGTATAACAGTGCCTGGTGTAACACTGCCTGGTATAACACTGCCTGGTATAACAGTGTCTGGTATAGCAGTGCCTGGTATAACACTGCCTGGTATAACAGTGTCTGGTATAACACTGCCTGGTATAACAGTGCCTGATATAACGCTGCCTAGTATAACAGTGTTGGTATAACGGTGTCTGGTATAACACTGCCTGGTATAACACTGTCTGGTATAACAGTGTCTGGTATAACAGTGTCTGGTATAACACTGCCTGGTATAACGCTGCCTGGTATAACAGTGCTGGTATAACAGTGTCTGGTAAAACAGTATCTGGTATAACACTGCCTGGTATAACACTGCCTGGTATAACAGTGGTATAACAGTGCCTGATATAACAGTGCCTGGTATAACAGTGCCTGGTATAACAGTGCCTGGTATAACAGTGCCTGGTATAACAGTGCCTGGTATAACAGTGTCTGGTATAACAGTGTCTGGTATAACACTGCCTGGTATAACAGTTCCTGGTATAGCAGTGCCTGGTATAACAGTGCCTGGTATACCACTGCCTGTTATAACAGTGCCTGGTATAACCGTGCCTGGTATACCACTGCCTGTTATAACACTGCCTGGTATAACAGTGTCTGGTAAAACAGTGCCTGGTATAACACTGCCTGGTATAACACTGCCTGGTATAAGTGTCTGGTATAACAGTGCCTGATATAACAGTGCCTGGTATAACAGTGTCTGGTATAACAGTGCCTGGTATAACAGTGCCTGGTATAACACTGCCTGGTATAGCAGTGCCTGGTATAACAGTGTCTGGTATAACAGTGCCTGGTATAACAGTGTCTGGTATAACAGTGCCTGGTATAGCAGTGCCTGGTATAACAGTGCCTGGTATACCACTGCCTGTTATAACTGTGCCTGGTATAGCAGTGCCTGGTATAACACTGCCTTGTATACCACTGTCTGTTATAACAGTGCCTGGTATAACACTGCCTGGTTTAACAGTGCCTGGTAAAGCAGTGCCTGGTATAACACTGCCTGATATAACAGTGCCTGGTATACCACTGCTTGTTATACCACTGCCTGGTATAACAGCGCCTGGTATAACAGTGCCTGGTATAACAGTGCCTGGTATAACACTGCCTGGTTTAACAGTGCCTGGTAAAGCAGTGCCTGGTATAACACTGCCTGGTATAACAGTGCCTGGTATACCACTGCCTGTTGTACCACTGCCTGGTATAACAGTGCCTGGTATAACAGGCTCTAAAATATAAACATTGAGAATATATACAAGGATAATTTGAAAACGCAAAAAATTCTACTGATTCAAAGAAAAAAATCTATTGATTGAAAGAGACATAAAATCTACCGATTCAAAGAGACAAAAAAATCTACTGTTTCAAAGAAACAAAAAATCTAAGGATTTAGAGACAAAAAAAAAATTCCTGATTCAAAGAGACAAAAAAATCTTTTTGATTCAAAGAGAAAAAATCTACGAATTTGAGGAGGCAAAAATCTACTGATTTGAAAACTAAAAAAAAAAAAAAAGAAAAATACTGATTTGAACAGTTTCACTACAATCTACTGATTTCAAATTTCGAAAAATATTTCCCGATTAAAAATTATTCGAAAAAATATCAACTGATGGAAAAATAAGCAAAAAATTCTTGAGGAGAAGAAAATATATTATAAAAATAACCGCAGGGTGATATACGGGGCAATATTTCCCGAGGAGACGAATGTCAGACAACAAATTAAAATTATCCCAAAAGAAAAAGGGGATACGTGCTTTTTTTTTTTATTTTTGATATATTTAATTTTCTCTATGAAATATTAGAGGAGGGGGTGAGGGGTGGGGGTAATGAAGGGAGGAAGAGTGAGGGGATGCGGTTGTGAGGTACAGCTTGGGGGGGAGAGAGAGAGGGGAATAACGGTGAGGTGACATGTAAAGAGGTGCAATACGTTATAAGGAGGTGCAATACGTTATACGGAGGTGAAATACGTTATAAGGAGGTGCAATACGTTGTAAAGGGGTACGATAAGTTGTACTGATAGGTCAACCCAGACAGGGAGAGCTAAGTCTACTTCCTTATTCTCTAACAGCTTGTCAAGATTCACTTTACTTTTAAGATTCACTCTCATCTTATCTTATGGCAGGTTAGTTAGTGCTCATTCTCATATCTCCTTCTGATTTAAGAACCATTAAACATGGAAATACCCATTGACTATCACTACAAATCGGGAGAAGGGCTGTAGATAGTTCCTCTCCAGATCTGGTGTGAGGCAATAGATCCACACAATCTATCAGTATGAGTGAGGGAACCTGCCTAGCATGGTCTAGTAGGTCTCTAACATTGCCTCCTCGACGAAAATGAATTCTCGGGTAATAGATCATGTACTGGTGGACTTATTCCCTCAAGTATGCCTCTCCCCAGAGAACTACAATCTTATCAGGTGCCAAATTTATACCTAAGGTTTTTTGTGAATTCTTTTTCTCACGTTGGTATTTCTTCACTGTCATCGAGCTATAGTGATTCCTCCAGACAATGACGAGAGCTTATTGTGAAGAGTATGCTACTGATGGGGATGAGCCCGTTCCATTGTTATAATTTGCTATGCTTAAGAGTTTCAGCCCGTTTGAAATAATTTGTGGTCACCAAGTACAAGACTCGTCATCAGTTTTGAAAGAGGTTTAGCGTGGTAAAACTAGTCTTTTTCATTTTTAAATATTTCTTCCTTAATTGGCAGATTTGCTTCAGTCCATAAGTTAGCAGTTGAAAACCAACTGGAAACCCAGAGAAAGATGAAACAGTATTATGATAAATCAGCCATATCTCGCTCGTGTGTAGCCGGAGATTTAGTCACGGCTCGAAAGGCAGTTGAAGGACACGCACGGAAAGCAAGATTTGTTGATCCGCTAGTGTTACAGAAGAAAATTAATGATTTCAATTATTTTGTTTGGACTCCAGGGTATAAGACTCGAACATATTTGTCATGTGAATCATCTTAAAAATTATCTTAATAATATTTCTCCTATGTCTAACATTGTTACCAGTTTTGATTGTACTTCAGGAACTGAAATCTGATTAGAGAATTCACAAATAGTGAATTTCATGGACACACTGTAAATAATCTTCCTATAGGAAAGGTCACTTATACTGAGGCCTTAAAGATAAATGATCTAAGTCTTTTTTGTACATTTAGTGACCATGAAGAGGATGTGTAAGGAGTTCAACCTATTAAGCTGTCTCCATTTAGATTGAGTCACGTGAAACAAGTCTTGAATGAAGAAGTTAACTTCTTACTAACATATGGGGGCATAAAGTCAAAAATAAAATTGTCCATGGGGGTCGTCCGTGCATTCTAAAACTGAAACTATATGGCACTAAAGACTGTTTATTGGCTTAGGGAAGGTTAATTTTAAGTCACTTTTAGACGGGTTACTCACCTGCTAGGATATACAACATCATAGATCTTGCCTCTGGTGCAATATTTATTTTCATACTTGACTTATTAGAAGGTTACTATCACGTTTCTTGAATAGGAAGAGCGAGAGGCATCTCAGCATTCACGACATAGTTGTGCACAGTCATGGCTGTGATGCACACGCGCTCTCCTTGTGCTCTCTTGTATGAATACTGTGAATCTGGTCAAGTCAGAGTTTGGTCAGGCAAAATGATCGATCCCCTTTTGAAGTTCAATATCGCCAGCTTTGCCTGTGTTGGAAGTTCCGCTACCAGGATCACTTCCAGTAGTGGTAGTAATTGCATTAGTAGCGATTCCTGCTAAATTGCTTAGTTTTTGTATTCCCAGTGGTATTAGATAAGAAACTTAAGGTTTGTTATGAAGCTAAGATAACTGATAAGAATAGTTTTCCTGTTCCCAAAAACAAAAGCAGTCATATATTTCCTGGGCAAGGTTGAATATTATCACCAGTTCTGTCCAAACTTCTCCCATGTTGCAGCTCCATTTACGGAACTTAACAGATCTAAGGTAATATTTAGGTGGGATGATAACTGCAACTTTGCATTTAATCGACTCAAAAAGGCTTCTAACCTCTGCTTCAATACTGCAGAATCCAGACTTGATCTTCCATTAATGATTCATGCAAACGCCAGTGAAGTGGGCATTAGATCTGTAAACAATAAATCCCGTCAGCTATTATTCAACCAGAAGAATTGTACAACCATAAAAGAAGTGCTCATCTCAGCGTTGCTATCTACTTGGGTGCTTGTCCACACCCGATACAAATATTTAGTGACCGAAATAATCTAGCCTTCACTGGTACACTGAAACAACGCAATGAGCATATTATGCAGGGGACCCTTGGAATTTATTTCTTTTGCTACGTCTGTTAATCACAGTAAAGGAAGTTCGAATGTAATCGCTGATGCTTTGTCCATGGTTTGAGAATCTAGCTTCTAGAATAATTCATAAAAGTTATTTACTAATTCATTTGTTTGAGGTTCTTCCGAAGTCACTTGCAAGCTTCTTACAGTAACGGAGGCTTCACATGTCTTACAGTATCGGAGGCTTCACATGTCTTACAGTATCGGAGGCTTCACATGTCTTACAGTATCGGAGGCTTCACATGTCTTACAGTTACGGAGGCTTCACAAGTCTTGCAGTAACGGAGGCTTCACAAGTCTTACAGTAACGGAGGCTTCACAAGTCTTACAGTATCGGAGGCTTCACATGTCTTACAGTAACGGAGGCTTCACGTGTCTTACAGTAACGGAGGATTCACGAGTCTTGCAGTAACGGAGGCTTCACAAATCTTACAGTAACGGAGGCTTCACGTGTCTTACAGTAACGGAGGCTTCACGTGTCTTACAGTAACGGAGGCTTCACAAGTCTTGCAGTAACGGAGACTTCACAAGTCTTGCAGTAACGGAGGCTTCACAAGTCTTACAGTATCGGAGGCTTCACATGTCTTACAGTAACGGAGGCTTCACGTGTCTTACAGTAACGGAGGCTTCACGTGTCTTACAGTTACGAAGGCTTCACAAGTCTTGCAGTAACAGAGGTTTCACAAGTCTTACAGTATCGGAGGCTTCACATGTCTTACAGTAACGGAGGCTACACATGTTTTACAGTAACTGAGGCTTCACGTGTCTTACAGTAACGGAGGTTACAAGTCTTACAATAACGAAGGCTTCACGTGTCTTACAGTAACGGAGGCTTCACGTGTCTTACAGTAACGGAGGCTACACATGTTTTACAGTAACTGAGGCTTCACGTGTCTTACAGTAACTGAGGCTTCACGTGTCTTACAGTAACGGAGGCTTCACGTGTCTTACAGTAACGGAGGCTACACATGTTTTACAGTAACTGAGGCTTCACGTGTCTTACAGTAACTGAGGCTTCACGTGTCTTACAGTAACGGAGGCTTCACGTGTCTTACAGTAACTGAGGCTTCACGTGTCTTACAGTAACTGAGGCTTCACAGGCTATTAGTTCCTGATGCAGTCACTTCCATGTATGGTAGGTGACTAAATATATTTTGCTTTAGTTTACGTTAGGTTGTAAATGGTGCGGTGACACCATCAAAACGCGGAAAAGGACACTTGTGTACAGTTCAGAACATTTATAAAAGGAAACGTTTCGCCACGAGTGGCGAAACGTTTCCTCTAATTAATACCCTCTACTAAGAGGGTACGTTTTCACATTTTGTTTATGTTAATTCTAAAAATATGTTGTAAATTTCTGCTTGAACATCTTTGTGGTGGCCGAGATTAATTAGCATCGATGTAGCTGTGTGGTGGATCACATTACTTTGCGAGGTGCCTACGTAATCCACAGAGAGGTGAATTATCCTCTGGGCACTCATCTGTTTCCTTCACTCAGGAGAGGGTAGGTACAGTTATTTTTTCACTCTGGCATATTCTTCCCCCACGCTGCTTCAAGTGCCTGTCTACCGTACTAGAGGCGTTGTTGCATGATCTCTTGCACGCGCACACACACACACACACACACACACACACACACACACACACACACACACACACACACACACACACACACACAAGGACAAAATGTTCCAGGGATGTTAGGAAGTATTTCTTCAGTTATAGAGTTGTTAGGAAGTGGGGCAGTCTGGAGAGTGATGTAGTGGAGGCAGCATCCATCCATAGCTTTATGAAGAGATATGATAAAGCTCAAGGAGCAGTGGGAGAGTGGACTTAGCAGAGACTAGTGAAGAGGCGGGGCCAGGAGCTATTAACCGGCCCCTGCAATCACAAATAAGTGAGTACACACGTACGTTCCTCATCTTGCCTTACGTTGGAGTCTTCCAACACAGGTATGGAAGAAATCCATTGCCTTGGTACCCAGATACAACGTTCATAGCATCTATCATCGCAGGTCACCGCCGTAGAAAGATTCAGGCTTCAGGTGCAATATCTGCAGTGTACCACTCGGAAGGTGAGGACACAGGTACCTAAGTGGTAACGAAGATCACTCAGCTGGTCTGCTAACGAAGATTAGTCCTACAGTTTCATAATTAGATAAATTTCTGGTGCAGTTTTCCCAAGGCGTAACTGGAATCATGGAGCAGTGGTGCGACGCACATCTGTACGTTATTTGCTGCTTGTTTTAGCATTTCATGATTAACGTTTAATGTTAGTATTTTGTTACTGGAACTAAGGATATATCACTGTCTGACAGCACATGTAAGCTCGCTGTTGCTAGCGCTAATATTTATTTTATTTTTGCTGTTTACTGTTTTCATAATGGATGATGTTTTTTTTTAGCACACGAGATGTCTGCCAAGAGAGGTAGGGCGACTCATCCAAATAAAAAAAAAAAAAATATTCACCATCATTCATTCAATAGCTTTCTTGCCAGAAATACGTAGACACCGCAGCTTTCAGAAAAAAAACCGCAACATCCCTGCTCATCCTTCAGAGAGCAGAAGCTGTGCTTCTCTCCTCCCGGTTTTCTCCCTTAACCGGTTTTTCTGAATTCTTGCCTAAGTTTACCTTTATGACTTTAAACGATGTTTTGGTGCGAGCAAGGTGATTTATGAAGGGATTTAGGGAAACCGGTTAGGCGGACTTGAATCCTGGAGGTGGGACGTACAGTGCCTGCACTCTGGAGGGGTGGGGATGTTGCCGTGCTGAGGGTTATTTAAAATGTGATGTCTGTAAGCTCCTGGCAAGATAGCTATTAAATGAATTATGGCGAATGTGTTTCTTCTATAGGGTCCCCATATTTTGGTGGGAAACGGTCGGTGTGCTACAAAAAGGGTTGATATTTATTAGAGAATTTGGGGTGAGCCATAGAAGGTGTTGTAGCCGTAGTTGTACTACTATAAAATGAGAGACACAAATGAGTGGTAAGAAATTTAATTCTTGTTGTTTTAACTGCATTGTCAACAGTGTCTTAGGGATAAATGGTATAAAATGCCGACAGGATGGAAAAAATAGACACAAATGATGTTTAATGCGAATCTTTATTAATTACGTTTGGCCCACAGTGAGATTTATCATGTCACAAAGAGTCACAAAGAGTGCATGAGTATGTATAGTGTGGAGAGTCAGGTGGAGAATGTTGGGTAAGTTGTGTCTGAGACGGACATGCTGCTCCTTCTCAAATACAACCTCCTGACATTCTTATAGTCTGAAAGGGTCTCTTTTTTGATAATTTCTAGAACCCTACCAAGGAGCCTAAATAAATTACAGTGCCTCTGGCTAACAGTAGAAATCTTTGGCTTCCTCAGGGACTCACAACTCCCATCTAGGAGGCAAGAGCGAAGAAGTGCGATTAGTGGCCGACCTATATTTTTGGGGGCCTGAAGCTTGAAATGTTATGGGGGACCTTTCGTAACCCCTTCTCATATAGTAGACCCAAAATATTTAAGCACTGTGGAATAAAGTCGCTTCTGGGGCCCCTCCGGGATTAGGAACCCGAAGCTTAAGCTTCATTAGTTTCACAGTAAATCCGCCCATGGGCGAGAAGTGTAGCAGCGTAGACTCGGGAGAGAGAGGTTCCCAATCTCTCGCCACTAGTAATGATCAGTGTTTGGACTCGTTTTCAAAAATTCATAAACAGAAAACTAAGAAGGTTACAGCAAAAGTCATAGAAGTAAAAAGATCTTAGAAGTGACCAATCTATAACGTAGTAGCAGCCCATCCAAATCAGTCCAATAATTCAATGATGGGACGTTGAAGAGTTTAATAGTGAGTGGACATAAAATTTTTCCTGCTGTTTGGACTAGGTTTGAATAGATTGTTGTCTCTGAGTGCCTTGTTGGTGTCTACACACTGCATAGTGTGTAGACACTGTGTAATGACAGACACTCTGTATCATTTATTGGGAAAGTTTGCCTGGGCAGTAGTCCACATTAGAGAAAACTGATAGAACAGAGAATTATGCAACTAGAGTTTTCGGTCTCGTAGACCTTTGATTGCCATTTCCAAATTGAGTGAACACATCGACTTAGACGATTACCATCTGTTCCACTAGTGGACGAGAACGTTGCGAATCCATAAAGAACCAAGGTGCCATGTGTCCTATTTATCATGTCGGTTCCACATCATCTACAAACCGGCACACTCTGGTGAACTCTGTATATTGTACACTGAGGATATTGGAGTGATGTGTCTGGGACAGTCCAGTAGGCATAATAACACCGCACATAGAAAACGAGACTTATGCACGTTTCGTCCGAACCTGACTACCAATACTAGTCCACATGCGACAATAATGGTCAGTCGACCGAAACGTTGTACAATCTCGTTCCATATTTGAGGGTTATTAGTGCAGTGTTCAACAACGGTACAACACACCTTGTACTTGTAATGTTCTAATCATTTGTGTGATGTGTCCTACGGACCGTCATATGCATTAGACGCGTATGTTATGCGTGATCAGCTCATCTGACATAGATTGAATCCTGCTAAGGATGCGTTATATGTTATATGTAATTATTTCTCATGCAGGACTGTAAACACATTGTACAAGAGTTTTTAATCGGTAGTGAGAGTATATTCACTCTTGTGTATAGGAGTGACAGGACTTGCTTTGAAGGGGGAAGAAGTGTCTCCGGAGGAGATGGGAGTGAAGAAGTAGAGGGTAAAGGAGAGAGAAGGAGGAAGAGAGAGGGAGAGAGAGAAGAGAGAGAGAGAGAAGAGAGAAGGAGAGAGAGAGAGAGAGAGAGAGAGAGAGAGGAGAGAGAGAGAGAGAGCAAGCTAGGGCAGGGTACACGGGTATTCAGAGAGTCTCACTTGAGCACCACGTTATCGACCGACACTCTACCTCTGACTAACAATCTCACACAAAAATAACTTTAACACAAGAACGAATAAGATGGAAAAAAAAGAAAACTGAAAAAAAACCTCACTAGTCAATACGACGTGTGAAGAAAGCAATTACTCTCTCTCTCTCTCTCTCTCTCTCTCTCATCTCTCTCTCTGTTGCATTTTGAGAAAGTTATATAGTAAGAGAACAGGCTGATGACAGACACATAAGAATCAAAATCATTACAATTCAGCAACAATACACTACAATACAAACAACAGCTACCGTCCCTGGAACAATCCAACAGTAACCAGCAATTATACGTTTCGGTCCCTCCTAGACCAGTAGCCCTGTAACTCGACGTTTCGGTCCCTCCTGGACCAGTAACCCTGCAACTCAACGTTTCGGTCACTTCTGGACCAGAAGCTCTGCAACTCGACGTTTCGGTCCCTCCTCTACCAGTAGCCCTGCAACTCGACGTTTCGGTCCCTCCTGGACCATCAACAAGGCGTATTTAAGCCATGAAGCAAATAGAGTTTATGACCCTTACTCCAGGTCGTAGTTATCTAACAGGTTCTCAACCGCATGGAGGTTATACCTGGAGTATACCCGGAGCATACCTTAAGTATACCTTGAGTATACCTGGAGTAACCATTGAGTATACCTGGAGTATACCCGGAGTATACCTGGAGTATACCCGGAGTATACCCGGAGTATAACCGGAGTATACCCGAAGTATACCTTGAGTATTCCTGGAGTATACCCGGAGAGGGATTCAGGTATCATCGCCCCCGCGGCCCGGGCTGTGACCAGATACGTGAAGCTTTTTTAAACATGTTCGAGTTCTTCTTCTTCTTCTTCTTCTTCTTATTATTATTATTATTATTATTATTAATTATTAAAATTTTATTAAAATTATTTATATTTTAATACATATATTAATGTTAAATATTATTACCGTATTAATTTTATTAATTTTATTATTATTACTCTCTCTCTCTCTCTCTGTATATATATATATATATATATATATATATATATATATATATATATATATATATATATATATATATATGCAATAAGATCACAGTAAACAGGTGATTTCAGAATATGCAAAACAACCACTGTGAAAGAATATAGAAATTCCATGCGTTTTCGTGACTACTCACATTATCAAGGAACAATGAAAGTAATGCATCAAAGGAAGGCATATAAAGGGTCTAGCCCACACCTCACTATCACATCCCACAACAAAGGAACACCTGATGTGCGACTCATAAGAAAGGGAACACTGCAGCAGGCCCGCTGGCCCAGCTAGACAGGTCCTTCACACAACCCACCAACAAACTATTCTACCAAAGAATTAAGAATTTTAAAATTTATTATTTGTCAAATGTATTATTAAATTCTTCCCAAATTCTATTAATTATAAATGGATCTAATTTATATAAACCAAAGGAGATATTCATATTATTGTCAAAACTGCTTTTTATGAAACAAGATTCAATTATATTCCTGTCGACCATGGACTTGCTTGATACAACTTTCTCAACTTCGTATCAAGCAAGTCCATGGTCGACAGGAATATAATTGAATCTTGTTTCATAAAAAGCAGTTTTGACAATAATATGAATATTTCCTTTGGTTTATATAAATTAGATCCATTTATAATTAATAGAATTTCGGAATAATTTAATAATACATTGGACAAATAATAAATTTTAAAATTCTTAATTCTTTGGTAGAATAGTTTGTTGGTGGGTTGTGTGAAGGACCTGTCTAGTTGGGCCAGCGGGCCTGCTGCAGTGTTCCCTTTCTTATGAGTCGCGCGTCAGGTGTTGCTTTGTTGTGGGATGTGATGGTGAGGTGTGGGTTAGACCCTTTATATGCCTTCCTTTGATGCATTACTTTCATTGTTCCTTGATAATGTGAGTAGTCACGAAAGCGCTTGGAATTTCTATATTCTTTCACAGTGGTTGTTTTGCATATATATATATATATATATATATATATATATATATATATATATATATATATATATATATATATTATATATACATATGTCGTGCCGAATAGGCAGAACTTGCGATATTGGCTTAAATAGCAACGCTCATCTTGCCATATAAGACAAGTGAAAATTTGTGTATGCAATAATTTCGCCAAAGTCATTCTGAACCTAACGAAAAAAATATATTTCACTGTGTTTGTTTAGTATTAAATTACTGTAAACAAATCTAAAATATATATAGTTGGACTAGGCTAAAATAAATTGTTCTTGTTGCAGTAAGGTTAGGTAAGTTTTCTAAGTTCCTTTTGGTGCAAAATTAAAAAAAATTACATAACATTAATGAAAAAATGCATCTTTAATCGTATAAGAGAAAATTTTAGAAAGGACTTAATTTTAAGTGAGTTCTCGCTAATTGACCAGTTTTACATATTCGGCACGACATTATATATATATATATATATATATATATATATATATATATATATAATATATATATATATATATATATATATATATATATATATATATATATATATATATATATATATATATGCTTGTTCTAAATCTCATTTGTTATCTTTGCTTCCTGTGTGATGTCTGGCTCAGTCTTACGTGTTATTTAGTGGATTTAGTTTGCGTCGATAACGAAGCTTCTTAATTAAAATAATAGAGAAGTACAGAATTATTATTATTGTTATTATTATTATTACATTTTATTATTATTAAAAATGATGATTTTGATTGCTATTTGATTGATTTTTTCTTTTTCTTTTAATTTTCTATTGTACTTGTTTTATAGGTTTAAATTGTATTAGGGAGAGAGAGAGAGAGAGAGAGAGAGAGAGAGAGAGAGAGAGAGAGAGAGAGAAGAGAGAGAGAGAGAGAGAGAGAGAGAGAGACGGACTGACAGAGACAGACCTACCAGAATGCCGCAGTAATTAAACATACTTTCCTTTTTAATTCACATTTTCTCTTATCCTGCCGATCTTCGTGGACATCCTTACTATTTTCATCGAATTTATCTCTCTTTCTCTCATACACACACACACACACACACACACACACACACACACATTTATATATCATCTGAGACAGGGAAAATCTACCAAACAACCGGACAACACAGACGAACAATTGCGAATGTGTTCCCAGTATGGAAGCAGACAGTGAATTAGAGGCCAGCATCACTGACATGTATACTGTCCGCAGTAATGGAAAAGATAATCAGGGAAAGGTCGCCTTGAGGACCTTGAGACGAGAGTCTTTGTTAAAGAAAACCAGTATTGATTTAGGGAAGGTAAATCTTCCCATAAAGAAACAATGCTTACGATATGATGTTTTGGTCCTTCCTGGACCTTAGTCAAGTCCAGCCTCTCTAACCTACTCGAATTCTATGACAAAATGTAGAAGATCCATAGAAGACAAAGATTGGACGGCTGCATATGGTCTGCAGGAAAGTATTCGACGTTGTACCCCCACCAGTTATTGATTCAATAATCAGAGGATTGAACAGGGGTACAAAGTAAAGAGTTACGGGGATCTGGAATACCTAATGAACAGAGAACATAGGGTGGTTGGGAAGGAAGATGTTTCTCCCTGGGAAAGTGTTTTAAATGGGGTTCCAAAAGGATCAGTACTAGAGAGAATTGAATTCTACATATCACTGTTTGCCGATAACGTTAAGCTAATGTGAAGAATACTAATAGAAGAGGATAAAGACAGAACACAAGAAGACTTAGATAAGCTGTAGGCTGTCAGACTTTTATCAAATTGGCAACTGCGCCGTCCAATAACAATCCCAACCTTCTTGTAATTAGTATACGCCTATGTTGAAAGATTTAAGCCGATGGAAAGAGGCTTCGTCAAGTTAACACATGGAAATGTAAGTCAGAAATTACTTCATAAAACTGGCAAAAAAAAAAAAAAAAATCTGTCCGTCGCAATAGTTCCAGGAACTTTCTCTTAGCAATAGTTCACCAGTGATAGAAATTTGAAGCCAGTGAGACGAAGCGTTCTCAAATAATAAACTACAATACAGAAGAAAGAAAACAACGATGTATCGGTGTATAATACCGACTCTAAAGTAGAGCCGTACTGAAATAGGACATTGGAGGGCCCATAAACTCTTAAAATTTAAATTTCCAACACTCCTATAAAGGACCATTTTTTTTTTTTAAGACAGGTATATGCACATCAGACCGGGACAGTTGAGAGGCTAAGTAATTTTTTTTTTCAAACCGGCATCCATACAGTGTAATTACAACCCAAATCTTCCTCTAAACTGTTACATTGCCACTGAAAGTTTAAAAAAAGAGTTGGATGAGAAATTCAGAAAATTTTGCAAGAAAAGCAATATTTCCATTCATACAATTTCTTCACTAAAATTAGGAAATTTTCTACTCATGTTAAGATGCACCAGCAGTTAGGGTTTGAACCCAATCGGAAGAGGAATTCTCTAGTTATTGGATGGACAAATTTATTTATTAAAATCCGGCAAATTAAACCTATTCAGCTCAGTATCAAGACAAACATTTCTTTAATTAAGCAAAGCCCATTATCAATGAAGGTTTGAAGCTGATCGGAAGAAGCATTCTCCACTTACTGCTTGGAGCCCAAACAATTCCAAATTTATAAACCATGTTAGACAAATAGAAATCTTAATTTACAGAACCCAAAATTATTGGATACCATCCTATCCGTTAGGTATATCAGCTATTCAAGTTTGAATCCAATCTAGAGAGTCATGCTGAAGTTATTTCACAGACAACATACTATACAAATTGAAAAAATAACATTTACAAAATGGGTGCTACATAGTTCATTAACAGTCGTTTCTTCCAAGTAGGATGAACCAGTGTTGACCATTTTAAGCTGAACAGAAGAGGCTTAGCCAAGTTATCGCACAGAAGCCAAAATCAGAAATGGTCTATGTAAAGTAACAAAGAACACGTGCGCATGTCAGTAGTTGCAAGAACTACTTTTCTCTCCCATTAAAGTCTGAATCCAGTCGAACGAGGCGTTCTAAAGCTCTAAACGAAAATTTTGAAGGTTTTAGAAAAAGACCCTGTCAACCCCTTAAGATAATAAGAGAAGGTACATCGTCGGGGATACCTAGTAAGATACATTATCGGGGATACCTAGTAAGATACATCTTCGGGGGAAGCCTAGTGGGATACATTTTCGGGGATGCCTAATCAGACACCTCTTCGGGGATACCTAAAAAGATACATCTTGGGGATACCTGATAAGGTGCATCTTCGAAGGATACCTAATAAGACATACCTTCGGGGATACCTAATAAGGTACATATTCAATTCAAATTCAAGTTTATTCTCTATAATGGTTACAATGTGGGGTTTACAGGTTTTGGGTATTGTGTGGTTTACATATTATAAAATACTAATTACAGAGGGGGCCACTAGGACACCTAGCATGGCTAGGCATTTCGAGCAGACTGAGATTAATTCTTAACATTAAATCCTTACAGATTATAGTATTAAGGCTAAGTGACTACATCATAATTTGTGAGTTTAGCAATGTGAATGCTTTTGTTTCGGCACAATACAAGGTGTCTATATTTGAGTATCATAGGCAAACTTATGACTAGTTAGGATTTATTATTTTAAGATTAAGATTAGTATTTCTGGGTTTACAGTCAGTGGGTAAGTGAGTGTAATTGTGAACCACCAGGTGGTTATCATGTAGTTAGTTGTCGGGGTGGATCAGGGAGATAAGATGTTTTCTAACTGTAGTTTTGAAAGTGATGAATGTGTCTGCAGTTCTAGAGTTTTCAGGTAGAGTTTTCCCAGATTTTAGGTCCTTTGAAATACATTGAATTTTTGTAAAGGTTTAGTCGGACACGGGGAATGTCATAGAGATGTTTGTGTCTGGTGTTATGCCTGTGGATCCTGTCACAACTATCAAGAAAACGTTTTAGGTCAAGGTTAATATTGGAAATTTAAGGTCCTGTAGATATAGACTGCACAGTATTTAAGTGTGGATGTTCTGAACAGGGAGTAAGTTTAGATCTATGAAGAGTGGGGGGGTGGTTGCCAGGGATGGAATTTAGTGATTATTCTTACTGCGGCTTTTTGTTGGGTTATTATTGGCTTTAGGTGTGTTGCTGCAGTTGAACCCCAAGCACAAATAGCATAGGTGAGGTATGGATATATAAGGAATGGTAAGTGTGAGAAGGCAGTTTGCGGTACGTAGTATCGTATCTTGGAGAGGATCCCCACCGTTTTGGATACTTTTTTTGTTATGTGTTGGATATGGGTGCTGAAATTTAAGTTGTTGTCGAGGTATAGGCCAAGGAATTTGCCCTCATTATGTCTGGCAATTAGAGTGTTGTCGATCTTAATGTTAAGTTGCGCAACACCTGCTCTGCTACCAAACATAATATAATAGGTTTTGCCAGTGTTAAGTGTGAGTTTATTGGCTGTCATCCAAGTCGATATTTTGAGCAGCTCCTCGTTAACAATGGTGTTGAGGGTTGCAAGATTAGGGTGGGAGATGAGATAAGTCGTATCGTCAGCAAAGAGAATGGGTTTCAGGTGTTGGGATATGTTTGGAAGATTACTGATGTAAATGAGGAAGAGCAGGGGTCCAAGGACACTTCCCTGCGGAACTCCAGTATCAAGTGGCCGTATTGATGAGGCTGTGTCTTTAATGGTGACATATTGATACCTATTAGAAGGGTAGGATTTAAAATATGCAAGCGCATGGCCTCTTATACCATAGTGGTCAAGTTTGTGGAGTAGGATGCCGTGGTCTACTGTGTCAAACGCTTTTCTTAGGTCAATAAAAATTCCGGGGGATACCTAATGAGTGCCACAAGAATACCTAATAAGACATATCTTCGGGGATACCTAATAAGGTACATCTCCGGGGACACCTAATGAGTGCCACAAGGATACCTAATAAGACATATCTTCGGGGATACCTAATAAGGTGTATCTCCGGGGGATACCTAATGAGTGCCACAAGGATACCTAATAAGACATATCTTCGGGGATACCTAATATGGTACATCTCTGGAGGATACCTAATGAGTGCCACAAGGATACCTAATAAGACATATCTTCGGCGATACCTAATAAGGTACATCTCTGGGGGATACCTAATGAGTGCTACAAGGATACCTAATGAAACATATCTTCGGAGATACCTAATACGGTACATCTCCGGGGGATACCTAATGAGTACCACAAGAATGCCTAATAAAACATCTTCGGGGATACCTAATACGGTACATATCCTCGTACCGGGGATACCTAATGAGTGCCACAAGAATGCCTAATAAAACATATCTTCGGGGATACCTAATAAGGTACATCTCCGGGGGATACCTAACGAGTGCCTCAAGAATGCCTAATAAAACATATCTTCGGGGATACCTAATAAGGTACATCTCAGTGGGATACCTAATGAGTGCCACAATGATACCTAATAAGACATATCTTCGGGGATACCTAATAAGGTACATCTCCGGGGGATACCTAATGAGTGCCACAATGATACCTAATAAGACATATCTTCGGGGATACCTAATAAGGTACATCTCCGGGGATACTTAATTAGTGCCACAAGGATACCTAATAAGACATATCTTCGGGGATACCTAATAAGGTACATCTCCGGGGATACTTAATTAGTGCCACAAGGATACCTAATAAGATCGACTTAATCTTCGGGGATACCTAATAAGGTACATCTCCGGGGGATACCTAATGAGTGCCACAAGGATACCTAATAAGACATATCTTCGGGGATACCTAATAAGGTACATCTCCTGGGGATACCTAATGAGTGCCACAATAGGATACTTCTATATAAGACATATCTTCGGGGATACCTAATAAGGTACATCTCCGGGGGATACCTAATGAGTGCCACAAGGATACCTAATAAGACATATCTTCGGGGATACCTAATAAGGTACATCTCCTGGGGATACCTAATGAGTGCCACACAGGGATACCTAATAAGACATATCTTCGGGGATACCTAATAAGGTACATCTCCGGGGGATACCTAATGAGTGCCACAAGGATACCTAATAAGACATATCTTCGGGGATACCTAATAAGGTACATCTCCGGGGGATACCTAATGAGTGCCACAATGATACCTAATAAGACATATCTTCGGGGATACCTAATAAGGTACATCTCCTGGGGATACCTAATGAGTGCCACAAGGATACCTAATAAAGCCGGGACACAAAAGTTTGCCGAATATATATTTCTTCAGGGAGGCGCCTTGATTCTGGGGGAGGAGATCTTGATCCAAGGATCAAGAGCTTTGGATAGATCCTGACTGCCTACCATTACCCAGGTAGTGCATGGCCCCTATTGGTTTAGCGCTTCCTCATTTTTTAATAACGATAAGGAGATGCGTTAATTATTTAGACGAATTAAAACTCACGATGACTGGACGAAAGAGGAGATATGATCCCGTCATAGAAAATATCTAGAGGGAAGGAACTGGAAAGCAAGGAGAGACTTTATCCACAATGAATTTAAAACAGTGAAAAATAAATTTAGAGCAGTGAACAGTGACTGTAGAACAGCGAACAGTGGCTGTGGAACAGCAAACAGTGACTATAGAACAGTGAACAGTGGCTGTGGAACAGCAAACAGTGACTGTAGAACAGTGACTGTAGAACAGCGAACAGTGGCTTTGGAACAGCAAACAGTGACTATAGAACAGTGAACAGTGGCTGTGGAACAGCAAACAGTGACTGTAGAACAGTGACTGTAGAACAGCGAACAGTGACTGTAGAACAGTGACTGTAGAACAGTGAACAGCGACTGTAGAACAGTGAAGAGTGGCTGTAGAACAGCAAACAGTGACTGTAGAACAGTGACTGTAGAACAGCGAACAGTGACTGTGGAACAGTGGCTGTAGAACAGCGAACAGTGACTGTAGAACAGTGAAGAGTGGCTGTAGAACAGCAAACAGTGACTGTAGAACAGTGACTGTAGAACAGCGAACAGTGACTGTGGAACAGTGGCTGTAGAACAGCGAACAGTGACTGTAGAACAGTGAACAGCGACTGTAGAACAGTGAAGAGTGGCTGTCGAACAGCAAACAGTGACTGTAGAACAGTGACTGTAGAACAGCGAACAGTGACTGTGGAACAGTGGCTGTAGAACAGCGAACAGTGACTGTAATGAACAGCGATTGTGAACAGCGACTGTAGAACAGTGAAGAGTGGCTGTCGAACAGCAAACAGTGACTGTAGAACAGTGACTGTAGAACAGTGAACAGTGACTGTAGAACAGTGACTGTAAAACAGCGAACAGTGACTGTAGAACAGTGAACAGCGACTGTAGAACAGTGAAGAGTGGCTGTCGAACAGCAGTGACTGTAGAACAGTGACTGTAGAACAGCGAACAGTGACTGTGGAACAGTGAACAGAGAATGTATAACAGTGAACAGTGAACGACGAACAATGGGACACACAATATGATGACTCAGTTTACAGAGAGAGAGAGAGAGAGAGAGAGAGAGAGAGAGAGAGAGAGAGAGAGAGAGAGAGAGAGAGAGAGAGAGAGAGAGAGAGAGAGAGAGAGAGACGTAAATAAAATTTCTCCAGCTTTAGAAGTGGAAGAGACTAGAGAACGATTCACTGAGATGCACAACAGTGCGCAGCTTCCACCACAGGTACGATAGATCCAGATCAGGTGTTAGATGGTACAAGAGTTAAGAAGTGGGGTCCAAGAGCTGGAGGTCAAAGACCGTTAACTCAGCTAGACAGACGACAACTATTTAATTTTTACTAGGCGATTGCAGCTACTTAATTAAACCTAGTAATTGCACTTAAGATTTGACTAAATCAGTACTAGGAGGCTACAACCAGGCACTCACAAACACCAGGCAACATTCTGCAATTGGAGTGAAACGTGCCTCTTACATTTGTATAAGTTGTATCATGTACTTGTACGAATAAAAACTATTATTATTATTATTATTATTATTATTATTATTATTATTATTATTATTATTATTATTATTATTATTATTATTATTGTTGTTGTTGTTGTTCGTTGCTTACTGGCCATTCATTGCACAACACTGATGAGGAGATAAATGAACGGTCAACGAGGACTTAATTATGAAGAAATGAACGATCAACGAAGAGTGAATACGGAAAAAGTGAACGTCAGCAAGGAGTGAATAATTTTGACACACTTGTCGAAATGCTATTCAGGAGTTGAATGATGATTCTTTCAGCGTGTTTCAGGTAAGTTTGCTTAACCTTCTTGCCAGAAGCGCGTTGACATCACAGTTCAGACGACCCTGTGAGCTGCAACATTTCTACCCTTCCTGCAGAGGACACGAACTGGACTTTCCACCTCCCGGACTCAAGTCCTGCTAACTGGTTTTCCCGAATCTCTTTACAAATGCTATTTTGCTCACATTCCAGCTGCACTAAAGTCAGAACAAACACTTGCCTCCACTCCTGTCTAAAGCGCTTGTGGGATGTCCAAGCCCCTAGCACTCAAACCTCCTTTACTCCCTCCAGTCTTATCTGGGACGGTCCCCTAGTTCCTCTTCTCTCAGCCCCTGATTTATGCACCATGCTAGTCATCCAAATTTTCTCCATCTTCTCTAAATGTCCAAACCACATCAACAACGTTTCCTCAGCCCTCTGAATAATACTTTTAGGAACCCCGCACTTCTTCTAAACTCCAAGATCCGACAGGAAGCTGGCAGGCAGCAAACAGCCCAGGGAAGTACTATCGTCCTGACAAACGACTGTGAAAAGTAAACCTGTGATTATTTTACACGATGGTATGATTGCTGGTGTCTCATAAACATATAAGGTGAGTATCGTCGAAGGTGACTATAATGCTGGTAACAAGGGGATGGTAACCCCTTCTCATGTGTAAATTTCTATACCGATGAAGAGAAAACAACAACAATCAATAATAATAAAAATAATAAAAATAATAATAATAATAATAATAATAATAATAATAATAATAATAATAATAATAATTATTATTGTTATTATTATATTTCATGGGGAGGTGGTAAACCCGTAGACTCTACGGGTTTACCACCTCCCCACTAATCTTTGCAAGAAAGCTACTTCGGTTAAACACATTGATTGAGAGAGCCGCAGCTACTGCAAGTTAGCGTAACTCAACTAAATTAAGTAGTACTGAGCTGCTAGTGCAATATAGTAAATGAGAAAAAGTAGACATGAGCCATGAATTGAGTCATTGCGAGCCGCTGGCGGCTCGCAAGCCGCACAATGAATACCACTGCCGTAGGGGGTCATACAGCACAAGGTGAATGATGGGTAATCAGAATATGATCGAGGAAACGAAAGTAAGAGTAGCACAGATCCAAATTCCGGGATCAAGAGCCGTAGACCAGCATGATGGCGCTCTCCTCCTCTCCTCGTCTCTGGAAGGACCAGCAGCGTGGTCATCCTCGACAAGTCTTTAACAAAGACCTCGGGGTAAATGGGACCTTCCACAGGTAATTTTCCGTTCGAAATAATTTCTCCTTTCATTACGAACTTTAATTCAGAATTAACACCCTTTTCTTAAACCGAAACGTCTGTTTTAATGGAGGAAATTATATTTTCTTAAACCGAAACGTCTGTTTTAATGGAGGAAATTTTATTTTCTTAAACCGAAACGTCTGTTTTAATGGAGGAAATTTTATTTTCTTAAACCGAAACGCCTGTTTTAATAGAGGAAATTTTATTTTCTTAAACCGAAACGTCTGTTTTAATAGAGAAAACTAATTTTTTTTAAACCGAAACGTCTCAGTTTTAATGGAGCAAATAATATTTTCTTGATAAAAACATCACAAATTTACTGGAGGGAATTTTAATTTTCGTCAAAAAATTAATAAAAAAAATGAAAAAAAAAAAAACCCTCATCAAGCGTGAAAATATTGTGTAATATCTAAGTTTTTTTTAATTTTATACATAAAATAAAGAATTAATTACAGTAATGTGTAGTATGGAAGCTCTGCCGTGTGTAGCAGCGGCTTCCCGGCTCACTTCTTGTATTAATTAAATTAAAAGTCGTATTTCGACTTGAGGCTTTCGTAACATTTTTTTAGTTGGAATTTTTTTTTTCAACTGCGAACGATCATGTAATTCGAGAGAGAGAGAGAGAGAGAGAGAGAGAGGAGAGAGAGAGAGAGAGAGAGAGAGAGAGAGAGAGAGAATACCAGGAAGACGAACTCATAAGAGGGAGGAGTGAGGAGTAGAAGAAGCAAAAGACGGAGGAGGAGGAGACGAAGAACATGAGGAAGCAAAGGGAGAAGAAAAAAAGTCTCTGAAAGTAATTCATTCAAATCTTGGCATCCTGTATGTCAGCCTCTGATGTTTACGATGATTTTATGCCTGATGAGTGGCTCTTTGGCACGCACGTACCCCGAACCGAGCATAAACAAAGTGTAAATACAATCTCCTTGGACCTGGATTCGCTAATTTTCCCTTAATGTTGTGGTTATATGATTTTGATCAGAGAAGTTCGAAGGTAGAGTCATCTACCCTTCGTCTAATAGGCTCAACGTCGTTTAGAGTCTTAATGAATGAGTTCCTGAAAGGCTCTCGTGCAAAGACAAGTCCGGATGATCTCTCGTCGGATGAGAAAAAATCTCTGGAACGAACCAGTGTCCGGATAAGCGGGTCGTTCTAATTGGATTTACGGCATGATGTTTGTCTGATTGTTGTGTAAGATATTGTTGTGTAGCAACGGGTGGTGACTGTGCGGTAGCTGTGTTAATGTCACTCACCGCCGGTGCAGCCACATACGTCGTGTAATAATTAGCAACTGCTGCGAAGTAACTACAAACACGTCTGTAGATAATTCCTAAGTAGGTAATTGTGGATAATTCCATGTTCGCGCATGTTGCTGTGACATGTGAGGACATCACATGTCATAACATGTCCTCGTCGTACTTTCATGATCCCTCATGTATGCATAAATACGTGTGTAAATAAGTAAACAGGTGATATCACAATATGCAAAATAACAACAGTGAAAAAGAATATTGTAATTCTAACCCCTCGGAATTTCATTATTTTTTCATTGTGGTTATTTTGTATATCATCTATATCTATATCTACACACACACACACACACACTCACACACACACACACACACACACACACACACACACACACACACACACCATACACACACACACACACACACACACACACCCCACACACACACACACACACACACACACATACTTTGTACAATGAGAGCTGTAGGAGAGTTTATCCTGACACATTTCAAGGAATGCCCATTGGTTCACATAGCATAGCATCTCTTGGGGGAAAAGTGAGAATACATCATGGTGGAACACCCTCTAGCATACCGCCTGTAATCAAGCTCGTACCAAATACTGAATATTGCACGTCAGACCCGCTAGGTTGGCGATCACTACCTCCTCCCGCTGGAGTTCTTGCCTTGTCGCCACCACCGACCTCCGCTTAGCATCTTCTTGGCCCGGCCATGATCGATACCCGAGGAACCGGCTTCGCTAGACTGCGTGTTCCCTCGTCTCAGGCCTCACAACACACCAAATTTTCTTCGGGGTTTCGAACACCTCCCCCATCCCCCTATCCTGTATCGCCTGCGAATTTTTGAGCTAGTTAATTCGCACATCATTGGGGCTGGTTTGAATGGGTGACAAGTCGCTCAGGGTTAGGTTCGTGGAGTTCATGTTTAATCATTACCTGGACGAGCCCCGCTGACGAGTATTGGGCATGCAATAGCGCGGACCGTATTTCTCTGGGTAAAATTTAGCGTTTTCGAGGGAAGAAAGCTATGTATCATATGTGAAAAATAAGTGCTTAAGAGAGAGAGAGAGAGAGAGAGAGAGAGAGAGAGAAGAGAGAGAGAGAGGAGAGGAGAGAGAGAGGAGAGAGGAAAGAGAGAGAGAGAGAGAGAGAATAGAGAGAGAGTGATGAGGAGAGAGAGAGAGAGAGGAGAGAGAGAGAGAGAGAGAGAGAGAGAGAGAGAGAGAGAGAGAGAGAGAGAGAGAGAGAGAGAGAGAGAGAGAGAGAGAGATTCATTTCATAATCACCGAAGGGCAGTCGATCGGGTGCCAGTGTATCTAAGCGGATTCAACACTCTTGAGGATACAGGACCCGCAGGAAGAGCCTAGCAGACTCTGTTCAACTTTTGTCAGAAAAATGTTGAGGACGCACGAGAGAGCTGCCTGGTGTGTGTTGTGTTGTGTTTGCTCACCTAACAGGATGAACCTTCATCTGAGATTACCTTTCTGATTACTCATTTGGTTACCCATTAGTAACTGCAGGAACAGAGCTCTTGTTGTAGCATTTATCACGCTTTTTCTCGCGTTTCGAAATGATGTAGTTTTTAGCGCCTCTTCTTGGAGTTCATT
>NC_069400.1:21360797-21390797 GCF_026875155.1 Cherax quadricarinatus
ATGGAACCAGCAGAGGTCAATCAGAGCAGAACAGAGCAGCAAGGGCAAGCACACACACAACTATCCTTAGAACCCCACAACCTATCACACCATCCCAACACACACTACAATCCATACCCACAGCTTCCACCCAACACCGAGCTATAGAATCCCACAGTATGCTACCAGGTCTCCCACCCTCACAGGCCCCCCCAAACCACAGTGTTGGAAAGGAAATTGAAGGTATGGTACACAAACGCTGATGGAATAACAAGTAGGTGGGAGGAGTGGCACGAAAGAGTCAAAGAGGCATCACCGGACATCATAGCTCTCACAGAAACCAAGCTTACAGGTATGATAACAGATGCCATCTTTCCAACGGGATACCAGATCCTGAGGAAAGACAGAGGGAACAGGGGGGTGGAGGAGTGGCATTGCTGATCAAAAGCCAATGGAATTTTGATGAGCTGGAGAGAGGAGACAGCGGAGAAGAAAGCGATTACATAGCGGGAACGCTTCACTCTGGAGGTACCAAGGTGTTAATAGCAGTGATGTATAACCCACCACAGAACAGCAGGGGGCCAAGGCAAGAGTACGACGAGAGCAATAGCTGCAGTGGCCAGAAGAGCTCATGCATGCAGGGCAAAGCTCCTGATCATGGGTGACTTTAACCACAAGGAGATTGGTTGGGAGAACTTGGAGCCACATGGGGGCCAAGATACATGGAGGACTAAGATGATGGAGGTGGTACTGGAAAACTTCATATACCAACACGTAAGAGACACTACAAGAGAGAGAGGAGAGGATGAACCAGCAAGACTGGACTTAGTATTCACCTTGAGTAGTGCAGATATCGAGGACATCACATATGAAAGACCCTTTGGGGCCAGCGATCATGTGGTTTTAAGCTTCGAATACATAGTAGAGCTACAAGTGGAGGGAGAAGCAGGAAGGCCAGGACGAATGAAGCCAAACTTCAAGAAAGGGGGACTACAGGGGAATGAGGAATTTCCCTGAACGGGGCTCAGTGGGACAGAGACTGGCAGGGAAGTCAGTTAATGAGATGATGGAATATGTAGCAACAATATGAAAAGGAGGCTGAGGAGAGGTTTGTACCCAAGGGTAACAGGAATAACGAAAAAGCCAGGATGAGCCATGGTTCACCCAAAAGTGCAGGGAGGAAAAAACCAAGTGTGCTAGGGAATGGAAGAATATAGAAGGCAAAGGACCCAGGAGAATAAGGAGAGCAGTCGTAGAGCCAGAAACGAATATGCACAGATAAGAAGGGAGGCCCAAAGACAATATGAAAACGACATAGCAGCGAAAGCCAAATCGGGACCCGAAACTGTTATCCAGCCACATCAGGGGGAAAAACAACAGTCAAGGACCAGGTAATCAGGCTAAGGAAGGAAGGAGGGAGACAACAAGAAATGACCGTGAAGTATGTGAGGAACTCAACAAGAGATTCAAAGAAGTGTTCACAGATGAGACAGAAGGGGCCCCAGAAAGACGGAGAGGGGGGCACACCACCAAGTGCTGGACACAGTGCACACAACGAGGAAGAAGTGAAGAGGCTTCTGAGTGAGCTAGATCCCTCAAAGGCAATGGGGCCAGATAACATCTCCCCATGGGTCCTGAGAGAGGGAGCAGAGGCGCTATGTGTACCCTAACAAAAATTTATTCAATACATCTATCGAAACAGGAGATTGCCTGAGGCATGGAAGACAGCAAATGTAGTCCTAATCTTAAAAAAGGAGGACAGACATGAAGCACTAAACTACAGACCAGTGCCCACTGACTTGTATAGTATGCAAAATCATGGAGAAGATTATCAGGAGAAGAGTGGTGGAAACACCTAGAAAGGAATGATTTCATCAACAGCAGCCAACATGGTTTCGGGGAGGGGAAATCCTGTGTCAAAAACTACTGGGTTCTATGACATGGTGACAGCAGTAAGAAAAGGGAGAGAGGGGTGGGTGGACTGCATATTCTTGGACTGCAAGAAGGCGTTTGACACAGTTCCACACAAGAGATTGGTACAAAAACTGGAGGACCTAGCAGGGATAACAGGAAGGCACTACAAGGGTTTCAGGGAATACTTGTCAGGAAGACAGCAGCGATTCATGTACGTGGCGAGGTGTCAGAGTGGGCACCTGTGACCAGCGGGGTCCCACAGGGGTCAGTCCTGGGACCAGTGCTGTTTCTGGTATTTGTGAAGGGACATGACGGAAGGAATAGACTCTGAGGTGTCCCTGTTTGCAGATGACGTAAAGTTGTTGAGAAGATTCACTCGATCGAAGACCGGCAGAACTACGAAGGGATCTGGACAGGCTGCAGACCTGGTCCAGCAATTGGCTCCTGAAGTTCAATCCCACCAAGTGCAAAGTCATAAAGATTGGGGAAGGGCAAAAGAAGACCGCAGATGGAGTACAGTCTGGGGGGTCCAGAGACTACAAACCTCACTCAAGGAAAAAGATCTGGGTGAGTTAAACACCAGGCACACTCCGAAGCGCACATCAACCAAATAACTGCTGCAGCATATGGGCCCTAGCAAACCTCAGAACAGCATTCCGACATCTTTATAAGGAATCGTTCAGGACCCTGTACACCGTGTACGTTAGGCCCATATTGGAGTATGCGGCACCAGTTTGGAACCCACACCTAGCCAAGCACATAAAGAAACTAGAGAAAGTGCAAAGGTTTGCAACAAGACTAGTCCCAGAGCTAAGAGGTATGTCCTACGAGGAGAGGTTAAGGGAAATCAACCTGACAACACTGGAGGACAGGAGAGATAGGGGGGACATGATAACGACATACAAAATACTGAGAGGAATTGACAAGGTGGATGTTCCAGAGATGGGACACAGTAACAAGGGGACACAGCTGGAAGTTGAAGACACAGATGAATCACAGGGATGTTAGGAAGTATTTCTTCAGCCACAGAGTAGTCAGGAAGTGAAATAGTTTGGGAAGCGATGTAGTGGAGGCAGGATCCATACATAGCTTTAAGCAGAGGTATGATAAAGCTCAAGGTTCAGGGAGAGTGACCTAGTGCCGATCAGTGAAGAGGCGGGGCCAGGAGCTCTGAGTCGACCCCCGCAACCTCAACTAGGTGAGTACAACTAGGTGAGTACACACACACAAACACACACACACAAACACACACACACAACACATACACAAAAAACACACACACACACACACACACCAACACACACACACACACACACACACACACACACACCACACACACACACACACACACACAAACACACACACAACACTTAACGATGTTTCGGTCTGTCTTGGACATTATCAAGTCACCGGCGACTAAATGATCTTGCCAGCACGTACCGAGACGTCGCAGTATTTTTATCAATAATTCAGTTCTGGTGAACAGGACACAATACGCAGTTGAAGGCATTAATGAGAAGACGTTTCGACGGAGTCTCTGGTGGGAGAAACGTCCACTCAGTAAAATGCCATACACCGCATAATGAGAGTTCCATTCGCACACATTTGCAAGTATTATAAGATTTTGATTTTTTTTTAACTATTGAAGCCCATCGTTACATCGCGTCACTTCCGAATTTTATTTTGTCAATATCTAACAACACGATATTCATTTTTTCTCGTCATTTCAATATAGGGTTCATTCTAACAATTGGGTTTTATTTAATACTTCTATTACCAACATTACCTCTTCCACTACTTCTCCTCTTCCTTCTTTTTTCCTCTCTGTGTCCCGTCCCTCTCGCCTGTATATACTGGCTCTCTCACCTTCGTGTGTTAGAGTGACTTGTAAATGGTCCAAGTCGGAGCGAAACGTCGTCGTAAGCTTCTCTCTAGTATGTGCGGGTTATTTGTGTATTGTTCCAGTCATGGTATTGTGACTTTTCGTTCTCTAGCTTTATATGGTTGGTTGGTTAGTAGGATTTCAAGCCTGTCGACAACACGAGGGTCATTACGGCTGCTCCCAACTTGACTAGAATTGGTCAAGAATACACAAGGCATGGAGCACCATGGAACACAAGGTATGGAACACCATGGAACACAAGGCATGGAACACCATGTAACACAAAGCATGGAACACCATGGAACAGAAGGCATGCAGCAGCATGGAACACAAGGCATGGAACAACATGGAACACATGATATGGAACAGTATGGAACACAAGGCATGGAACACAAGGCATGGAGCAACACGGGACGCAAGGCATGCAGCAACATGGAACACAAGGCTTGGAACATCATGGAACACAAGGCATGGAACAGCATGGAACACAAGGCATGGAACAACGCGGGACACAAGGCATGGAACAACACGCGACACAAGGCATGGAACTACACGGGACACAGGGCATTGGACAACACGGGACACAAGGCATGGAACAACACGGACACAAGCATGGAACAACACGGGACACATGGCATTGAAAAAACACGGGACACAAAGGCAAAGGAAAAAAACACGAACACAAGGCATGGAAAACAACACGGGACACAAGGCATTTGGAACAACACGGGACACAAGGCATGGAACAACACGGGACACAAGGCATGGAACAACACGGGACACAAGGCCTGGAACAACACGGGATACAAGGCATGGAACAACACGGGACACAAGGCATGGAACATCACGGGACACAGGGCATGGAACAACACGGGACACAGAGCATGGAACAACACGGGACACAAGGCATGGAACAACACGGGACACAAGGCATGGAACAACACGGAACACAAGGCATGGAACAACACGGGACACAAGGCATGGAACAACACGAGGCACAAGGCATGGAACAAAAACGGGACACAAGGCATGGAACACACGGGACACAAAAAAGGGATGGGAAAAACACGGGACACAAGGCATGGAACAACCCCGGGACACAGGGCATGGAACAACACGGGACACAAGGCATGGAGCAACCGGGACACAAGACATGGAAAAAAAAAAACGGGACACAAGGCATGGAACAACACGGGACACAAGGCATGGGAAAACACGGGACACAGGGGATTTAACAACACGGGACACAAGGCATGGAACAACCGGGACACAGGGCATGGAGCAACCCCGGGACACGGGCATGGAGCAAACACGGGACACAATGCATGGAACACGGGACACAAGGCATGGAACAACACGGGACAAAAGGGCATGGAGCAACAAAGGGACACAGGGCATGGAACAACACGGGACACAATGCATGGAACACGGGACACAAGGCATGGAACAACACGGGACACAGGGCATGGAACAACACGGGACACAGGGCATTGAAACCAAAACACGGGACACAAAGGCCCCTGGAACCACACGGGACACAAGGCTGGAACAACACGGGACACAGGGCATGGAACAACACGGGACACAAGCATGGAACAAAAGGACACAAGGGATTTAACAACACGGGACCACAGGGCATGGAACAACACGGGACACAAGGCATGGAACCCAAAACGGGACACAAGGCATGGAACAATACGGGACACAAGGCATGGAACAACACGGGACACAAGGCATGAAACAGCATGGAACAACACGGGACACAAGACATGGAACAACACGGGACACAAGGCATGGAACAACACGGGACACAAGGCATGGAACAGCATGGAACAACACGGGACACAAGGCATGTAACAACACGGGACACAATACATGGAACAGCATGGAAAAACACGGTGCCACAAGGCAAAGGAACAACACGGGACACAAGGCAGGAACAACACGGGACACAGGGGATGGAACAACACGGGACCCCAAGGCATTTACAACACGGACACAAGACATGGAACAACACGGGACACAAGGCATGGAACAAACGGGACACAAGGCATGGAACAACACGGGACACAGGGCATGGAACAAACGGGACACAAGGCATGGGAAAAACACGGACACAGGGCATGGAAAAAACACGGGACACAATGCATGGAACACGGGACAAAAGGCATGGAACAACACTGGGACACAGGGCATGGAAAAACACGGACACAAGGCATGGAACAACACGGGACACAGGGCATGGAAAAAACACGGGACACAATGCTGGAACACGGGACACAAGGGATGGAACAACACGGGACACAGGCATGGAAACAACACGGGACACAAGGCATGGAAACAACACGGGGCACAAGGCATGGAACAATACGGGACACAGGGCATGGAACAACACTGGGGCCAAGGCATGAAAAAAAGCCATGGAACAACACGGGACACAAGACATGGAACAACACGGGACACAAGGCATGGAACAACACGGGACACAAGGCATGGAAAAAAAGCAATGGAACAACACGGGACACAAGGCATGTAACAACACGGGAAAACTTACAGGAACAGCATGGAACCAACACGGGCCACAGGCATGGAACGAACGGACACAAGGCATGGAAAACCCCACGGACACAAGCTGAACGGGATGGAACAACACGGGCACAAGGCATGGAACAACACGGACACAAGGCATGGAACTGCATGGAACACAATAGATGGGAAAAAAACACGGGACACAGGGCATGGAACAACACGGGACACAAGGCATGGAACAACACGGGACACAAGGCATGGAACAACACGGGACACAAGGCATGGAACAACACGGGACACAAGGCATGGAACAACACGGGACACAAGGCATGGAACAGCATGGGACAAAAACGGGACACAAGGCATGGAAAAACACGGGACCCCAAGGCATGGAACAGCATGGAACACAAGATGAAACAACACGGGACACAAGGCATGGAACAACACGGGACACAAGGCATGGAACAACACGGGACACAAGGCATGGAGCAACACGGGACACAGGGCATGGAACAACACGGGACACAAGGCATGGAACAACACGGGACACAAGGCATGGAACAACACGGGACACAAGGCATGGAACAACACGGAACAAGGCATGGAACAACACGGGACACAAGGCATGGAACAACACGGGGACACAAGGCATGGATAAACACGGGACACAGGGCATGGAACAACACGGGACACAGGGCATGGAACAACACGGGACACAGGGCATGGAACAACACGGGACACAGGGCATGGAACAACACGGGACACAAGGCATGAAACAACACGGGACACAAGGCTGGAAGAACACGGGACACAAGGCATGGAACAACCCCGGGACCAAGGCATGGAGCAACACGGGACACAGGGATGGAACAACACGGGACACAAGGCATGGAGCAACGGGACACAGGCATGGAACAACACGGGACACAAAGGGATGGAACAACACGGGACACAAGGGCATGGACAACACGGGACACAGGGATGGAACAACACGGGACACAAGGCATGGAGCAACACGGGACACAGGGCAGGAAAAAACACGGGACACAAGGCATGGAAACAACACGGGACAAAGGGCATGAACAACACGGGACACAAGGCATGGAAAAACACGGGACACAGGGCATGGAACAACACGGGGCACAAGGGATGGAACAACACGGGACACAGGGCATGGAACAACACGGGACACAAAGGGATGGAACAACACGGGACACAAGGCATGGAACACACCGGGACCAGGGCATGGAACAACACGGGACACAAGGCATGGAACAAACACGGGACACAGGGCATGGAACAACACGGGACACAAGGCATGGAACAACACGGGACACAAGGCATGGAACAACAACGGGAACAGGGCCAGGAACAACACGGACACAAGGCATGGAACAACAAAGGGACACAGGGGCATGGAACAACACGGGACACAAGGCATGGAACAAACACGGGAACAGGGGAGGAACAACACGGGACACAGGGGATGGAACAACACGGGACACAGGCATGGAACAACACGGGGGCACAGGCATGGAACAACAGGGACACAGGGCATGGAACAAAAACGGGGCACAGGGCATGGAACAACACGGGACACAAGGCATGGAACAAACACGGGACAACAGGGCATGGAACAACACGGGACACAAGGCATGGAACAACACGGGACACAGGGCATGGAACAACACGGACACAAGGCATGGAACAACACGGGACACAAGGTATGAACACAGGATACACGAAGATACAATAAAACCCCATTACCATCAATATTTTTAAAGCGACTTGCTCTTTGTACTGGGAAAGAGAAAAATTATATCACATCTAATAAAGCAAAAGGTTTTTATGGACAAAAATAACGATAAAAATGACCCTTAGTAGCTTTCTGTACTCTGTAATGAAAGGGTTCCGAGTTTATCTTAAACAAACTACTCTTCTCTTTTCTCTCTCTTTCTCTCTCTCTTTTCTTCTCTTCTTCTCTCTTTCTCTATCTTCCATATGTTGTAAACAGGAGCTTTATTGATATAAATATTTGGACTAATTTTGTATATCTTCAAATGGAAAATTTGAATTTTTTTTAGTTTGGATTAAGTGGCTTGTACAGTTTAACTGCCAGTGGTGATAATATATATCCCATATGTTACTTCGTTCCTTCTTACTAACGCAGTTTCTTTCCAATGTTGCCTCATTTGAACGTCATAGTGTGTTTCAGTAGAGAAAACTATGTCTGGCTTTTTTTACTTAAAAAAACTCCCTACCCGAGGTTCTGTAAAATCACGTTGTCTGAATTTGTATATAAAACCTTCTTACTTTTATCGGTTTCCGTTGTTTTTCTGGGTATTTTTTGATTTGTCTTATTTCTTTACATCCCTTGCTCGGTGTCCTGACGCGTGAGTTGGTCATGTATTCCGTTGAGAAACAAAGCTTTTCTTCTCCTGTGTTTTGTGGGTGTGTGTGTGGTTTTGTGTGTGTTTGTGTGGGTTCGCTTGCTTGCTCGTTGCGTGTCGTTCTCCATGCTTCACTCTAACAGGACATCAAACTGCGAAAATCACAGCATCGGGAATTCTTGGCTGCTGCTGCTGCTGCTGCTGCGGGAGCTCACGAAGACATATTTCTTACAGCGGTTGAAGATCGAGGCGGCGGCCCAGGCGTTGATTGACTACTGGTAATGAAGGCAACGCAGCGCGGCGAGGCGGCTTTATCAAGGCTGATGTGATGGGCGCCAGACAACTGTGAGAATTTCACCACCTCTCTCTCTCTCTCTCCTTTCTCTTCTCTTCCCTGGGCTTGTACAAAACACAAAATCACGTACAATCGTCCAAACACACAAACACACACACGCTTTCGACAATCTTACGAAGTCTGGATCACAACGTAAAGGAAAATCAAACGCATTCAGGAGTCTATTCGTGTTCCCGAATGCGTTTATCGTTACTCTTCCACACGGAGAAAGTAACAACAAGCCAACAGAGGAACTTCAAGAATAAAGATGGGAAATCTAACTCGCTAGGTAATAGAACTTTCGCTTAATAAGTAATTAACTCTACACGATAGTTTGACGTCCAAAAAAAAAAAATAAATAAAATAAAATGTTGACAGTTATTAAGGTAGAAAGGTCGGCAGTTTTTTTTTATTATGGTGATCGGTTTCAAGAACGTTTCGCTCTTAGTTTATGTTTCTTTTTCCAAAGACCTACTCTCTGGTGACCTTTCTCGAGGACGTTTCTCCCATAGTTGACCTTTTTCCAGAATGTTTCGCTCACATGTAAATTGTTTTTAATTAGAAACAATGAGGAAAAGAAAGAAATAAGGAGAAACAACGAGAAAAAATAAATAAGGAGAAACAACGAGAACAAAGAAAACAACGAGGAAAAAGGAAACAAGGAGAAACAAGGAGAAAATAAGGAGAATCAAAGAAGAAACAATGAGGAACATCGAGAAAGAAAACAGAAGGAAGCAACGAAAATAAAGAAGGAAACAAGGAGAAACCAACGAGAAACAACCAAAAAAATACCGAAAAATAAGGAAGAAACAGCTAGAAACAACGAAGGAACACCGAGAAATAAGGAAGAACTAACAAAGAAACAACGAGGAAAAGCCAGAAAAACAGTAGAAACGACGAGGAACGACGACCGAAACGTCGTCATAAGCTTTCTCCCCTAAATAAGGGATTTCGGTGAATTGTTTGAACCACAATATTGTGACGTGTTTGGTTGGTTGGTCGCTTAACCAGAGTTTAAAACCTATCGACCACTTGAGGGTTAAAAATACTACACATAACCTCTTCATCGCCAGACAGCAACACTTGAGTCCCTAAGACAGAGATTTAAGAAAACTCTCAGAATATATAAGCCGAGAAACACACTAAGAATGATTTACTATTCTTCATCACCCTTTCAACGGAGACGATTTCACAGTTGTGTCTTCAAGACCCCAGAGGAAACACCTTACCTTCCTTTACCCAGCGAGCACGAGACCTCGACTCAATAACTACATTAAATGCAAAATGTTCACACAAATTTTTATTGCTAAGAACAGGAATTTACGATTTATGATGATAGATTGGTTAGAGGTGCGCAATTAAATAATAATAATAATGATGATAATAATAATAATAATAATAATTTGCTTTAAATGGTGCGTTAATGTTTTTATATATTTATTGTGCTAGGTAACTGTTCATTTAACTTCTTAACATGACTTCTGTAAAAACGTAGATGTGTTGTAAGGAAAAGAGGGTTGTGTGGATCGCATTTTTAGGCTACAAGAAGCGTTTGATGCTGTACCCCACGTGAGGCTTGACCAAAATCTTCAGATTCAGACAAGAATAACACGGCGCGTTCGTTTGAGATTCCGAAAACTTTGAAATATATATATGTCGTGCCGAATAGGCAGAACTTGCGATCTTGGTTTAAATCGCAACGTTCATCTTGCATATAGGACAAGTGAAAATTTGTGTATACAATAATTTCGCCAAAATCATTCTGAACCTAACGAAAAAAATATATTTCACTGTGTTTGTTTAGTATTAAATTACTGTAAACAAATCTAAAATATATTTAGTTGGGTTAGGCTAAAATAAATTGCGCTTGTTCTAATAAGGTTAGGTAAGTTTTCTAAGTTTCTTTTGGTGCAAAATTATAAATTTTTACATCAACATTAATGAAAAAAATATATCTTTAAGCGTATAAGAGAAAATTTTAGAAAAGACTTAATTTTAAATGAGTTCTTGCTAATTGACCAATTTTACATATTTGGCACGACACCACAAACACACACAATATATATATATATATATATATATATATATATATATATATATATATATATATATATATATATATATATATATATGGTACATGTTGTTACGTGTGTATCACCGATTATAAGGCGAAAATCTCATCCAGCTCCTCAGAGCTGGGGCGCGTGCCCAAAATACAGCACGCATTACCCCTTTGAACAGCCGCACTGAGCCGCTGGAACAGAAAACCAGCTGCCCTGGGATCCCTAGTTACCCTGATGAGTCTTTTTCCCAGCTCCTTAAGGAACTTAGATGCACTCTTTCCCCATGAGCCAAGGGTCTCTGAGCCTATGGGAACAAACATATAATGATGGGCAAGTTCTCCATATTTTCTAGACTTTCGGGACTCCCTGAAGCTGGCAGCTGCCCCTCCTTCCTCCCTGGTGTATTGGAGATAGGTATCAGCCAAGGTAGATGCACATGTATAGTCGCACACATCTGCTTCCCGTCTGTCCAGGCTTGAAGGGTGATACCATCTGGACGCTTCTGGCTGCCATCAGATCTGCATAGCTGGGGTGGCTCCCTTACTGCTGGGCATCCGGCTGTTGTGAGGCTCCTCTTGATAATGTTATTAATCTCCTCATGTCTTGCAATCTTTCCCTCGGATTTACGGCACACAAGATCATGGTACCCGAATCGGTCTGCTGCTTCACTACCACAAATACTCCTGTGTTCGGCGAGAATAGGGGCGGCAAGTCGAAGGGCAACACCAATGCGGATGGTCTGTGGGTCGAGGCGTGTGCCAAGGCTGGAGTTGGGAACAGCCAAAAGAAAGTCCCCTGCATGAGGGGCTCTCACTGCCAGGAAGCGCTCTATCCTTCCCTGACACACTCTGAAGCATTGTTGCTATATTTTCCACTATTGGACTATCCCAGTGCGATTGTTTGTAGTTGTTGGGGGAGCAGGTCTGGTTTCAGAGCCCGTTAGATTATCCCTGATCATGGCTCCGTCAATGAACTTTTGGTCCTGGACTCCAATCTTGTCCCTAAGATGTTCAGGGAGAATCGCTGCTACAAGCTCTCTAGATGCAATACATGAGGATAGAAAAATCAGGTAGCGCAATCTGTGATGACTTGCGGACACCAATGGCTCCTAGTCTGACTGGAAGTGTAGCTTGGTTCCACTGCCCGTCTTCTAGAGTAAGGTTAAGTACTTTCGTAAAAATCTGCCTCAGAATACTGTCATATTCGTGCAGTATAGGGTTATCATATGAAGGTGCACATCTTAGGAAATATGTCAACCTGGGCAGATTCAAGCACTTTGTGAGAAGGTACAAGGCATCGTGGGTGTCCAGATTGCCTATTCGTTGTTCCATTCTCCTTAACTTTTCCAATTTCTTCCTGAGAATTGTGTCGATGGCATTGCTTCCCAGAGGTGCTCCTAGCAAGACACTATTTGTGGGGGCCGTCTCCCACCGAGGCAGGGTGACCCAAAAAGAAAGAAAATCCCCAAAAGAAAATACTTTCATCATCATTCAACACTTTCACCTCACTTACACATAATCACTGTTTTTGCAGAGGTGCTCAGAACACAACAGCTTAGAAGCATATACGTATAAAGATACACAACATATCCCTCCAAACTGTCAATATCCCGAACCCCTCCTTTAAAGTGCAGGCATTGTATTTCCCATTTCCAGGACTCAAGTCCGGCTATATAAAAATAACCGGTTTCCCTGAATCTCTTCACTAAATATTACCCTGCTCACACTTCAACAGCTCGTCAGGTCCCAAATACCATTTGTCTCCATTCACTCCTATCGAACACGCTCACGCACATCGGCCGATTCCCACCAAGGCAGGGTGCCCCGAAAAAGAAAAACTTTCATCATCATTCACTCCATCACTGCAACATTAACACCCCTTCTTCAGGAGGACTCAAGTCCGGACTGCCGGTTTCCCTGAATCCCTTCATAAATGTTACTGTGCTCACACTCCAACAGCACGTCAAGTATTAAAAACCATTTATTCATTCACTCCTATCAAATACGCTCATGCACGCTTACTGGAAGTCCAAGCCCCTCGCTCACAAAACCTCCTTTACCCCCTCCCTCCAACCCATCCTAGGCCGACCCCTACTCCGCCTTCTCTCCACTACATTACCCTCAGACATGACATCTCCACTGCCTCCAGCCTTCTCCTCGTTGCAACATTCATCACCCATTCTTCACACCCATACAAGAGTGTTGGTACAACTATACTCTCATACATTCCCCTTTTTGCGTCCACGGACAAAGTTCTTTGTCTCCACAGACTCCTAAGTGCACCACTCACCCTTTTCCCCTCATCAATTCTATGATTCACCTCATCTTTCATAGACCCATCTGCTGACACGTCCACTCCCAAATATCTGAATACATTCACCTCCTCCATACTCTCTCCCTCCAATCTGATATCCAGTCTTTCGTCACCTAATCTATTTATCTTCATAACCTTACTCTTTCTTGTATTCACTTTTAGTTTTCTTCTTTTACATACTCTACCAAATTCATCCACCAACCTCTGCAACTTCTCTTCAGAATCTCCCAAAAGTACAGTGTCATCAGCAAAGAGCAACTCCCACTTTGTGTTTGATTCTTTTTCTTTTAACTCCACACCTCTTGCCAAGACCCTCGCATTTACTTCTCTTACAACCCCATCTATAAATATATTGAACGACCACGGTGACTATATATATATATATATATATATATATATTATATATATATATATATATATATATATATATATATATATATATAATGTGTGTGTGTTGTCTGTGTGTGTGTGTGTGGTGTGTGTGTAAATGTTGCAGTTTAAAAACTGTAGTGTAAAGCACCCTTCTGGCAAGACAGTGATGGAGTGAATGATGGTGAAAGTTTTTCTTTTTCGGGCCACCCTGCCTTGGTGGGAATCGGCCCGTGTGATACAATAAATAATATATATATATATATATATTATATTTATTAATATATATATATATATATATATATATATATATATATTATATCTGTTGTGTTAGCTTCAAATGTTTTATCAATGGTTTTCTTACGAAGAAGTCGTGAAAAACCGATAAGGCTTCATACTGAGCGAAACGTTGTTCCGGTAAAAGCTTGTCTTGCATAATGTGTTCTTTTTTTAGTATTGGATCTTACAGGCACTAAGTTTCAATTGGATCTTACGGGCAGTAATTTAATCTTCTGTGGGAGTCTTGGTTTTAAATTAGGATGGAATGCAGTTTTTTTTTTTCGTTCACTCTGACTTACATATTCATTGAAGAGAGTACGTAAGCTCTTTACAAAGAGAGTACGTGAGCTCTTTACAAAGAGTACGTGAGCTCTTTACAGAGTACATGAGCTTTTTACAAAGTGAGTGCATGAGCTCTTTACAAAGAGAGTACGTGAGCTGTTTACAAAGAGAGTACGTGAGCTCTTTACAAAGAGTACGTGAGCTCTTTACAGAGTACATGAGCTTTTTACAAAGTGAGTACATGAGCTCTTTACAAAGAGGGTACGTGAGCTCTGCTTGCTCTATTACTTGTGAGCTCGATTGAGACATGATTTAAGCATTTAGCACTTACGATGTTCTCTGTTGCGTTCATTACTTGCTTGATGGTCCCCTTGTGATTGTTTTCTCCAAGATCTCTTTCGTCCCTTTCTTTCGGTATGGGGTGAGGGAGGGAGGGGGTGTGGTATGGGGGTAAGAGGTGAGGGGTGAAGGTGAGGTGAGGGGTGAGGGGTGAGGGGAGAGCAACGGGACTATTGATTGCATAATTAGAAAGCCAAGGCAAGACGACCCCTCTCCACACCCCTCCCAACATCTCTCCCCATTCCTCCTTCCTCTTGTACCCAACTTTCCTCCTGCCTCTCTCTTCTTCCTTATTCATCCCCTCCTTCTGCTCTTCCATTATGTTTTTTTTATACCTTCCTCTTCCTAGTGCTGTATGTTATTTTCTTATTTCCCCATTACTTGCTCCTGCTCTGCCCTTCCGTTTAATTCTTTCATGTTCCCAATCCTTTCCACTTTCTCCTCTCGTTTCTTTCTCTTCCTACCATTCTTTCTTTTGCCCCATTCGTTAATTCTCCTATTTACCGTTCTTACTTATTCTACATTACTTCTCTCATGTACCTCTTCGTCTTCTTCTTCTTCTTCTTCTTCTTCTTCTTATGTCTTCCTGTTTTTTCTGTTCTCTGTCTCTCTCCTCGTCGTCTTCCAGTTCTTCTCTGGTTCTCCTCCAACTCCAGTTCTTCTCCTCTAACTCTCCGCCTATATTTCTTCTCCTCTCTTCCATCTCTTTTCCTTCTCCTCTGTCTGATTGTCTCTTCTTCTTCGCTTTTTCAATAGCTATCGCTCACCCCTTCTTTTTCTGGTTCATCCTCCTCCTCCTCCTCCTTCCCCTCCTCCTCTTCCTCCTCTTCTTCCTCTTCCTCCTCCTCCTCTTCTTCCTCTTCCTCCTCCTTCTCCTCCTCTTCTTCCTCTTCTTCCTCCTCCTCCTCCTCCTTTTCCTTTTCCTTCTCTTCCTCTTCGTCTACAGTTATTCCATTTACTCTTTTTTAGTAGCTGTTGTTGCTGTTGCTGTTCAGTAATTAAAAACTATCTCGTAAAACGTATTTAGAAGACTACGATATTAAAAGACTGAGAGAGAGAATAATTTTTCCTTCCCTTGCGTCCCTGGGAATCTTAATTTTTTCTACCTCAACTAAGAGCTATTACCTACCTCATCTAAGAGCTTTTACCTACCACGACTAAGAGCTATTACCTACCTCATCTAAGAGCTATTATCTACCTCGACTAAGAGCTATTACCTACCTCAACTAAGAGCTATTACCTACCTTATCTAAGAGCTATTACCTACCTCAACTACGAGCTCTTACCTACCTCAACTAAGAGCTATTACCTACCTCAACTAAGAGCTATTACCTACCTCATCTAAGAGCTATTACCTACCTCGTCTAAGAGCTATTACCTACCATGACTAAGAGCTATTACGCACCTTAACTAAGAACTATTACCTACCTCGACTAAGAGCTATTACCTATCTCGACTAAGAGCTATTACCTACCTCAACTAAGAAGTATTACCTACCTCGACTAAGAGCTATTACCTATCTCGACTAAGAGCTATTACCTACCTCAACTAAGAAGTATTACCTACCTCGACTAAGAGCTATTACCTATCTCGACTAAGAGCTATTACCTATCTCGACTAAGAGCTATTACCTACCTCGACTAAGAGCTATTACCTATCTCGACTAAGAGCTATTACCTATCTCGACTAAGAGCTATTACCTACCTCGACTAAGAGCTATTACCTATCTCGACTAAGAGCTATTACCTACCTCGACTAAGAGCTATTACCTATCTCGACTAAGAGCTATTACCTACCTCGACTAAGAGCTATTACCTATCTCGACTAAGAGCTATTACTTACTTCGACTAAGAGCTATTACTTAACTCCTCTAAGAGCTATTACCTACCTCAACTAAGAATTATTACCTACCACGACTAAGAGCTATTACCTACCTCAACTAAGAGCTATTACCTAACTCAACTAAGAGCTATTACCTACCTCAACTAAGAGCTATTGCCTACCTCAACTAAGAGCTATTACCTACCTCAACTAAGAGCTGTTACCTACCTCAACTAAGAGCTATTACCTACCTCGAACTAAGAGCTATTACCTACCTCAACTAAGAGCTATTACCTATCTCGACTAAGAGCTATTACCTAATTCAGTTAAGAGCTATTACCTACCTCAACTAAGAGCTATTACCTGCCTCAACTAAGAGCTATTACCTACCTCAACTAAGAGCTATTCCCTATCTCGACTAAGAGCTATTACCTACCTCAACTAAGAGCTATTACCTGCCTCAACTAAGAGCTATTACGTACCTCAACTAAGAGCTATTCCCTATCTCGACTAAGAGCTATTACCTACCTCGAATAAGAGTTATTACCTACCTCATCTAAGAGCTATTACCTACATCAACTAAGAGCTATTACGTACCTCAACTAAGAGCTATTACCTACCTCGACTAAGAGCTATTACCTACCTCGACTAAGAGCTATTACCTACCTCGTCTAAGAGCTATTACGTACCTCAACTAAGAGCTATTACCTACCTCGCCTAAGAGCTATTACCTACCTCGACTAATAGCTATTTTCTACCTTGAGTAAGAGCTATTACCTAACTCGTCTAAGAGCTATTACCTACCTCGTCTAAGAGCTATTACCTACCTCAACTAAGAACTATTACCTACCTCAACTATGAGCTATTATCTATCTCGACTAAGAGCTATTACCTACCTCGAGCAAGAGCTATTACCTACCTCGTCCAAGAGCTATTACCTACCTCGTCTAAGAGCTATTACCTACCTCAACTAAGAGCTATTACCTACCTCGTCTAAGAGCTATTACCTACCTCAACTAAGAGCTATTACCTACCTCAACTAAGAGCTATTACCTACCTCAACTAAGAGCTATTACCTGCCTCAACTAAGAGCTATTACCTACCTCAACTAAGAGCTATTACCTACCTCAACTAAGAGCTATTACCTACCTCAACTAAGAGCTATTACCTACCTCGTCTAAGAGCTATTACCTACCTCAACTAAGAGCTATTACCTACCTCGACTAAGAGCTATTACCTACCTCATCTAAGAGCTATTACCTACCTCAACTAAGAGCTATTACCTACCTCATCTAAGAGCTATTACCTACCTCAACTAAGAGCTATTACCTACCTCATCTAAGAGCTATTACCTACCTCATCTAAGAGCTATTACCTACCTCGACTAAGAGCTATTACCTACCTCGACTAAGAGCTATTACCTACCTCAACTAAGAGCTATTACCTACCTCATCTAAGAGCTATTACCTACCTCATCTAAGAGCTATTACCTACCTCATCTAAGAGCTATTACCTACCTCATCTAAGAGCTATTACCTACCTCATCTAAGAGCTATTACCTACCTCAACTAAGAGCTATTATGTACCTCGACTAAGAGCTATTACCTACCTCGACTAAGAGCTATTACCTACCTCGACTAAGAGCTATTACCTACCTCGACTAAGAGCTATTACCTACCTCGACTAAGAGCTATTACCTACCTCGACTAAGAGCTATTATCTACCTCGACTAAGAGCTCTTACCTACCTCGACTAAGAGCTATATACCTACCTCGGCTAAGAGCTATTACCTACCTCGAATAAGAGCTATTACCTACCTCGACTAGGAACTATTACCTACCTCGAATAAGAGCTATTACCTACCTCGAGTAAGAGCTATTACCTCCCTCGACTAAAAGCTATTACCTACCTCGACTAAGAGCTATTATCTACCTCGACTAAGAGCTCTTACCTACCTCGACTAAGAGCTATATACCTACCTCGGCTAAGAGCTATTACCTACCTCGAATAAGAGCTATTACCTACCTCGACTAGGAACTATTACCTACCTCGAATAAGAGCTATTACCTACCTCGAGTAAGAGCTATTACCTACCTCGTCTAAGAGCTATTACCTATTTCAACTAAGAGCTATTGTCTACCTCGACTAAGAGCTATAACCTATCTCAACTAAGAGCTATTATCTATCGACTAAGAGCTATTACCTTCCTCGTCTAAGAGCTATTACCTACTTCAACTAAGAGCTATTATCTACCTCGACTAAGAGCTATTACCTATCTCGACTAAGAACTATTACCTATCTCAACTAAGAGCTATTACCTACCTCAACTAAAAGCTATTATCTACCTCGACTAAAAGCTATTACCTACCGCAACTAAGAGCTATTACCTACCGCAACTAAGAGCTATTACCTACCGCAACTAAGAGCTATTGCCTACCTCCACTAAGAGCTACTACCTATCTCAACTAAGAGCTAGTACCTACCTCGACTAAGAGCTATTACCTACCTCGACTAAGAGCTATTGCCTACCTCGACTAAGAGCTATTATGTACCTCGACTAAGAGCTATTACCTACCTCGACTAAGAGCTATTACCTACCTCGACTAAGAGCTATTACCTACATCGACTAAGGGCTATTACCTACCTCGACTAAGGGCTATTACCTACCTCGACTAAGAGCTATTACCTACCTCGACTAAGAGCTATTGCCTACCTCGACTAAGAGCTATTATGTACCTCGACTAAGAGCTATTACCTACCTCGACTAAGAGCTATTACCTACCTCGACTAAGAGCTATTACCTCCCTCGACAAAGAGCTATTACCTACCTCAACTAAGAGCTATTACCTGCCTCAACTAAGAGCTATTACATAAGAGCTATTACCTACCTCGTTTAAGAGCTATTACCTCCCTCGACTAAGAGCTATTACCTACATCAACTAAGAGCTATTACCTACCTCGCCTAAGAGCTATTACCTACCTCGACTAATAGCTATTTTCTACCTCGAGTAAGAGCTATTACCTAACTCGTCTAAGAGCTATTACCTACCTCAACTAAGAGCTATTACCTATCTCGACTAAGAGCTATTACCTAACTCAGTTAAGAGCTATTACCTACCTCAACTAAGAGCTATTACCTGCCTCAACTAAGAGCTATTACCTATCTCAACTAAGAGCTATTACCTATCTCGACTAAGAGCTATTACCTACCTCGAGTAAGAGTTATTACCTACCTCATCTAAGAGCTATTACCTACCTCGACTAAGAGCTATTACCTACCTCGTCCAAGAGCTATTACGTACGTGAACTAAGAGCTATTTCCTACCTCGACTATGAGCTATTACCTATCTCGACTAAGAGCTATTACCTACCCCAACTAAGGACTATTACCTACCTCAACTATGAGCTATTACCTATCTCGACTAAGAGCTATTACCTACCTCAACTAAGAGCTATTACCTACCTCGTCTAAGAGCTATTACCTACCTCAACTAAGAGCTATTACCTGCCTCAACTAAGAGCTATTACGTACCTCAACTATGAGCTATTACCTGCCTCATCTAAGAGCCATTACCTACCTCAACTAAGAACTATTACCTACCTCAACTATGAGCTATTATCTACCTCGTCTAAGAGCTATTACCTACCTCGACTAAGAGTTATTACCTATCTCATCTAAGAGCTATTACCTACCTCAACTAAGAGCTATTACCTACCTCGACTAAGAGCTATTACCTACCTCGACTAAGAGCTATTACCTACCTCGACTAAGAGCTTTTGCGCTACCCGCTAAGAGCTATTACCTACCTCGACTAAGAGCTATTACCTACCTCGACTAAGAGCTATTAGCTACCTCGACTAAGAGCTATTACCTACCTCGACTAAAAGCTATTACCTTCCTCGACTAAGAGCTATTACCTACCTCGAGTAAGAGCTATTACCTACCTCGTCTAAGAGCTATTACCTATTTCAACTAAGAGCTATTGTCTACCTCGACTAAGAGCTATTACCTATCTCAACTAAGAGCTATTATCTATCGACTAAGAGCTATTACTCCTCGCTAAGAGCTATTACCTCCAACTAAGAGCTATTATCTACCTCGACTAAGAGCTATTACCTATCTCGACTAAGAACTATTACCTATCTCAACTAAGAGCTATTACCTACCTCAACTAAAAGCTATTATCTACCTCGACTAAGAGCTATTACCTACCGCAACTAAGAGCTATTACCTACCGCAAATAAGAGCTATTACCTACCGCAACTAAGAGCTATTGCCTACCTCCACTAAGAGCTATTACCTATCTCAACTAAGAGCTAGTACCTACCTCGAATAAGAGCTATTACCTATCTCGACTAAGAGCTATTACCCGTCTCGACTAAGAGCAATTGCCTACCTCAACTAGAGCTATTACTTCCTCAACTTCGAACTATTACCTACCTCAACTAAGAACAATTACCAACCACGACTAAGAGCTATTACCTACCTCAACTAAGAGCTGTTACCTACCTCAACTAAGAGCTATTACCTACTTCAACTAAGAGCTGTTACTTTCTTCAACTACGAACTGTTAAATTCCTCAACTAAGAGCTATTACCTATCTCAACTAAGAGCTATTACCTATCTCGACTAAGAGCTATTACCTAACTCAGTTAAGAGCTATTACCTACCTCAACTAAGAGCTATTACCTCCTCAACTAAGAGCTATTACCTATCTCAACTAAGAGCTATTACCTATCTCGACTAAGAGCTATTACCTACCTCGACTATGAGTTATTACCTACCTCATCTAAGAGCTATTACCTACCTCGACTAAGAGCTATTACCTACCTCGACTAAGAGCTATTACCTACCTCGTCTAAGAGCTTTACTACCTCGACTAAGAGCTATTACCTACCTCGTACTAAGAGCTATTACCTACCCGACTAAGAGTCTATTACCTACCTCGTCTAAGAGCTATTACCTACCTCAACTAAGAGCTATTACCTACCTCGACTAAGAGCTATTACCTACCTCGACTAAGAGCTGTTAGCTACCTCGACTAAGAGCTATTACCTACCTCAACTAAGAGCTATTAGCTACCTCAACTAAGAGCCATTACTACCTCAGCTATCAAATCCTCCTCAACTAGACCTAGCCACGTCGTTAAGAGTAACCTACCTCGGGTAAAGTCAGGTACCTACATCATCTACAGAGCATATGTACCAAACACTTTCAATACAAGAGAAAATTAACCACATCTCGATAGGTATTACCACTCGACATAACATGTTAGCACTCAACTAAGAGCTATTACTACACGTCTAAGAGCTATTAACCATAACCTCGACTAAGAGTTATTACCTACCTCATCTAAGAGCTATTACCTACCTCAACTAAGAGCTATTACCTACCTCGACTAAGAGCTATTACCTACCTCGACTAAGAGCTGTTAGCTACCTCGACTAAGAGCTATTACCTACCTCAACTAAGAGCTATTAGCTACCTCAACTAAGAGCTATTATCTACCTCAGCTTATTCAAAATCCTCCCGGTCACAGACCGGGCCACGGGGGCGTTAACCCCCGGAACTCTCTCCAGGTAAACTCCAGGTAACATGATCTATCACGTGGCTACAAGCGTATGTCACCATCAAACACCTTTCACATTACACAGAAAAGAAAATTAAACACGACATTTCTCCCGGTAATTAGTGTTCAACTTTCAACACTGAAATAACAATAGTTCCTAACCCTAAGAGGCGGATATCAGTGCATATATATTGCTTGTTAATTAAATATATATACCAAAATGAGACAAGTGTAATCTTCCAGTGTTCTCTGCTACCAGAAGTGATGCATACATATCCTGTTACAATATTTAATTTGGTCAGTTGACTATTTTCTCCTCCTCCTCCTTCTTGTTCATCGTATTTATCCATTCTTTTCAATTTCTATTCTCTCGAGATCCTCCTCTTGTTCTTCCATCTCTTCAACTGCTCCTTTCTGTTTATTTCCCATTAACTGTTTCTCTTATCTCACGAGAATCATTCCTCCTCTTCTTGTCGTTCTTCATTACAAGTAACAGGAGTTGGGACCTGGGGAAGACAATGAATGAGGCTGGGAAGACAATGACGGGTCCAGCATTCAGACATTATCAATGTTCATTCTACACTGTCTTCGATTTGTATTCACTGAGATACATCCATTTTTTTCTCTCGTGATGAGGTATTGCGTATACAAGACCCCGTGTCTATGTTGTATTCCATACATATATATATATATATATATTATATGTGTGTGTGTGTGTGTGTGTGTGTGTGTGTGTGTGTGTGTGTGTGTGTGTGTGTGTGTGTGTGTGTGTGTGTGTGTGTGTGTGTGTGTGTTTGTGCACGCGAGTGTGTGCTTGTGTGTGCGTGTGTGTCAGCGCATGAAGTGGTGGAGGCTTGATCCTCCTTACGGTAGCATTCTGAGGCAGACACAACTGCATGTCTCGTAGCTACAAGTTGGAACACTGACGTGGGGGCTAGACAAGGAGGTTGAAATGACAAGTACAAGGCGTGGAAGGTGTCCAACACTCAGACAGCAGCGTGGTAAGACGTGCAAAGTGTCCGACACTCAGACAACTGGGGAATCAGACACTTGACAATCTGGCTCTTTCCTCCGCTGAGGAGATTTTCCGGCTCGACTTGAATACGCGCAGATTATTAGTGTTTTGAGAGCCTCCGATGGTGCTCTGATTAGTAGATGATTAGCAAGTCTCTCATTTCTCTCTCTCTTTCTCTCTCTCTCTCTCTCTGGCTCAGATTTTTGGAGTTTAAACTTAGAATTTAAGATTTTGCTCAGATTTTCAACTAGCCTCGTTCAGAATTTCGGACGCTGTCTCTGAATGGTAGAAAACTTATCTTGGAATTGGATTTTTAAAGAAATGAAAGGTGATTTACACATATTTTGATTTCTTTGCACACAAAACAGTGTGAAAGGTTCCTGAAATTATACTCAGAATGTTTTTTAATATATTTTTTCTTTCAAGAGTCATGAAACTTGATCCAGAATTTGGAGATGTTGGAGAGATACTAAACTCTGAATCCAGAATTAGTGGTTAGAATTAGAGATTTGAGGTTATTATTGGGGGGATTAGAATTTAGGAACGTTCTTTTTCAGTCTATATATATCCGTGACTTTAGACCATAGAGGCACATGATGTATACCTCGAGGGATGTATATCTCTCAGTGCATATATACTGATACTGTACTTTAAAGTAATTTTGTCTGGTGGTGAAGAAGTGACAAGCAGCCTTAATGAGTCTCGTGTAGTCGATAGGCTTTAAACCTAATGAAGCACTTACCCATGCGGCTGATCTTGGAAGGTAATTTAACGAATCTTATAACAAAAATCTATGAATGAAGGTCACTATTATTATTATTATTATTATTATTGGAAAATGCTAAGCCATTAAGGATCATAAAGCGCCTGGGGAATGGGAAGCAATTGGGTTCAAACCATGGAAATGGAAGGTACCTCGAGTTCCTAGGATCATGAGCCCGTCGCCAGCACCAAGACACAACCCCCTCTCTTTGAAGGGCAAGATAAAAAATTTTTCTTAAAGAAAAAAATATATAATATACAAAAGAATGGAGGAACATGGACACTAGATTCTGAATGAAGATGCTAAACTATGTGGAATACTGGAGAAGAGCTCTTGAACCAAGGAATTTGAGCTACCCTGCCTCTACCTTCTTGGATCAGCCCAGCTAAACTCTCAGTCCCTAGCTGTTGTGTGTTTCAGCCAGGTCCTGGAAAAGCAAGTGCAGCCAGGTCCTGGAAAGGCAGGTGCAGCCAGGTCCTGGAAAAGCAAGTGCAGCCAGGTCCTGGAAAGGCAAGTGCAGCCAGGTCCTGGAAAAGAAAGTGCAGCCATGTCCTGGAAAAGAAAGTGCAACCAGGTCCTGAAAAAACAAGTGCAGCCAGGTGTTGGAGAAGCAAGTGCAACCAGGTCCTGGAAAAGCAAGTACAGCCAGGTCCTGGAAAAGCATGTCAAGGCAGATCCTGGAAAAGCAAATGAAGCCAGGTCCTGGAAAAGCATGTCCAGCCAAGTCCTGGAAAAGCAAGCACAGGAAGGCCCTGAAAGAGGAAGTTCAAGAGCTCCTGAAGACACCGAGAATAACACGCATTACCTTATGCATGGGTAACTCTGCTCGACATTTCCTCGACTGGGCTCTCCTCCCATCTATTATTCCTGCCTCCAATCTGAAGATCTCTTCCGTTTCAAATTACATTCTGTAAGATTTTAATTCACTGGCATTCTGCGACCAGTGTTTAGCTGACGTTGTAGATGTTTTATTTTCTAATTTATTCCCGGCAAGTAAAATGCACACTCTTACCTATTCTTAATTTTAAGGTGAGGACTGCCAAGGAGAGAGAGAGAGAGAGAGAGAGAGAGAGAGAGAGAAGAGAGAGAGAGAGACGTACCTCCATCAGAACTTCATACAAACTCCAGACCGTCGCGTTTTGAGACTCTCTAATCGCGGGTTCTAACCCCAAACGTGGTATGGTTTGTTTGCAATCGTGTCATTACGATTTCGTGAGTCATGTCAACCTTCCTCAAGTCTGGCTCTGGGTCCATATGGTGTTCTGCCAGCAACAGTGAAAACAAGACACGTTTAAGAACAAGGTTCAACTGTGACAACGTTTCTCTCCGTGTAGAGCTTTATCAAATCATGAGCTGACAAAGCTGTACACAGAGCGAAGTGTGTCGGCAGCCGAGAATAAAAAGCTTTCCCCAGTACATCGAGTGACAGGATTATCTAGTATCACCAAGAAGGAACGCAGGTTGAAACTCCAAGAAGAGCTTGCAGCTTACCTTACTCATGATTATTCACAGCCTAGCTAATACCTTCATCAGTAACATCGTACATCTTTAGGATTCTTCCTCGGCAGTATGAGACAATGCCCTTCAAATCCGCCCTGAGTTGATTACTCACTGCTGTGAGACAGTCAGCACCAAATACAAAACTTCCTAGTACCCTCGACAGGATTCTCCCACAGAGACCGAGAAATATTGTACAACATCGGGCTAGCTTTCGGTGGGAATTTGGTTAAATAATAATAAAAACAGAAATCTATGAGGCACAGCTGCTAGTTATGGTGGTCGCTGATTAAACACTTGCTAGTATATTTGCCCGATATAACTATTCCATCACAGGAAATATAAACCGAAAGGTCTATTGTCGACGCTTCATAACAGTTTGAGAAGCCTGGTCACGGACCGGGCAGCTGGGGCGTTGACCCCCGAAACCCCCTACAGGCATACAGGTATATACTTAAAATTTTATCTACGATGTACATATACATCCAACAATTCTCCTGTAAACTACTAAATTTAAAAGATAAATTTTAGTTTTTCTTGTTAGGTCACCCTGCCTCGGCGGGATACGGCCGGTTCGTTGAAAAAAAAATATACAAAACAGAAATAGCGTTACACTGTGTAGCACATAAATCATTATAATTTTAAATCACGGTAGGCCTCTAAACTGTATTTTAAGGAAACTGAGTAGTATCTTTAAATTATAAACACTGAATTTTACTTCAATCCTTATTTAAAGGGTTAAGGAGCTGATAAAGATGCACCAGCGATTTAAATTGGAACTACTCTCATTTGACTCATATTTTCACACCAAATAGACATTAGTTAAAAAATAAATTGCCATTTGGAAGATGTATTGTCACTCTGCTTCCTAATTGTATGTTGAAAAAATGAAAATCACTCTATCGTGTCTGGAACAGTCACCAGTAAACAGCCCTAAGTAGAGGACTCTTATGATGAAATTTCGGTCCTTCCTAGATCATTGTCAAGTCACAACTGGGGCGAGAAAAGTAGAGAAGGCCCAAAGACAATACGGTAGGGGGCGGGTGGGGGCAGAAGGTAGTAGTAGTTGTAGTATTGGTAGTAGTAGTAGTAGTAGTAGTAGTAAAATAAGTAGTAGCAGTAGTACTGTGCTATTTTGGGGGCTATGTTTTGAACTGAGCTGGGATAAGATAACCTGTTGGCATACTGACAGGAGAGCTCCAGAAGATGTATGAGCATCATATAGCACCTGGAGGTAATCAGTATTAATCCATGGAAGGAAAAGATAACTTCAGTTACTTGTATCAAGATCCCTTCAACAGTATCAAGGAACCTCCCTCGAAGAGCAAGAAGAAAATAGCTTTTAAAATGTAAGAAAGTAATGTAACTTGAACTATTGTTGAATCCATTGGTATGAGAGTGAGTGAGTGAGAGAGAGAGAGAGAGAGAGAGAGAGAGAGAGAGAGAGAGAGAGAGAGAGAGAGAGAGAGAGAGAGAGAGAGAGAGAGAGAGAGAGAGTGAGGGGGACTGCGTGGGGGTAGCGCAGCAAAGAACTATTTCAGTCAATCAGGATTCACATAGGAGTAAAAATTGGTTTAAAAAATGTTTCGTCACTTTGTGATCGAATCCGCGGGATCCGAACCTGGGATATATTCTTGAGGCTGACCTTCTCCGCCGTGAGAACCCTACAACTATCGTAGTCGTCAGGTATCGTAGATGACAGGCATCGTACAAAACAGGTATAATAGAGAACAAGCATCGCATGTCAGTTAGTCCAAAATCCACGGTAAGAAATCATATAATTATAGCCATGAACCAACAAGTCTAGATACCCGCCGGTATACACAAACACACACACACGTATATATTATTATATATATTATATATATAAATTTTATATATATATATATATATATATATATATAGTGTGTGGTGTGTTGTGTGTGTGTGTTGTGTGTGTGTAGTCTATATTGTGTACTCACCTATATGTGGTTGAAAGGGTCGAGTCATAGTCCTAGCCCCGCCTCTTCACTGTCGATACTAATTCACTCTCTTCCTGCTCCATGATATTGTCATACCTCTTCTTAAAGTATTTATGGAACTTGCTTCCACTACTTCACTCTCAGATTATTCCAGTTCCTGACAACTCTAAGACTAAAGAAATACTTCCTAACATCCTATGACTCATCTGGGTTTCAGTTTCCAATTGTGTTCCCCGTGTTCTGTATCCCATCTCTGAAACATTCGATACTTGTCCACGTTGTCAATGCCTCTTAGTATTTATACGTTGTTACATGTCCCTCTATCCCTCCTATCCTCTAGTGTCATCAGTTGAGCTCCCTAACCTCTCCATATGAACATACCCCTCAGTTCCGGGACTAATCGTGTTGCAAATTTTGCACTTTCTCCATTTCTTGACGTGTTTGACTAGTGAGGGTTCCATACTGGCCTGTATATTCAGTATAGGCCTTACGTACATGTGTACATATCGTTAATGGCTCCTACTCAGATGTCTGAACGCCCAATCTCAGGTTTGCCAATCTCCCATATGCTGCAGCAGTTATTTGATTGATATGTGCCTCAGGGACATGTCGTTTAATGCTTACCCAAGATCCTTTCCTTTAACATGACGTTGCAGCTGTTGTTTTCCTAACCTGTACTCCGTCTGCGGTCTTCTGTGTCCTTCCCCAATCTTCATGACCTTACACTTACTGGGGTTTAAACTCCAGGAGCCATTTTGTCGGGACCATACTTGTAGTTTGTCCAAATCCCCTTGTAATCTTAACTGATCCTCTCCCACTTGTATTCTCCTCATCAGTTTCACATCATCAGCGAACAGTGACACTTCTGAATCTATTCCTTCCACCATGTCATTCACGTATACAAGAAACAGCACCGGGCCTAGGATTGAACCTTGTGGAACCCCACTCGACACATTCGCCCACTCCGACACTTCAGCACGTACCAACACACATTGTTTCCTTCCTGTCAGGTATTCCTTGATCCATTGCAGTACTTTCCCCTTTATTCCTACCTATTCCTCTAATTTTTGCACCAGTCTCTTGTGTGGTACTGTGTCAAAAGCCTTCTTGCAATCTAAAAAGATGCAATCTACCCATCCTCCTCTCTCCTGTCTTACTTCTGTTACCTTATGTAGAACTCAAGTAAATTTGTGACACAGGTTTCCATCTCTGAAGCCGGCTGACTGTCATGTATGAGCCCAATCTTTTCAATGTGTCCACTAACTTTTCTCCTGTAATCTTTCCATGACTTTATATACTATACAAGTCATTGACACTGTCTGTAGTTTAATGCTGCCTGTCTGTCCCCTTTCAAAAAAAAATTGGAACTACATGTGCTGTCTTCCACGCCTCAGGCACTGCCCTGTTTCGATAGATTTACTGAAGATTGCTGCTAATGGCACCCACAGTTCCTCTGCCCCTCTCTCAGTATCCATGGAGAGATGTTATCTGGGCCCACGCCTTTGAGGTATCGAGTTACGTCTAGCAGTTTTTTCACCTCTACCTTGGTTAGGTGTATTGTGTCCAGCACCCTTCTGGAGCACCCTACCCCCACAGTTTTCTGGAAGCATTCCCTGACTCCTATGTGAATACTTCTCTAAATCTTTTTAGTTCATCACATACTTCTTGGTCACTCTTCGTGACCCTCCCCCTCCTTTCCTCAGCCTGATTACCTGGTCCTTGACGTTGTTTTTTCTCCTAATGTGACTGTATAACAACTTTGGTTCAGCCTTGGCTTTTGATGCTATGTCGTTCTCGTATTGCCTCTGGGCCTCTCTCCTTATCCTTGCATATCGTTTCGGTTCTTCTGGTCACTCCTTGTTTTCTGAGTCCTTTGCCTTCTATACCTTTCCATGCTCTCGCACACTTGGCTTTGGCCTCTTTACACCTCCAATTAACACCATGGCTCACTCTGGCCTTTACCATTTTTCTGTTGCCCTTTGGTATGAACCTTTCCTTTGCCTCCCTGCACTTAGTGGTGACTATTTCCATCATTTCATTTACTGTCTTTCCATCTAGTTCTCTTTCCCACTGCACTTCATGCAGGAAAGTCTCATTCCTATGTAGTCCCCTTTTTTGAAGTTCGGTTTTCTCTCTTTGTTTCTCGTGCTGCTGTCTTTCTCCACTGTTAACTCAACAAAATATTCAAAAACTCAGGACATCATGATCACTAGCGACAAGGGGTCTTTCGTGGGTGATATCCCTTATGTCTGAACTATTCAAGGTGAATATGAGATTCCAGCTTGCTGCAACATCCCTCCTCTCTCTCTGGTTGTATCCCTAACATGTTGATGCATAAAGTTCTCCAATACAGTCTCCAACACTTAGCCCTCCATGTTTCTGGTCCCCAGGTGGCTCTAGGTTTCCCAGTCAATCTCTTTATGATTGAAATCCCCCATTATAAGCAATTTTTGTCCCTACCCATATGAGCCCTCCTGGCCACTTCAGCTAGTGTATCCACCATTGCCCTATTGTGCACATCATACTCTTCTCTTGTTCTTCTGCTGTTAAGTGGTGGGTTATACATCACTGCTATCATCACTTTTGGACCACCAGTCTGAAGTGTTCCTACAATGAAGTCGTCTGTTTCCCTTATTTCCATTCCTCCCATCTCCTCAAAACTCCACTGTTTTTTTATGAGCAATGCTACTCCTCCCCCTC
>NC_069400.1:21395797-21401772 GCF_026875155.1 Cherax quadricarinatus
GAAGTTGTAGAGGCGGGATCCATACATGGCTTTAAGAATAGGTATGATAGGGCTCACGCAGCAGGGAATGTTAACCTAGTAGAGGACAGCCAAAATTCGGGGGCCAGGAGCAGCGACTCGACCCATGGAACTACAAAAAAGGTTAACATACACAGAGGTAAATACACACACACACACACACACACACACACACACACACACACACACACACACACAGGTGCAGTTGCAGTCATACTCACTATCTAAACATGTACATTGATGCACATAACACTCTCATGGACTCAAACACGCTCCCACTTACCACATAAACAATCCCACACTTATGTCTTAAACACGCTCTCACTTATCCCTTAAATATTTCTCAACTTGACCCTTAAACACGCCTTCCTTTACAAGCACTCTGTAAATATCACCAACTCCATTCTCTCTCTCTCTTTCTCTCTCACTCCACATTACCTTTTTCTATAAACAACACATCCACGACTACAACCCTCCATCTACGTAAACTTCACACCTTCAGTTATGACTCTCTGCCTCCACAATACTTCCACTCCTCCACTTATCCTTTTTTAAAATCACAATACCACTTATCATACTAAATCAAGCCTAATACAAACACAGGTGGGATCTCAAACAAGGTAAGCAAACTAAATGAAAGAATAAGAAAAGAATAACTAAATACCGTTGCAATCACAAAGTGATAACATATGAAATCTCCCTTAGAGGCTACATTATAATGAAAGGATAGGAAGAGGCGAGGAAGTGTTACACTACTAATCAAAACGAGCAGAAGGTTCATGGAAATACTCCCAGACTAAAATAATTTCTATGATTACGTTGCCAGAATGTTAACAGAAGGCTCCAGGGCTCATGTGGCTGTCATATACAACTCACCACCAAACGATCTTCCAAAGCAACAATATGGTAGAAACAACGAAGCATCAAACAATACTAATGAGAAAATTGCCAAGGCAACAAGGAGGTGACTTACAGCATAGAGAAACATGCTGCAAAAAGTAAGACCTCCACAGAATCTCAGAGTCATGAAGATACATGATTGCTGCATCGTAGTACTGATCATTCTAAGATTTTTTTTCTTGGGATCCACAGAAAAGCTGACGAAATTTCAAGACTGGTAAGTAGGTTACAAAGAAGACAGATTATGAATTTTCTAGAGGAGCGAGAGTCTAGGCGATGGTACAGGTCTCGACTTATTTCCAAGCGAACAAGAAAATCGTGCCTCATAATTTTTACTAATAAGAAAGGAAAACAGTCTGTCTCAAAGCCAGAACAGGTGACAAAGAGACCTGAGAAGATTTCTCTCCCAAAACCTGACTTTTCTGAAGGTCGCAATCCTCTTGGAATCCATCAGTATAATTTTCACCTGTAGGTTAATATGTCAATATGCACATGTTTACAATGCACTTCAATAGCTGTTTCTGTGAAGTCGCTTAAACAGATAATTTCAAGACCTTCCGCTACGTCACTGAGGAAGACTTGGATTCCTACTTTGTATGTGAACCAGAAATTGGGAACCACTGCGCCTTTAGACTGTCACACATAGAAATAACCCTCACAACTTTAGACGTGAGTATGGAGCGCCGATGTGGAGCCCTCATTTATTAATACCCACAGCGAAACTGGAGAAAATTCAGTTGTCTGCATCCAGAGTGGTGCCCGGGACGAAAAAAGACCATAATGCGAGGAAATATTACGACGACTGAATTCCTTGCCCCTGGAAGACCGAAGAGCAAGAAGGGAAGAGATCCCGATATACAAGATGCTCGGGTGTAAAGACGAAGTGGACAACAACAAACTCTTTGCTAGCGGACGTAGAGCAAGGAGCAAAATAAGAAAAAAAAATAATGGAACCTACACACTCAGCCCAGCCAAAGAAAAGACTTTTCCAGTATATGGTTTCTCAATCAATTTAATAAATATTATTCCCACACAGAAGTTTAAACGAGAATGTGACAGGCAGTTCACTCCAGTCATTCGATAGGTAAGAGAGAGTTCAACCCTCTCACACAGTTGTTCCTCATGGATGGATAATGAGAACCTTCAAAACTAGGGAGGCCAAGCCCATGATGACACTCTTCAGGTCACTTGTTCTATCTAGGCTGGAATATTGCTGCACTCTAACAGCACCTTTCAAGGCAGGTGAAATTGCCGACCTAGAAAATGTACAGAGAACTTTCACGGCGCGCATAACGGAGATAAAACACCTCAATTACTGGGAGCGCTTGAGGTTTCTAAACCTGTATTCCCTGGAACGCAGGAGGGAGAGATACATGATTATATACACCTGGAAAATCTAGAGGGACTAGTACCGAACTTGCACACGAAAATCACTCACTACGAAAGCAAAAGACTTGGCAGACGATTTCACCCTCCCCAATGAAAAGCAGGGGTGTCACTAGCACGTTAAGAGACCATACAATAAGTGTCAGGGGCCCGAGACTGTTCAACTGCCTCCCAGCACACATAAGGGGGATTACCAACAGACCCCTGGCAGTCTTCAAGCTGGCACTGGACAAGCACCTAAAGTCAGTTCCTGATCAGCCGGGCTGTGGCTCGTACGTTGGTTTGCGTGCAGCCAGCAGCAACAGCCTGGTTGATCAGGCGCTGATCCACCAGGAGGCCTGGTCACAGACCGGGCCGCGGGGGCGTTGACCCCCGGAACTCTCTCCAGGTAAACTCCAGGTAAACAGCTATAAGAACTAACTTAATAACACATAATAAGGATGTCCAGTAGGCTTTGCGAACTGTGACGAAAGTATATGGTGAATGTATATTGTGTATACGGGATTACTAATAGAAAAGACATTGCATAATAGCAAACCTGCTTATAGCATGATAAACATATACACACATGGACTTCTGTTTAGCGCATACACAGACATGACGGAACTCTTTACCTTGCGTGACGTACCTCAAGGAACACCAGTACCAGCAAGTATTAATGAGACAGGCAGTAATGAAAACAAGCTTGAGGTTAGCAAGAGAAAGGCACATGACATCTGTTCGTGTTGCAGCATAACTTCTGTTCGTGTTACTGAATACCCAGAAGAACTACACCTTGTGTACGTGCTGCAGAATAAGGAGAATGGCCACTGACTGGTAATCTCTGGGCTTCAAAGTCATCCCACGGCTCGTTCTTTGCCTGTCACCTCCAAGGACTTTCTCGTTGAGTCTGCTGTTGTCACTTGGGTCTCAGAGGTGATTCCTTCTGGCCGCAGGTCTGGTGTTGAAACCTGTCACACCTAGCCAGAGGACGTGTCAGAAGTATTAAAACCTATTTTTTTTGGCATCAGAATCTTTCAAGGTGGAACATCACTACGGCGTCAGCATACAGGAACGGACAGAGGGCTGCAGAGACTAGCAGTGAGGTCAAATGAAGCTTGTCGAACCCAGAATTTAATATAAGATTCTGATATTTCCAGTGAAGACTGAGAGCCTCGGAATAGGTACACTTTATTGAGTTCCCCGATGTCCCTGTGGAAGTTTTCCCTTCATGAAGGAAGGGAACCTCAATGTTGCTCAAGGGACCTTCATATTCTTTAGATCAAACCCTGATTAACTCACATTCTACATAAGCTGTATGACGCCTATCACGTGATTATAGCTTCCTCGTTATATATATTATATATATATATATATATATATATATATTATATATATATTATTAATATTATATATATATGTGTAGTGTGTGTGTGGTGTGTGTGTGTGTGTGTGTGTGTGTGTGTGTGTGTGTGTGTGTGTGTGTGTGTGTGTGTGTGTGTGTGTGTGTGTCGTGCCGAATAGGTGAAATTTACGATTTTGGCTTAAATTGCAACGCTCTTCATGCCGAATAAGGCAAGAGAAAATTTGTGTATGCAATAATTTCGCAAAAATCATTTTGAACCTAACGAAAAAAGCTTATATTTCATTGTGTTTGTTTATTATTAAATTATGTAAACTTATTTAAAATATATTTTGCTGGACTAGGCTAAATTAAATTACGTTTGTTACTATAAGGTTAGGTAAGTTTTCTAATTTTTTTGGTACAAAATTATTAATTTTTACATTAACATAAATGAAAAAAAATATATCTTTAAACGTATAAGAGAAAATTTAAAAAAGGACCAATTTTACGTATTCGGTACGACATATATATATATAAGTATCCTTTACTATTGTTATTATATAAAATGAAACTTTAAAACCGCAAGGGTCTTTGCTGCTGAGTTCTTTCAATTGTCATATGTAAAACACTGGTAAAGAAATCAGAATTTTTCCTGCAGAATTTCAACCTCTAGCGAATTCTTATCCGATGCCATAATGAGAAACGGCAGGGAAGTCTTAGAATCAGCAGGCCAGCGCACTATGCACATTGCCGTGGTGCAGTGGATAGAGCATTGGCCTGTTAGTTTTGGGACTAGGATGCCACAGGGTTCGAACCCTCCGTTCGTTGAGGTGTTATCCACCTTGATTAGCCAGAAACCTTATCCACGAGATCCTTTATTTAGTGTAACGACACTACTAGACCAGAACGCGAATATCTGACAACTGTACGTCAAGAAGACGAGTCTAACGAACGGACACAGACAACGGGTTCGTGTCAGACGGATACAGACAAAGGGTTAGTGTCAGACGGACACAGACAAAGGGTTCGTGTCAGACGGACACAGACAAAGGGTTCGTGTCAAACGGACACAGACAAAGGGTTCGTGTCAAGACGGACACAAAAGGGTTCATGTCAGATGGACACAGACAAAGGGTTCGTGTCAACGGATACAGACAACGGGTTTGCGTCAGACAGATACAGACAACGGCGTCGTGTCAGACAGATGCATATAACGGGATCCTCTCTGATTTAGATATATAATACAATGTCTTCCTCATCCAAAATATAAACATTCCAAAATGTCGTTTACCAGAGTGACCTTAATTCACTTACCACTATCAAGGTGAATATATACGCAAAGGCTATTGATGATACGCAAAGTTAAATAGGCATTAAGGCAGATCATCCTCGAGCTTAAGTAGCGTGCGTGGGGGATACCAACGCTGCAAGTGACATATACAACGTGCTGGCATACTTCAGGGAAGGTGCGTTGATGCTGGTGTTAGGCCCTTCATGCTAGGAATTACAGCTGGGCTCCCCTTTCTTGAGTCATACCTGTTTACCTCCCATTCCCCAAGTGCGCTACCCCGTAAATATAATAATAATAATAATAATAATAATAATAATAATAATAATAATAATAATAATAATAATAATAATAATATTTCATGGGGAAGTGGAACAGAATTCTTCCTCCGTAAGTCATGCGTGTCGTAAGAGGCGAATAAAATGCCGGGAGCAAGAGGGTAGTAACTCCTTCTGTATAAATTACTATATGTAAAAGAAAAGCCTTTTTTTCTTCTGCTTCGGGTCATCCTGCCTCAGTGGGAAACGGACGATGTGCTAAAATAATAATAATAATAATAATAATAATAATAATAATAATAATAATAATAATAATAATAATAATAATAGGTTCAGGGTGATGTCCCGGACAAGAAACGGTCTTCACAGCAACGAAAGAAAGGCTTATCTACACCGGACTGTCCTCCCTCCGTATGGAAGACTCTGACTGATGAGTGTAACACAGAGCAAGAAGTTATGATCCACGCAACGTTCACAAATGGTGTGAAGAACTAAGAGCGTTCACAAATGCTCATCCGGCGAACCTTCGTATAGCTGTACCTGGTCACAATGGCATCTTCAGGGACCAGTTTTACCTCCCTTATTGTTCATAACTTGTGCTGCCCCTCTGATGAATCTCATAGGAACTCTTAATCTATAAGGTTAGGTTAAGTAATGTTCGCCAGGAAACAGGACAAGTGTTTCCTGACGTGGCTCTTAGATGATGATCCACCGTTGGAGCTTTTGGTAATCTGACTGAGGCCTTCCGCTAGCTTATCGGCCCATCCCTTCAAAAATTATG
>NC_069400.1:21402272-21472272 GCF_026875155.1 Cherax quadricarinatus
AAGCTATGTATGGATCTGCCTCACTACATCGCTTCCCAAACTATTCCACTTACTGACTACTCTGTGGCTGAAGAAATACTTCCAAAACATCCCTGTGATTCATCTGTGTCTTCAACTTCCAACTGTGTCCCCTTGTTACTGTGTCCAATCTTTGGAACATCCTGTCTTTGTCCACCTTGTCAATTCCTCTCAGTATTTTGTATGTCGTTATCATGTCCCTCCTATCTCTCCTGTCCTCCAGTGTCGTCAGGTTGATTTCCCTTAACCTCTCCTCGTAGGACATACCTCTTAGCTCTGGGACTAGTCTTGTTGCAAACCTTTGCACTTTCTCTAGTTTCTTTACGTGCTTGGCTAGGTGTGGGTTCCAAACTGGTGCCGCATACTCCAATATGGGCCTAACGTACACGGTGTACAGGGTCCCGAACGATTCCTTATTAAGATGTCGGAATGCTGTTCTGAGGTTTGCTAGTCGCCCATATGCTGCAGCAGTTATTTGGTTGATGTGCGCTTCAGGAGATGTGCCTGGTGTTATACTCACCTCAAGATCTTTTTCCTTGAGTGAGATTTGTAGTCTCTGGCCCCCTAGACTGTACTCCGTCTGCGGTCTTCTTTGCCCTTCCCCAATCTTCATGACTTTGCACTTGGTTTGCTTGAACTCCAGGAGCCAACTGCTGGACCTGTGTGCAGCCTGTTCAGATCCCTGTGGAGTTCTGCCTGGTCTTCGATCGAGTGAATTCTTCTCATCAACTTCACGTCATCTGCAAACAGGGACACCTCAGAGTCTATTCCTTCCGTCATGTCGTTCACAAATACCAGAAACAGCACTGGTCCTAGGACTGACCCCTGTGGGACCCCGCTGGTCACAGGTGCCCACTCTGACACCTCGCCACGTACCATGACTCGCTGCTGTCTTCCTGACAAGTATTCCCTGATCCATTGTAGTGCATTCCCTGTTATTCCTGTTTGGTCCTCCAGTTTTTGCACCAATCTCTTGTGTGGAACTATGTCAAACGCCTTCTTGCAGTCCAAGAATATGCAATCCACCCACCCCTCTCTCTCTCTTGTCTTACTGCTGTCACCATGTCATAGAACTCCAGTAGGTTTGTGACACAGGATTTCCCGTCCCTGAAACCATGTTGGCTGCTGTTGATGAGATCATTCCTTTCTAGGTGTTCCACCACTCTTCTCCTGATAATCTTCTCCATGATTTTGCATACTATACATGTCAGTGACACTGGTGTGTACTTTAATGCTTCATGTCTGTCTCCTTTTTTAAAGATTGGGACTACGTTTGCTGTCTTCCATGCCTCATGCAATCTCCCTGTTTCGATAGATGTATTGAATATTGTTGTTAGGGGTACACATAGCGCCTCTGCTCCCTCTCTCAGGACCCATGGAGAGATGTTATCTGGCCCCATTGCCTTTGAGGTATCTAGCTCACTCAGAAGCCTCTTCACTTCTTCCTCGGTTGTGTGCACTGTGTCCAGCACTTGGTGGTGTGCCCCACCTCTCCGTCTTTCTGGAGCCCCTTCTGTCTCCTCTGTGAACACTTCTTTGAACCTCTTGTTGAGTTCCTCACATACTTCACGGTCATTTCTTGTTGTCTCTCCTCCTTCCTTCCTTAGCCTGATTACCTGGTCCTTGACGGGTCAGATTTGGCTTTCGCTATGTCGTTTTCATATTGTCTTTGGGTCTCCCTTCTTATCTGTGCATATTCGTTTCTGGCTCTACGACAGCTCTCCTTATTCTCCTGGGTCCTTTACCTTCTATATTTCTTCTATTCCCTAGCACACTTGGTTTTTGCCTCCCTGCACCTTTGGGTGAACCATGGGCTCATCCTGGCTTTTTCATTATTCCTGTTACCCTTGGGTACAAACCTCTCCTCAGCCTCCTTGCATATTGTTGCTACATATTCCATCATCTCATTAACTGGCTTCCCTGCCAGTTCTCTGTCCCACTGAACCCCGTTCAGGAAGTTCCTCCTTCCCGTGTAGTCCCCTTTCTTGTAGTTTGGCTTCATTCGTCCTGGCCTTCCTGCTTCTCCCTCCACTTGTAGCTCTACTGTGTATTCGAAGCTTAAAACCACATGATCGCTGGCCCCAAAGGGTCTTTCATATGTGATGTCCTCGATATCTGCACTACTCAAGGTGAATACTAAGTCCAGCCTTGCTGGTTCATCCTCTCCTCTCTCTCTTGTAGTGTCGCTTACGTGTTGGTACATGAAGTTTTCCAGTACCACCTCCATCATCTTAGCCCTCCATGTATCTTGGCCCCCATGCGGCTCCAAGTTCTTCCATATATATATATACACACACACACACACACACACACACACCACACACACACACACACACACATATATATATATATATATATATAATATATATATATATATATATATATATATATATATATATATGCGTGTGCGTGTGTGTGGTGCCGAATAGGTAAAAGTGGTCAGTTAGCATGATCTCATTTATAATTAAGTCCTTTCTAAAATTTACTCTTATGCATTCAAAGATATATTTTTTGCATTTATGTTAATGTAAAAATTAATGATTTTGTACCAAAAGAACCTTAAGAAACTTACCTGACCTTATTGTAACAAGCGCAATTTAATTTAGCCTAATCCATCTAAATATACTTTGGATAAGGTTGCAGTAATTTAATAATAAACAAACACACTGAAATACGTATATTTTTTTTCGTTAGGTTCAGAATGATTTTTGCGACATTATTGCATGCACAAATTTTCGCTTGCCTTATTCGGCAAGAAGAACGTTGCTATTTAAGCCAAAATCGCGACATATATATATATATATATATATATATATATATATATATATATATATATATATATATATATATATATATATATATATATATATATATATATATATATATATATAAGATTGGAAGGAAATATTTAGATATCTGAGATATGGAGGTGTCGTCAAATGGATCTATGAAAGATGGGGGTGAGTCACAGAATAAATAAGGAAAACGGAACGGTAGGAACTTTAATTTTCGAAAAGACAGTTTTATCACTGGAGGCAAAGATGGGAAATGAATCCGAGTATAATGGGGTCAAGATATCACAGAACGGGTAAGGTTCGAACCCAGTGTAGGCGAATCCTAATACTCACAGGCCAGTGTGCTAATCACTGATTTTGTGAGTTTTACGATTCGCCTGCTAAGGATTCGAACTCCATTCCGTTCTGTGATTTATTTGCAGTCGTGTTGGAAAAAGAGACACAGATGCAGTATAATGCGATTCTTTATTGACAACGGTTCCCATTATATTCCACCTGTCTCTTATCCCATCGTGTCTTTATTTTTATATCATTTCCTTTATTGCTGTCGTGGTATTACGATTTCGTGAGTCGTGATGGTACCACCATTCTGCGGAATGACAAGTTTATTACTGGAGGTAAAAAATGGGAAATGTATCAGTATAGAATAGAGAAGAGTGCAGCAGGCCTACTGGCCCATACATGGCAGGTCTTACTCAAATTCAGCTCTCACTTTGGTATTGGAATGATCTTTGAATGTTGCAGCGAAGAGAAGGTTGAAGGTATTAGAGATGTCGTGTCTGGAATCTATGTATGGCGTGACTGTAATGCAGAGAATACCTTAGTGAAGTAATCAGAAAACGCTGGTAAGATACACAATACTTATAACTGGACGAATGCAAGAGGGGTTATTGAGATTGTTTGCTCATACAGAACGAATGGAACAATCAAGATTAATTATGGTGGGTATTCCGAGGGGTCAGTTCCCCCGCAGCCCGGTCCCTGACCGGTAGAAGGAGGGCGTGAAGTGGTAAGGTCCCCTCGAATACGAAAAGACAAAAAAAACTTCAGTCGTCTACAACAAGTTAGCAGTTAAAAAAAAATAAAAATATTCTTTGAAAAGTATCTGCCATCACCCACAAATCAAGCTACAACCACAGAAGAAAAATAATAGAGTCAGCTTTCATAACCACAGCATCAAGTTTAAATATATCAGAAAGCCTATGGAAGCCGGATGCTGTTTCATAGTCATCTTTAAGAAGAACAGGCCAGAAGCCAGCTTAAATCAGAAAAGCCATTGCAGTTTCTTTTTCTAATATATATCACAGAGTAATATAAAAAAATATTATAGAGATATTTATCAGTGATGAAGTTGCTTACATTTACGACTACTTAGTGACCTGACACTGCACACTTACCTGCTTCATGACCTGACACTGCACACTTACCTGCTTCATGACCTGACACTGCACACTTACCTGCTTCATGACCTGACACAGCACACTTACCTGCTTCATGACCTGACACTGCACACATACCTGCTTCATGACCTGACACTGCACACTTACCTGTTTCCTGACCTGACACTGCACACTTACGTGTTTCATGACCTGACACTGCATACTTACCTGCTTCCTGACCTGACACTGCACACTTACCTGTTTCATGACCTGACACTGCACACTTACCTGTTTCATGACCTGACACTGCACACTTACCTGTTTCCTGACCTGACACTGCACACTTACCTGTTTCATGACCTGACACTGCACACTTACCTGTTTCATGACCTGACACTGCACACTTACCTGTTTCCTGACCTAACACTGCACACTTACCTGTTTCATGACCTGACACTGCATACTTACCTGCTTCCTGACCTGACACTGCACACTTACCTGTTTCATGACCTGACACTGCACACTTACCTGTTTCATGACCTGACACTGCACACTTACCTGTTTCCTGGCCTGACACTGCACACTTACCTGTTTCCTGACCTGACACTGCACACTTACCTGTTTCCTGACCTGACACTGCACACTTACCTGTTTCCTGACCTGACACTGCACACTTACCTGCTTCCTTACCTGACACTGCACACTTACCTGTTTCCTGGCCTGACACTGCACACTTACCTGTTTCCTGCCCTGACACTGCACACTTACCTGTTTCCCTGACCTGACACTGCACACTTACCTGTTTCCTGACCTGACACTAAACACTTACCTGCTTCCTGACCTGACACTGCACACTTACCTGTTTCCTGACCTGACACTGCACACTTACCTGTTTCCTGACCTGACACTGCACACATACCTGCTTCATGACCTGACACTGCACACTTACCTGTTTCCTGACCTGACACTGCACACTTACCTGTTTCCTGACCTGACACTGCACACTTACCTGCTTCATGACCTGACACTGCACACTTACCTGCTTCCTGACCTGACACTGCACACTTACCTGTTTCCTGACCTGACACTGCACACTTACCTGTTTCCTGACCGGACACTGCACACTTACCTGTTTCCTGACCTGACACTGCACACTTACCTGCTTCATGACCTGACACTGCACACTTACTGCTTCCTGACCTGACACAGACACTTACCTGCTTCCTGACCTGACACTGCACACTTACCTGCTTCATGACCTGACACTGCACACTTACCTGCTTCATGACCTGACACAGCACACTTACCTGCTTCCTGACCTGACACTGCACACTTACCTGCTTCATGACCTGACACTGCATACTTACCTGCTTCATGACCTGACACAGCACACTTACCTGCTTCCTGACCTGACACTGCACACTTACCTGCTTCATGACCTGACACTGCATACTTACCTGCTTCATGACCTGACACTGCACACTTACCTGTTTCCTGACCTGACACTGCACACTTACCTGCTTCTTGACCTGACACTGCACACTTACCTGCTTCTTGACCTGACACTGCACACTTACCTGCTTCATGACCTGACACTGCACACTTACCTACTTCATGACCTGACACTGCACACTTACCTGCTTCCTGACCTGACACTGCAAACTTACCTGCTTCATGACCTGACACTGCACACTTACCTGCTTCCTGACCTGACACTGCATACTTACCTGCTTCATGACCTGACACTGCACACTTACCTGCTTCCTGACCTGACACTGTACACTTACCTGCTTCCTGACCTGACACTGCACACTTACCTGCTTCCTGACCTGACACTGCACACTTACCTGTTTCCTGACCTGACACTGCACACTTACCTGCTTCCTGACCTGACACTGCACACTCACCCGCTTCCTGACCTGACACTGCACACTTACCTGTTTCCTGACCTGACACTGCACACTTGCCTGTTTCCTGACCTGACACTGCACACTTACCTGTTTCCTGACCTGACACTGCACACTTACCTGCTTCATGACCTGACACTGCACACTTACTGCTTCCATGACCTGACACTGCACACTTACCTGCTTCCTGACCTGACACTCACACTACCTGCCTCATGACCTGACCACTGCACACTTACCTGTTCCTGACCTGACACTGCACCACTTACCTGTTCATGACTGACACTGCACACTTACCTGCTTCATGACCTGTCACTGCACACTTACCTGCTTCATGACCTGTCACTGCACACTTACCTGCTTCCTGACCTGACACTGCACACTTACCTGCTTCATGACCTGACACTGCACACTTACCTGCTTCATGACCTGACACTGCACACTTACCTGCTTCATGACCTGACACTGCACACTTACCTGCTTCATGACCTGTCACTGCACACTTACCTGCTTCATGACCTGACACTGCACACTTACCTGCTTCATGACCTGACACTGCACACTTACCTGTTTCCTGACCTAACACTGCACACTTACCTGTTTCCTGACCTGACACTGCACACTTACCTGCTTCCTGACCTGACACTGCACACTTACTGCTTCATGACCTGACACTGCACACTTACCTGCTTCTGACCTGACACTGCACACTTACCTGTTTCTGACCTGACACTGCACACTAACCTGTTTCCTGACCTGCCACTGCACACTTACTGCTTCCTGACCTGACACTGCCACTTACCTGTTTCCTGACCTGACACTGCACACTCGCCTCCTTCCTGCCTGACACTGCACACTTATCTGCTTCATGACCTGACACTGCACACTTACTTGCTTCCTGACCTGACACTGCACACTTACCTGCTTCCTGACCTTAACCTGCACACTTACCTGCTTCCTGCCCTAAACACTGCACACTGACATGCTTCCTGACCTGACACTGCACACTTACCTGCTTCCTGACCTGACACTGCACACTTACCTGCTTTCTGACCTGACACTGCACACTTACCTGCTTCCTGACCTGACACTGCACACTCACCTGCTTCATGACCTGACACTGCACACTTACCTGCTTCCTGACCTGACACTGCACACTCGCCTGCTTCCTGACCCGACACTGCACACTTACTTGCTCCCTGACCTGACACTGCACACTTACCTGCTTCCTGACCTGACACTACACACTCACCTGGTTTCTGACCTGACACTACACACTTACCTGCTTCCTGGCCTGACACTGCACACTTACCTGCTTCCTGACCTGACACTGCACACTCACCTGCTTACTGACCTGACACTATACACTTACCTGCGTCCTGGCCTGACACTACACACTCACCTGCTACCTGACCTGAGAGTACACACTCACCTGCTTCCTGACCTGACACTACACACTCACCTGCTTCCTGACCTGACACTACACACTCACCTGCTTCCTGACCTGACACTACACACTCACCTGCTTCCTGACCTGACACTACACACTCACCTGCTTCATGACCTGACACTACACCACACCTGCTTCCTGACCTGACACTACACACTCACCTGCTTCCTGACCTGACACTACACACTCACCTGCTTCCTGACCTGACACTACACACTTTACCTGCTTCCTGACCTGACACTACACACTCACCTGCTTCATGACCTGACACTACACACTCACCTGCTTCATGACCTGACACTACACACTCACCTGCTTCATGACCTGACACTACACACTCACCTGCTTCCTGACCTGACACTACACACTCACCTGCTTCCTGACCTGACACTACACACTCACCTGCTTCCTGACCTGACACTACACACTCACCTGCTTCATGACCTGACACTACACACTCACCTGCTTCCTGACCTGACACTACACACTTACCTGCTTCCTGACCTGACACTACACACTCACCTGCTTCCTGACCTGACACTACACACTCACCTGCTTCCTGACCTGACACTACACACACACACCTGCTTCCTGACCTGACACTACACACACACTGCTTCCTGACCTGACACTACACACTTACCTGCTTCCTGACCTGACACTGCACACCTTACCTGCTTCCTGACCTGACACTGCACACTTACCTGCTTCCTGACCTGACACTCCACACATACCTGCCTCATGACCTGACACTGCACACTTACCTGTTTCCTGACCTGACACTGCACACTTACCTGCTTCATGACCTGACACTGCACACTTACCTGCTTCATGACCTGTCACTGCACACTTACCTGCTTCATGACCTGTCACTGCCCCACTTACCTGCTTCCTGACCTGACACTGCACACTACCTGCTTCATGACCTGACACTGCACACTTACCTGCTTCATGACCTGACACTGCCACACTTACCTGCTTCATGACCTGACACTGACACACTTACCTGCTTCATGACCTGTCATTTGCACACTTACCTGCTTCATGACCTGACACTGCACACTTACCTGCTTCATGACCTGACACTGCACACTTACCTGTTTCCTGACCTGACACTGCACACTTACCTGTTTCCTGACCTGACACTGCACACTTACCTGCTTCCTGACCTGACACTGCACACTTACCTGCTTCATGACCTGACACTGCACACTTACCTGCTTCATGACCTTACACTGCCCCACTTACCTGTTTCCTGACCTGACACTGCACAAAACCTGTTTCCTGACCTGCCACTGCACACTTACCTGCTTCCTGACCTGACACTGCCCACTTACCTGTTTCCTGACCTGACACTGCACACTCGCCTCCTTCCTGACCTGACACTCCCACACTTATCTGCTTCATGACCTGACACTGCACACTTACTTGCTTCCTGACCTGACACTACACTCACCTGCTTCCTGACCTGACACTACACACACACCTGCTTCATGACTGACACTACACACACACCTGCTTCCTGACCTGACACTGCACACTTACCTGCTTCCTGACCTGACACTGCACACTTACCTGCTTCCTGACCTGACACTGCACACTTACCTGCTTCCTGACCTGACACTCCACACATACCTGCCTCATGACCTGACACTGCACACTTACCTGTTTCCTGACCTGACACTGCACACTTACCTGCTTCATGACCTGACACTGCACACTTACCTGCTTCATGACCTGTCACTGCACACTTACCTGCTTCATGACCTGTCACTGCACACTTACCTGCTTCCTGACCTGACACTGCACACTTACCTGCTTCATGACCTGACACTGCACACTTACCTGCTTCATGACCTGACATGCACACTTACCTGCTTCATGACCTGACACTGCACACTTACCTGCTTCATGACCTGTCACTGCACACTTACCTGCTTCATGACCTGACACGGCACACTTACTTGCTTCCTGACCTGACACTACACACTCACCTGCTTCCTGACCTGACACTACACACACACCTGCTTCCTGACCTGACACTACACACACACCTGCTTCCTGACCTGACACTGCACACTTACCTGCTTCCTGACCTGACACTGCACACTTACCTGCTTCCTGACCTGACACTGCACACTTACCTGCTTCCTGACCTGACACTCCACACATACCTGCCTCATGACCTGACACTGCACACTTACCTGTTTCCTGACCTGACACTGCACACTTACCTGCTTCATGACCTGACACTGCACACTTACCTGCTTCATGACCTGTCACTGCACACTTACCTGTTTTCATGACCTGTCACTGCACACTTACCTGCTTCCTGACCTGACACTGCACACTTACCTGCTTCATGACCTGACACTGCACACTTACCTGCTTCATGACCTGACACTGCACACTTACCTGCTTCATGACCTGTCACTGCACACTTACCTGCTTCATGACCTGACACTGCACACTTACCTGCTTCATGACCTGACACTGCACACTTACCTGTTTCCTGACCTGACACTGCACACTTACCTGTTTCCTGACCTGACACTGCACACTTACCTGCTTCCTGACCTGACACTGCACACTTACCTGCTTCATGACCTGACACTGCACACTTACCTGATTCATGACCTGACACTGCACACTTACCTGTTTCCTGACCTGACACTGCACACTAACCTGTTTCCTGACCTGCCACTGCACACTTACCTGCTTCCTGACCTGACACTGCCCACTTACCTGTTTCCTGACCTGACACTGCACACTCGCCTCCTTCCTGACCTGACACTGCACACTTATCTGCTTCATGACCTGACACTGCACACTTACTTGCTTCCTGACCTGACACTGCACACTTACCTGCTTCCTGACCTGAACCTGCACACTTACCTGCTTTCTGACCTGACACTGCACACTTACCTGCTTCCTGACCTGACACTGCACACTTACCTGCTTCCTGACCTGACACTGCACACTTACATGCTTCCTGACCTGACACTGCACACTTACCTGCTTCCTGACCTGACACTGCACACTTACCTGCTTTCTGACCTGACACTGCACACTTACCTGCTTCCTGACCTGACACTTCACACTCACCTGCTTCATGACCTGACACTGCACACTTACCTGCTTCCTGACCTGACACTGCACACTCGCCTGCTTCCTGACCCGACACTGCACACTTACTTGCTCCTGACCTGACACTGCACACTTACCTGCTTCCTGACCTGACACTACACACTCACCTGCTTCCTGACCTGACACTACACACTTACCTGCTTCCTGGCCTGACACTGCACACTTACCTGCTTCCTGACCTGACACTGCACACTCACCTGCTTACTGACCTGACACTATACACTTACCTGCGTCCTGGCCTGACACTACACACTCACCTGCTTCCTGACCTGAGAGTACACACTCACCTGCTTCCTGACCTGACACTACACACTCACCTGCTTCCTGACCTGACAACACACTCACCTGCTTCCTGACCTGACACTACACACTTCCTGCTTCCTGACCTGACATACACACTTACCTGCTTCCTGACCTGACACTACACACACACCTGCTTCCTGACCTGACACTACACACTCACCTGCTTCCTGACCTGACACTACACACTCACCTGCTTCATGACCTGACACTACACACACACCTGCTTCCTGACCTGACACTACACACTCACCTGCTTCCTGACCTGACACTACACACTCACCTGCTTCCCTGACCTGACACTACACACTCACCTGCTTCTGACCTGACACTACACACTCACCTGGTTCATGACCCGACACTACACACTCACCTGCTTCATGACCTGACACTACACACTCACCTGCTTCATGACCTGACACTACACACTCACCTGCTTCCTGACCTGACACTACACACTCACCTGCTTCCTGACCTGACACTACACACTCACCTGCTTCCTGACCTGACACTACACACTCACCTGCTTCATGACCTGACACTACACACTCACCTGCTTCCTGACCTGACACTACCACTTACCTGCTTCCTGACCTGACGCTACACACTCACCTGCTTCCTGACCTGACACTACACACTCACCTGCTTCCTGACCTGACACTACACACAACACCTGCTTCCTGACCTGACACTACACACCACCTGCTTCCTGACCTGACACTGCACACTTACCTGCTTCCTGACCTGACACTGCACACTCACCTGCTTACTGACCTGACACTATACACTTGCCTGCTTCCTGGCCTGACACTACACACTCACCTGCTTCCTGACCTGAGAGTACACACTCACCTGCTTCCTGACCTGACACTACACACTCACCTGCTTCCTGACCTGACACTACACACTCACCTGCTTCCTGACCTGACACTACACACTTACCTGCTTCCTGACCTGACACTACACACTTACCTGCTTCCTGACCTGACACTACACACACACCTGCTTCCTGACCTGACGCTACACACTCACCTGCTTCCTGACCTGACACTACACACTCACCTGCTTCCTGACCTGACACTACACACTCACCTGCTTCCTGACCTGACACTGCACACTCACCTGCTTCCTGACCTGACACTACACACTCACCTGCTTCATGACCTGACACTACACACTCACCTGCTTCCTGACCTGACACTACACACTCACCTGCTTCCTGACCTGACATACACACTCACCTGCTTCCTGACCTGACACTACACACTCACCTGCTTCATGACCTGACACTACACACTCACCTGCTTCATGACCTGACACTACACACTCACCTGCTTCATGACCTGACACTACACACTCACCTGCTTCCTGACCTGACACTACACACTCACCTGCTTCCTGACCTGACACTACACACTCCACCTGCTTCCTGACCTGACACTACACACTCACCTGCTTCATGACCTGACACTACACACTCACCTGCTTCCTGACCTGACACAACACACTTACCTGCTTCCTGACCTGACACTACACACTCACCTGCTTCCTGACCTGACACTACACACTCACCTGCTTCCTGACCTGACACTACACACACACCTGCTTCCTGACCTGACACTACACACACACCTGCTTCCTGACCTGGCACTGCACACTTACCTGCTTCCTGACCTGACACTGCACACTCACCTGCTTACTGACCTGACACTATACACTTACCTGCTTCCTGGCCTGACACTACACACTCACCTGCTTCCTGACCTGAGAGTACACACTCACCTGCTTCCTGACCTGACACTACACACTCACCTTCTTCCTGACCTGACACTACACACTCACCTGCTTCCTGACCTGACACTACACACTCACCTGCTTCCTGACCTGACACTACACACTCACCTGCTTCCTGACCTGACACTACACACTCACCTGCTTCATGACCTGACACTACACACTCACCTGCTTCCTGACCTGACACTACACACTCACCTGCTTCATGACCTGACACTACACAGTCACCTGCTTCCTGACCTGACACTACACACCTGCTTCCTGACCTGACACTACACACACAACTGCTTCCTGACCTGACACTGCACACTTACCTGCTTCCTGACCTGACACTACACACTCACTGCTTCCTGACCTGACACTACACACTCACCTGCTTCCTGACCTGACACTACACACTCACCTGCTTCCTGACCTGACACTACACACTCACCTGCTTCATGACCTGACACTACACACTCACCTGCTTCCTGAACTGACACTACACACTCACCTGCTTCATGACGTGACACTACACACTCACCTGCTTCATGACCTGACACTACACACTCACCTGATTCCTGACCTGGCACTACACACTCACCTGCTTCCTGACCTGACACTACACACTCACCTGCTTCCTGACCTGACACTACACACCTGCTTCTTGGCCTGACACTGCACACTTACCTGCTTCCTGACCTGACACTGCACACTTACCTGCTTCCTGACCTGACACTGCACACTCACCTGCTTACTGACCTGACACTATACACTTACCTGCTTCCTGGCCTGACACTACACACTCACCTGCTTCCTGACCTGAGAGTACACACTCACCTGCTTCCTGACCTGACACTACACACTCACCTGCTTCATGACCTGACACTACACACTCACCTGCTTCCTGACCTGATACTACACACTCACCTGCTTCCTGACCTGACACTACACACACACCTGCTTCCTGACCTGGCACTACACACTCACCTGCTTCATGACCTGACACTACACATTCACCTGCTTCCTGACCTGACACTACACACTCACCTGCTTCCTGACCTGGCACTACACACTCACCTGCTTCATGACCTGACACTACACACTCACCTGCTTCCTGACCTGACACTACACACTCACCTGCTTTCTGACCTGACACTACACACTCACCTGCTTCCTGACCTGACACTACACACTCACCTGGTTCCTGACCTGACACTACACACTCACCTGCTTCCTGACCTGACACTACACACTCACCTGCTTCCTGACCTGACACTACACACTCACCTGCTTCCTTACCTGACACTACACACTCACGTGCTTCCTGACCTGACACTACACACTCACCTGCTTCATGACCTGGCACTACACACTCACCTGCTTCATGACCTGGCACTAAACACTCACCTGCTTAATTACCTGACACTACACACTCACCTGCTTCATGACCTGGCACTACACACTTACCTGCTTCATGACCTGGCACTACACACTCACCTGCTTCATGACCTGACACTACACACTCACCTGCTTCCTGACCTGACACTACACACTCACCTGCTTCATGACCTGACACTACACACTCACCTGCTTCATGACCTGACACTACACACTCATCTGCTTCCTGACCTGACACTACACACTCACCTGCTTCCTGACCTGACACTACACACTCACCTGCTTCCTGACCTGACACTACACACTCACCTGCTTCCTGACCTGACACTACACACACACCTGCTTCATGACCTGACACTACACACTCACGTGCTTCCTGACCTGACATACACACTTACCTGCTTCCTGACCTGACACTACACACACACCTGCTTCATGACCTGACACTACACATTCACGTGCTTCCTGACCTGACACTACACACTCACCTGCTTCCTGACCTGACACTACACACACACCTGCTTCATGACCTGACACTACACACTCACCTGCTTCCTGACCTGACACTACACACACACCTGCTTCATGACCTGACACTACACACTCACCTGCTTCCTGCCCTGACACTACACACCACACCTGCTTCATAACCTGACACTACACACTCACCTGCTTCCTGACCTGACACTACACACTCACCTGCTTCATGACCTGACACTACACACTCACCTGCTTCATGACCTGACACTACACACTCACCTGCTTCCTGACCTGACACTACACACTCACCTGCTTCATGACCTGACACTACACACTCACCTGCTTCATGACCTGACACTACACACTCACCTGCTTCCTGACCTGACACTACACACTCACCTGCTTCATGACCTGACACTACACACTCACCTGCTCCCTGACCTGACACTACACACTCACCTGCTTCATGACCTGACACTACACACTCACCTGCTTCCTGACCTGACACTACACACTCACCTGCTTCATGACCTGACACTACACACTCACCTGCTTCATGACCTGACACTACACACTCACCTGCTTCCTGACCTGACACTACACACTCACCTGCTTCCTGACCTGACACTACACACTCACCTGCTTCCTGACCTGACACTACACACTCACCTGCTTCCTGACCTGACACTACACACTCACCTGCTTCCTGACCTGACACTACACACTCACCTGCTTCCTGACCTGACACTACACACTCACCTGCTTCCTGACCTGACACTACACACTCACCTGCTCCCTGACCTGACACTACACACTCACCTGCTTCCTGACCTGACAGTACACACTCACCTGCTTCCTGACCTGACACTACACACTCACCTGCTTCCTGACCTGACACTACACACTCACCTGCTCCCTGACCTGGCACTACACACTCACCTGCTTCATGACCTGACACTACAACACTCACCTGCTTCCTGACCTGACACTACACACTCCCCTGCTTCCTGACCTGACACTACACACTCACCTGCTTCCTGACCTCACACTACACACTCACCTGCTCCCTGACCTGGCACTACACACTCACCTGCTTCATGACCTGACACTACACACTCACCTGCTTCCTGACCTGACACTACACACTCACCTGCTTCCTGACCTGACACTACACACTCACCTGCTCCCTGACCTGACACTACACACTCCACCTGCTTCCTGACCTGGCACTACACACTCACCTGCTTCGTGACCTGGCACTACACACTCACCTGCTTCATGACCTGACACTACACACTCACCTGCTTCATGACCTGACACTACACACTCACCTGCTTCATGACCTGACACTACACACTCACCTGCTTCATGACCTGATACTACACACTCACCTGCTTCATGACCTGACACTACACACTCACCTGCTTCATGATCTGACACTACACACTCACCTGCTTCATGACCTGACACTACACACTAACCTGCTTCATGACCTGACACTACACACTCACCTGCTCCCTGACCTGGCACTACACACTCACCTGCTTCATGACCTGACACTACACACTCACCTGCTCCTGACCTGGCACTACACACTCACCTGCTTCATGACCTGACACTCAATATATCATCAACCTCACCTATATATACACGCAGAAGAGAAATTCACACTAACTTTATTTTTCCCGTGTTCGTTACGCTTTTATTGGTTGGAAAAATAAACACCTTTCACCCTTTATTTTTAAATTTTTATTGATTATACTTCTACAATTAAAAAAAATAGAAATAAAGTCTCCGAATAAAAATCCTGTTTTTTTTTTTGCTGTAACATGTCCGTAACATGTTCCGGACACGTTTGGTATTTGTTGATAAGATGTCTACCGCGTGGTTTGTTTGCAGCTGTGTTATTGCGACTTCGTGAGTCATGTCTAAAACATATTGCAGACGTGTCTAAAGCATGTTTCAGGAACGTCAAAAACATGTTACAGCCACGTCTAAAGGATGCTGCAGACGTGTATAAAACACGCGTTGTAGGCAGGTCAAAAAACGTCAGCCCAAAAATGTGCAGACAACTAGAAAACTGTGACAGATGATGAGTCTTGGTGAAGGAGAACTGAGAAAAAGAGCCGCGACGTGTATCGTTTGTTGAAATTAACAGAGTCTTAGAACAATTTTATTTAACGTATGTTAAACAAAACGTTCAACTTTATAAAATTGTTTGATTTTTTTTTTATCTTTTGGGTTATTTATCGATTTTTCCTTGTATTATATTCCATTTCTTTTTTTCTACTGTCTTAATTATGTGATCGTTATTATTAAATAAACTTTGAGATAAACACTTGTGAACCTATTTAACAGAGTAAACACGAGATGGCAGAAATGAGAAATCACAAGGAGAGACAGAGCAAACCTGGATATAAACAACGAGGTGAAGACAGGGCAGCAGAGGTATGACTATAAACAAGGCAGTAAGACACTGTGAAACAAAACCTGTAGATTATTTAACAGGGTATGATATGTCAACATGGGATTTTATTTTACGAGGAGTAAGAACGTGTCTCTTGGTATATTATATTCAGTTTAGTACAGTTGCGCAACACTCTAGTGGTATACTGTTATTTTGAACGAGGAGTAAGACCATTGACACACCCATCACTATTAAACGAGCAGTCACACTAATCAACACACTAAACTTATTCACAAAAGACACATGTCAACACCTGGGTATACTTATTTACGAGGAGTAAGACACGTGTCAACAACCGTATACTATTTAAACGGGATAAACACATGCAAACACCATGGGTATAATTATTAACGAAGACAGTAAGACACGTGTGCAACACGGGTATACTGATTGAAACAAAAGGAGTAAGACCCCTTGCAACACCGCGTATATTAAACGAGGAGCTAGAGACAAGTTTGTGGCAACACCTTGTAACTTATTTAAACGAGGATTAACTTGTTTGAATTACTGGGTTACTTATTAACGAGGATAAGAAATCGCAAAAACTGGGCATCCCTTAATTACGAGATAAAACACATGTGCAACACCTAATGTAACTTTTTAACGAGATGTAAACAAACACAAGAGAACATGCAACACCTGGGTATACTTATTAACAGAGTAAGACACATGTGCAACACCTGGTAACTTATTTAAGAGATAAGACACATGTGCAACACCTGGGTATACTTATTTAACGAGATAAGACAGTGTGCAACACCTGGGTATACTTATTAACAGGTAAGACACATGTGCAAACTGGTATACTTATTTATGAGTAAGACACATGTGCAACACTGGGATCTTATTTACAGAGAGAAGACACTGTCAACAGCCTGGGCAACTATTTATGAGGAGTAAGACACGTGTGCAACACCGGTATACTTATTTAAGAAGTAATTAAGAGTGCAAACACCGGTTTTAAACTTATTTTACGAGGAGTAGACACATGTGCAACACCTGGTAACTATATTTTACAGGAGTAAGACACATGTGCTACACCTGGGTATCCTTTTTACGAGAAGTTAAACACTGATATCTTATTAAGAGATAAACACTGCGCAAACTTAGGTATTTTATGATATCTTATTGCACATGTGTCTAATTTTCCAAGTACATCTATATGTGCATACATGACGTCAGACAGATAGACTGATAGCCAGGCATGCAAGGCAAAAGAGCAGACAGATAAAGACAACAGACGACATTCAGAGAAGAACAACAGACATATGGACTAGACGACAGAAGACGCAGGCAGACAGACGACAAGACCAAAGTACAACGAGACGCCCGAAGAGCAGATTCACAATTCATAACTCCAGAGAATGATTCAGCGACCCGCGAAGGTGAACGACCAAATTCAGTCGTCTCAGCTGTTCTCAGTGTCTCATCTGTTCTGTCGCTCCTCTCAGTGCCCCCAAGTCTCTCTCCATGTCTCAGTTCTGAGTAATCTGTTGTTTCTTAGAGTTTATCTTTGTGTTTCTACTACTCGTATACATGTTTTCACTGCTTCGGTCTCTATCAGATGCTTTACCTTCAGCTGCTTCTCGGTCTCTCTCTAGTCTTTCGTCCAAACTCTCACTGCTCTCCGGTCTCTCTCGAGTCTTTCGTCACTCTGCTCCTAATCTATCCCATTGTGTCTAAAATATACTATTCTATTGTATTCCACTACTATACTCTACTACTACTCTGCTACTACACGTATAGTGCTAACTACTACGCTACTACTACTCTTACTACTATCCTACTACTCTCCTACTACTACTACTACTACTACTATACTATACGCCCTACTACTTACTATACTGCTATACTACTATTTACTACTACTACTACTACTCTATACTACTACTCCTACTACTACTCCTACTACTACTACTAGTAATACTACTACTGCTTACTACTACTCTACTACACTCCTACTACTACTCCTACTACTACCTACTACTACTACTGCTACTACTATCCTACAAACTACTACTACTACTACTACTATACTACTCCTACTTACTACTCCTACTACTACATATAATACTACTACTGCTACTATTTTACTATTACTCACGTACTAACTACTTACTCCTACTCTACTACTCCTACTACTAACTACTCTTACTATACTACTATACTACTACTGCTACTATACTATACTACTACTCTATTTACTACTCCTTACTACTACTCCTACTACTCTATTTCCTACTACTACTACTACTAACTACTACAAACTCCTAACTACTACTACTACTATCTGCTATACTAATACTACTACTGCTAATACTAATACTACTACTGCTACTACTTACTCTTATACTACTTACTCACTCCTACTACTACTACTACTACTATTTACTACTACCCTACTATACTCTACTATACTACTGCTAATACTAATACTACTATGCTACTACTACTCTACTACTACTCCTACTACTACTACTGCTACTACTATATACTACTACTGCTGCTACTACTCCTATATACTCCTATACTACTACTATTACTATCTACTACAAACTACCTACTACTACTACTACTCTAACTCCATACTACTACTACTGCTAACTACTATACTACTATTGTACTATTTATCTTACTACTACTCTACTACACTCCTACTACTACTACTACTACTACTACTCCTACTCACTACTCCTACTACTACTACTGCTAATACTATACTACTACTGCTACTACTACTCTTACTACTACCCCTACTACTACAAACTGCTAATACTACTACTACTACTACTAATACTACTATTACTTCTACTACTACTACTATTACTACTAATACGATTATTACTACTACTATTACTACAATTATTACTACTACTACAACTACTACATACTAATACTACCCATAATAATAATAATAATAATAATAATAATAATAATAATAATAATAATAATAATAATAATAATAATAATTAAAAGTAATAATAATAATAATAATAAAAATAATAATAATAATAATAATTATTATTATTATTATTATTATTATTATTATTTATTATTATTATTATTATTATTATTATTATTATTGTATCTCTTATAACCCTTCATTTTGATAACTTCCGGCTGGGATCAATGTAAACCTTGAAATTAAAACCACTGAAAATATTTTCAAACTGCCTATGTTAATTTGGCTAATTGAAAACTTGTAAAAAAAAAAAACAACTCGACATTCATTTTTTTTACGAAATCTAAACACGAAGAATTTCTGTAATTTTTTTTGTTCAAGGAAATTGTTTGCGACTGTTGTTTGTATTACGCAAAAAAAATGCAGTGATGGGGGAGAGTTATACGATCATTCACGTTTCGCTCACCCGAGAAAGAAACGTGTGAGGGGGAAACATTGTACTATCCGTCCCGTCTGCAACACCTTCTTGGCTCAGGCCGAGAAAGTTCAAAATTTAGCGATGCAGTAAATTCAGCCTGAAATCCCTCGTCGCGAAAAGATTGAACAGGTGATGCGATTACCTTAATTACAAGCACTTTGTAACAAGTTAATTTAACTAGCAGATTAATAGCCAACGTAATTATCCCAATTATAATTTGGGAATGATCTGAGTGACAAAATGTTGGGCACTTGAGTGCGTCGCGCTGAGTGTGGTAATGAATCTCCGTTGGTTTTGGTACAGAAGAAAATAAGAGTTCTTCAATTAACTACGAAGATATTCCCTTTTCTGAGGATGAGGGTTCCCAGCCTAGTTCTAGAGGTGGTGCCTCCCTATATATATATATATGCAATAAGATCACAGTAAACAGGTGATTTCAAAATATGCAAAACAACCACTCTGAAAGAATAGAGAAATTCCAAGCGCTTTCGTGACTACTCACATTATCAAGGAACTATAGTTCCTTGATAATGTGAGTAGTCACGAAAGCGCTTGGAATTTCTCTATTCTTTCAGAGTGGTTGTTTTGCTATATTATATTATATTAAAAATTATTATATAATATATTATATTATATATATATATATATATATATTATATATATATATATATCATTTATTAAATAAGGAGATCACCCAAAGTAAAAAGAGAGAACAAATAGTTTCTCTTTTAAATTATATTTTGAGAGGAGAAGGGTTATAGCCTTGCTCGGATTAGAGGGTTTGGTAAGATGGAAGGGAATTTTTTTTTGGGGGAATGGTTAAAAGTTGAATGAAAAAAAGGGAAACTGTTTTATTTCTTGTTGGCAAGGAGGAGTAACGACCTAGGAGTGAGGAAGAGCCAAAACATGATGTTTCGTGAGGCAGTAGAAAAAGGACAAAAAGCACCATTGATGGGGAAAAAAATTAAAGGGTATGTTTTAAAGGGAGGTGGTATACCTCTTTGGACGGTTGTGTCAATTACTTAATAAATGTATAAGTAGTATAATATAGGATTAGAAGCATATAGTTTTTATATAAGGAAAATAATATAAGTTCAAAAATTATAGGGCATAAGTCCGTAAAGTTTATTTCAGGAAGTTATGAAGAGATAATTGAAAGAATTAAGAGTAAGCGGTGAATAAGATAGCAGGAATGAACAAGAGCATAGGAAGCTTTTGGGGGTGTGGCCACACCTACTTAAACAGGGGAAACATAGGGGGACAACTGGACAGGGACTTTGACAACCAAAAAACTTTGTACCCAAGAATTATGGATTTTAAAAAGTTGCCGGTATAATTCCCGAATTCTATTATATAAGGGACAATTTATATCCAGGATGTTGCAATGTATGGTTCAAATGAGGTAGGTTATGAAACAAGTCAATATATTTGTCGACCAGGATATGTGAAAGACTCAACTTTTAGAAATATTAAAAGGATGGTAAAATTTTTCCCAGAATAATAGGCATTGGAATTTGTCGTTCTACCTATGTTTAATGTTGTTTTAATTTTGATTGAGGATTTTTAAGGGGTAGTAAATGCATCGCAAATTAGTTAAAGGAATAAGAACACACACAAGTTTTGGGGGATTTTTCCCCAAAATTTTTTGACTGATGGAACACTTTGTTGAGTCTTGGGAATTCAAACCAAGTTTTGGCAGGGGGAAAAATTGGTAGTATGAATTTGGTAGGTGTGCAAAAGAAGAAATTAAAGTGATCAGGAAAGAGTAAGGTTTTGAGGAAACAAAAAAGAAGGTGATAAAAATTGAATTTAAAAAGGGGGGAAGGTTGGAGGAGGGGAACGATTCAGTATTTGGGAGTGGACGTGTCAGCGGATGGTCAGGAAGATGAGGGGAATCATAGAAATTATGAGGGGAAAAAAGTGATGGTCCTTAGGAGTCTGTGAGACAAAGAACTTTCCTTGGAGGCAAAAGGGGGAAAGTATGGGAGTATAGTTTTACCAACGCTCTTATATGGGTGTGAAACGTGGTGAGAATGTTTTCAGCGAGGGGAAAAAGGGGGGCGTGGAGATTCATGTCTGAGGGGAATGTGTGGTGTGAAATAATGCAGAGAATTTTGTGTTTGGAAGTTAGGGGGAGGGGGGGATTACCAAAACTGTTGTCCCAAGGGGTGAGGAAGGGGTTTTGAGGGGTTCGGACAGAGAGAGAATGGAGCGAAACAGAATGACTTCAAGAGGGATCAGTTGTATTGGAAAAGGCGGGGTAGGGGGCGCCTAGGGAAGGGGTTTGGGGGGGAGGGGGTAAAAAGGGGGGTTTTGGTGGAGGGGCTTGGACTTTCCCGCAGGGATGGTGAGCGTTGTTTTTAGGAGGAATGGAGACGGGTGTTTGGGGTGTGGCAAAGTAACATTTATGAGGGATTAGGGGAAAGGCAGCCGACTTGATCCTGGGGATGGGGAATACGTCCGCACTCTGAAAAAAGGGTGTTAATGTTGCATTTTTAAAAAAGTATGTAAAGCACCCCTTCTGGCAAGACAGTGAGGAGTGAATGGTTTAAAGTTTTTCTTTTTTTGGCCCCCCCGCCTTGTGGGAACGCCGGTGTGATAAAAAAAAATAAAAAAAAATAATTTTAAAATTATATATATATATATAATATGTATATATATTAAATATATATATATATATTTTTATATATATATATATATAAATATATATAATAAATTTTATATATTATATATAATAATAATATATCTTTCTTTCAACAAACCGGCCCTATCCAAACCCAAAGGGAGGGGGGCCCAAAAAGAAAACGAAAGTTTCTTTTTAAATTTGTAATTTATACAGGGGAAAAGGGTTACTAGCCCCTGCCCCCTTTGAGTTGCCCCGTACAAACGCAGGGTTTCGGGAAAAAATTTTGTTCCCCTTCCCCAGGGGATAAAAGGGGAAAAAAACAAGAAAAGAACTAGAAAGAAACAAAGAAAACCCAGAGGGGTGTGTAATATTTGCTTGTACATGTTGTGTATGCGAACCAAGTGTAATAGAAGAGCAGCGTACCTAAAATCTGCAGTTTAGAGAAGGAAAAAAGGGCAACCCAAAAATCCTACCATCATGTAAAACAATTACAGGCTTTCGTTTTTCACTCACTTGGGGAGGACGGGAGTACCCCCCTGGGCGGTTGCTGTTCCCCCTCTACCTATAATTATTAATAATAAAAATTATATAAAATATATATATATATATATAAAATATATATATATATATATTATATATATTAATATGCAATAAGATCCTAAACAGGTGATTTCAGAATACAAAACAACCACTCTGAAAGAATAGAGAAATTCCAAGCGTTTCGTGATATCACATTATCAAGGAACATGAAAGTAAAGCATCAAGGAAGCTATATAAGGGTCTGGCCAACACCTCACATCAGATCCCCAACGGTTAAAAAAACCTACCGCGCCGGCCCAACGGACAGTCCTTTTCAAACCCACCAACAAACTATTCACCCAGAATAAGAAATTTTAAAAAAATTGTTTTTTCCTGTATTATTAAATTCTTCCAAATTCTTTAATTATAAATGGGTTAATTTATATAAACCCAAAAGGAAAAATTCAATTATTGTCAAAAGCTTTTTAGAAAAAAGACTCAATTATTTCCTGCGACCCTGGACTTTCTTTATACACTTTCTCAACTTTTTTAAAATCAATTGGGTGGTTAAAAATTCCCTTTCAGAATAAATAGAACATTGGGAAACTTTCCCCGTTCTAATGCTATATTTATGTTTTTTTTAATCTTTGTTTGAGATTTTTACCAGTTTTGGGCCGAATAAACTTTTGCAAATTTTAAAAAAGGAAACTTATAACACATCCATCACATTTTGGGGGGGTTCTTCTCAAAGTTTTTTGTACTGTATCAAAATTTTTGAATACAAATTTTTATTGAAAGTCCCTGAAGATCTATCCTGCTAAGACTATCCTGCTGAAGATCTAACCTGCTGAAGATCTATCCTGCAGAAGATCTATCCTGCATGAAGATCTATCCTGCTGAAGATCTCTCTGCAGAAGATCTATCCCTGCTGAAGATCCTGTTCCTGCTGAAGATCTATCCTGCAGAAGATCTATCCTGTGAATAATCTATCCTGCAGAATCTATCCTGCAGAAGATCTATCCGCTGAAAGTCTATCCTGCCTGAAGATCTTTCCCTGCTGAAGATCTATCCTTGCTGAAGATTTATCCTGCAAAGATCTATCCTGCTGAAGATCTATCCTGCTGAATGATCTATCCTGCTGAAAGATTCTATCCTGCAGAAGACTATCCTGCTGAAGATCTATCCTGCAAAGATCTATTCCTCTGAAGATCTATCCTGCTGAAGATCTATTCCTGCTGAAGATCTATCCTGCAGAAGATCTATTCCTGCTGAAGATCTATCCGCTGAGATCTATCCTGCTGAGATTTATCCTGCAGAAGATCTATCCTGCTGAAGATATATCAAGCTGAAGATTTCTTTAAACTAATCCCTGCTGAAATCCTATCCAGCTGAAGTTCAATCCTGCAGAAGATCTATCCTGCCTGAGATCTATCCTGCAAAGATTATCCTGCTGAAGATCGATCCTGCAGAAGATCTATCCGCTGAAGATCTATCCTGCGAAGATCTATCCTGCTGAAGATCTATCCTGCTGAAGATCTATCCTGCAGAAGATCTATCCTGTAAAAATCCTATCCTGCAGAAGATCATCCTGCTGAAGATCTATCCTGCAGAAGATCTATCCCTGCTGAGATCTATCCTGCCTGCTGAAGATCTATCCTGCTGAGATCTATCCTGCAGAAGAATCATATCCTGCAGAAGAATCTATCCTGCCAGAAGATTCTATCCCGCTGACATACTATCCTGCTGAAGATCTATCCTGCTGAAGATCTATCCTCAGAAGATCATTCCTGCAGAAGATCTATCTTGCAGAAAGATCTACCTGCAGAAGATCTATCCTGCAGAAGATCTACCTGCAGAAGATCTATCCTGCTGAAGATCTATCCTGCTGAAGATCTACCTCAGAAGATCTATCCCTGCAGAAGATCTATCCTGCAGAAGATCTATCCTGCAGAGATCTATCCTGCAGAAGATCTATCCTCTGAAGATCTATCCTGCCTGAAGATCTATCTGCAGAAGATCTTAAGCCTGCAGAAGATCTATCCTGCAGAAGATCTATCCTGCTGAAGATCTATCCTGCTAAGTCTATCCTGCAGAAGATCTATTCCTGCAGAAGCTCCTATCCGCTGAAGATCTATCCTGCTGAAGATCTATCCTCTGAAGATCTGAATCCTGCAGAAATCTATCCTGCAAAGATCTATACTGCAGAAGATCTATCCTGCAGAAGATCTATCCTGCTGAAGATCTATCCTGCTGAAGATCTATCCTGCAGAAGATCTATCCTGCAGAAGATCTATCCTGCTGAAGATCTATCCTATCTGAAGATCTATCCTCAGATATCTAGCCTGCTGAAGATCTATCCTGCAGAAGATCTATCCTGCAGAAGATCTATCCTGCTGAAGATCTATCCTGCTGAAGATCTATCCTGCTGAAGATCTATCCTGCTGAAGATCTATCCTGCTGAAGGTCTATCCTGCTGAAGATCTATCCTGCTGAAGATCTATCCTGCTGAAGATCATCCTGCAGAGAAAGAATATCCTGCAGAAGACTATCCTGCAGAAGTCTATCTGCTGAAGATCTATCCTGCTGAAGATCTATCCTGCAGAAGATCTATCCTGCAGAAGATCTATCCTGCTGAAGATCTATCCTGCAGAAGATCTATCCTGCAGAAGATCTATCCTCAGAAGATCTATCGTGCTGAAATCTATCCTCATAAGATTCTATCCTGCATAAGATCTATCCTGCAGAAGAATCTATCCTGCCTTGAAGATCTATCCTGCTGAAGATCTATCCTCAGAAGATCTATCCTGCTGTAGATCTATCCTGCTGAAGATCACCTGCTGAAATCTATCACTGCTGAAGATCTATCCTGCAGAAGATCTACCTGCTGAAGATCTACTCCGCGAAGATCTATCCTGCAGAAGATCTATCCTGCTGAAGATCATCATGCTGAAGATGCTATCCTGCTGAAGATCAATCCTGCAGAAGAATCTATCCTGCTGAAGATCTACATGCTGAAGATCTATCCTGCTGAAGATCTATCCTGCTGAAGATTCTATCCTGCAGAAGATCATCCCTGCTGAAGATCTATCATGCTTGAATATCTATCCTGCTGAAGATCTATCCTGGCGAAGTATCTATCCCTGCTGAAGATCTATCCTGCTGAAGATCTATCCTTCTGAAGATCAATCCTGCAGAGATCTATCCTGGCTGAAGATCTATCATGCTGAAGATCTATCCTGCTGAAGATCTATCCCTGCAGAAGATCATCCTGCTGAAGATCTATCCTGCTGAAGATCTATCCTGCTGAAGATCTATCCTGCTGAAGATCTATCCTGCAGAAGATCTATCCTGCTGAAGATCTATCCTGCTGAAGATCTATCCTGCAGAAGATCTATCCCTGAGATCTATCCATGCAGAAGATCTATCCTGCTGAAGATCTATCCTGCTGAAGATCTATCCTGCTGAAGATCTATCCTGCTGAAGATCTATCCTGCTGAAGATCTATCCTGCTGAAGATCTATCATGCTGAAGATCTATCCTGCAGAAGATCTATCCCGCAGAAGACAATCCTGCTGAAAGATCTATCCTGCTGAAGATCTATCCTTCTGAGATCTATCCTGCAGAAATCTATCCTGCTGAATATCTATCATGCGAAGAACTATCCTGCTGTAGATCTATCCTGCAGAAGATCTATCCTGCTGAAGATCTATCCTGCTGAAGATGTATCCTGCTGAAGATCTATCCTGCAGAAGATCTATCCTGCTGAAGATCTATCCTGCTGAAGATGTATCGCTGATGTTCTATCCTGCAGAAGATCTATCCTGCAGAAGATCTATCCTGCTGAAATCAATCCTGCTGAAGATGGTATCCTGCTGAAGATCTATCCTGCAGAAGATCTATCCTGCAGAAGATCTATGCTGCTGAGATCTATCCTGCTGAAGATTATCCTGCGAAGATCATATCCTGCTGAAGATCTATCCTGCTGAAGATCTATCCTGCTGTAGATCTATTCTTCAATAAATCATTTTTATATAGCTTCGTAGTGTCCTTTTCTTCGTAACGTCTCTTCTTTCGTAACACCTCTTCGTAACGCTTTTTCGTAACGTCTCCTCGTAACGCCTTTTCGTAACGTCTCTTCGTAATATCTCATCGAACGTCCTCATCGTAACGTCTCATCGTAACGCCTCATCGTAACGCCTAATCGTAACGTCTCATCGTAACGTCCTCATCGTATCGCCTCATCGAACGCCTCATCGTAACGCCTCATCGTAACGCCTCATCGTACCGCCTCATCGTAACGCCTCATCGTAACGCCTCATCGTACCGCCTCATCGTAACGCCTAATCGTAACGTCTCATCGAGTTACCGCCTCATCGTACCGCCTCAATCGTACGCCTCATCGTAACGCCTCATCGTAACGTCTCATCGTAACGTCTCATCGTATCGCCTCATCGTACCCCTCATCGTAACGCCTCATCGTAACCCCTCATCGTAACGCCTCATCGTAACGTCTCTTCCTTCATAGCGTCTCCTTCCCGTTTCAATTTTTTTTGCGAATAAATATTATAGCTAACGCAGCGTATTTTTGGGAATGTGTTCGTTGTTTTGACATATCGTTGTGTTTGCAATGTTCTTGTTGATAACATACTTCTGTCTGCAATGTTCTTGTTGACATATCGTTGTGTTTGCAATGTTCTTGTTGATAACATACTTCTGTCTGCAATGTTCTTGTTGACATATCGTTGTGTTTACAATGTCATTGTTGACGTATTGTTATCGGTTACGTAACTGCATTATCAATGCAGTATAATTGTTCTTTGTTATATCACTATTTAGGTATTATTATTGTGTATGTATTGGGGGATGGTGTTAATGCAGTGTATATGTTATTTTTGTAATGTTCTTGCCGAGGCGAGGCCACTGTTCGTAATGTTCTTGCCGAGGCGAGGCCACTGTTCGTAATGTTCTTGCCGAGGCGAGGCCACTGTTCGTAATGTTCTTGCCGAGGCGAGGCCACTGTTCGTAATGTTTTCTTGCCGAGGCGAGCCATGTTTCGTAATGTCTTGCCGAGGCAGGCCACTGTTTCGTAATGTTCTTGCCGAGGCAGGCCACTGTTTCGTAATGTTCTTGCCGAGGCAGCGAGGCACTTTCGTAGTGTTCTTGCCGAGGCGAGGACCACTGTTCCGTAATGTTCTTCCGAGGCGAGGCCACTGTTCGTAATGTTCTTGCCGAGGCAGGTCCACTGTTCGTAATGTTTTCTTGCCTAGGCGAGGCCACTGTTCGTAAAGTTCTTTAGCCGAGCGAGGCTACTGTTCGTAATGTTCTTGTCTTGCCGAGGCGAGCCACTGTTCGATGTTCTCGCCGAGGCGAGCCACTGTTCGTAATGTTCTTGACGAGGCGATGCCACTGTTCGTAATGTTCTTGCGAGCAGGCCACACCTGTTCGTAATGTTCTTTGCCGAGGCGAGGCCCACTGTTTCGTAATGTTTTCTGCCGAGGCGAGGCACTGAGTTCGAATGTTCTGCCGACGAGGCCACTGTTCGTAATGATCTTGCCGAGGCGTGGGGGGGCGACTGGGGGGGGCGAATTGTTCTTGCCGAGGCGAGGCCACTGTTCGTAATGTCTTTAGCCGAGGCGAGGCTACTGATCGTAATGTTCTTGCGAGGCGAGGCCACTGTTTTCGTAATGTTCTTGCCGAGGCGAGGCTACTGTTCGTAATGTTCTTGCCGAGGCGAGGCCACTGTTCGTAATGTTCTTGCCGAGGCAAGGCCACTGTTCGTAATGTTCTTGCCGAGGCGAGGCTACTGTTCGTAATGTTCTTGCCGAGGCGAGGCCACTGTTCGTAATGTTCTTGCCGAGGCGAGGCCACTGTTCGTAATGTTCTTGCCGAGGCGAGGCCACTGTTCGTAATGTTCTTGCCGAGGCGAGGCCACTGTTCGTAATGTTCTTGCCGAGGCGAGGCCACTGTTCGTAATGTTTCTTGCCGAGGCAGGCCACTGTTAGAGTAATGTTCTTGCCGAGGCGCGAGCCTACTGTTCGTAATGTTCTGCCGAGGCGAGGCCACTGTTCGTAATGTTGTTGCGAGGCAAGGCCACTGTTCGTAATTGTTCTTAGCCGAGGCGAGGGCCACTGTTCGTATGTTCGTGCCGAGGCGAGGCCACTGTTCGTAATGTCTTGCCGAGCAAGCCACTGTTCGTAATGTTCTTGCCGAGGCGAGCCACTGTTCGTAATGTTCTTGCCGAGTCAAGGCCAACGGTTCCGTAATGTTCCATGCCGAGGCAAGGCCACTGTCGTAATGTTCTTGCAGAGGCGAGCACTGTTCGTATGTTCTTGCCGAGGCAAGGCCACTGTTCCGTAATGTTCCTAGCCGCGGCAAGGCCACTGTTCGTAATGTTCTTGCCGAGGCGAGGCCACTGTTCGTAATGTTCTTGCCGAGGCAAGGCCACTGTTCGTAATGTTCTTGCCGAGGCAAGGCCACTGTTCGTAATGTTCTTGCCGAGGCGAGGCCACTGTTCGTAATGTTCTTGCCGAGGCGAGGCCACTGTTCGTAATGTTCTTGCCGAGGCGAGCCACTGTTCGTAAATGTTCTGCCGAGGCGAGGCCCTGTTCGAATGTTCTTTGCCGAGGCGAGGCCACTGGTTCGTAATGTTCTTGCCGAGGCGAGGCCACTGTTCGTAATGTTCTTGCCGAGGCGAGGCCACTGTTCGTAATGTTCTTGCCGAGGCGAGGCCACTGTTCGTAATGTTCTTGCCTTGCCGAGGCGAGGCCACTGTTCGTAATGTACTTGCCGAAGGCGAGAGCACTGTTCGTAATGTTCTTGCCGAAGGCGAGGCCACTGTTTTCGTAATGTCTTGCACGAGGCGAACCACTGTTAGGAATGTTCTTGCCGAGCAAGGCCACTGTTCGTATGTTTCTTGCCGAGGGCAAGGCCACTGTTCGTAATACCCCCCCCCACCCCCCCCCCCCCCCCCCCCCTTGCCGAGGCAGGCCACTGTTCGTAATGTTCTTGGCCGAGGTCAAGGCCACTGTTCGTAATGTTCTTGCCGAGGCAGAGGCCACCTGCTCGTAATGTTCTTGCCGAGGCGAGGCCACTGTTTCGTACTGTTCTTGCCCGAGGCGAAGGCCACTGTTTCGTAATGTTCTTGCCGAGGCACCAGGCCACTGTTCGTAATGTTCTTTGCCGAGGCGAGGGCACTGATCGTAATGTTCTTGCAGCAAGGCACTGTTTCGTAATGTTTCTTGCCGAGGAATGCACTGTTCGGTAATGTTCTTTGCCGAGGCAAGGCCACTGTTCGTAATTTCTTGCCGAGGCGGGGGAGCCAACTGTTCGTAATGTTCTTGCCGGAGGCGAGGCCAACTGTTCCGTATGTTCTTGCCGAGGCAAGGCTACTGCCGAATGTTCTTGCCGAGGCGAGCCACTGTTCTAATGTTCTGCCGAGGCAAGGCCACTGTCGTAATGTTATTGCCAGGCGAGGCCACTGTTCGTAATGTTTCTTGCCGAGGCAAGGCCACTGTTCGTAATTTTCCTTGCCGAGCGAGGCCACTGTTCGTAATGTACTTGCCGTAGGCGAGGCCACTGTTCGTAATGTTCTTGCCGAGCAAGGCCACTGTTGGTTAATGTCTTGCCGAGGCAAGGCCACAGTTCGTAATTTTCCTTGCCGAAGGCGAGGCTACTGTCCGGTAATGTTCTTGCCGAGGCGAGGCCACTGTTCGTAATGTTCTTGCCGAGGCGAGGCCACTGTTCGTAATGTTCTTGCCGAGGCGAGGCCACTGTTCGTAATGTTCTTGCCGAGGCGAGGCCACTGTTCGTAATGTTCTTGCCGAGGCGAGGGCCACTGTTCGTAATGTTCTTGCCGAGGCGAGTGTCCCACTGTTCGTAATGTTTCTGCCGAGGCGAGGCCACTGTTCGTAGATGTTCTTTGCCGAGGCAAGGCTCACTGTTTCGTAATGTTCTTGCCGAAGGCGAGGCCACGTTCGTAATGTTCTTTTGCCGAGGCAAGGCCACTGTTCGAATGTTCTTTTCCGAGCAAGGCCAGCTGTTCCGTAATGTTCTTGCCGAGGCAGGCCACTGTTCGTAATGTTCTTGTTTACGTCGTGTCTTTGCTGCGGCGATAACAAACATCTAATATCCTGTCAAATAACCCATCAAAATCTCGATTAAAAATCCCCTTAGATCGCCCATTAAAACTTCTGTTAAATATTCCGTTAAAATTCCCGTTAAATATCCCCTTAAAATTCCGTTAAATATCCCATTAAAATATCCCGTTAGAACTCCCGTTAAATCTCCCGTTAGATATCCCGTTAAAACCCCAGTTACATATTCCGTTAAATGTACCGCTAAAACTCCCATTAAATATCCCGTTAAGGCTCCGTTATTTCTCCCGTTAGATATCCCGTTAAAATTCCCGATAATATCCCATTAAAACTCCGGTTAAATATACCGTTAAAACTCATGTTAAATCTCGCTCTTCGTCTTTATTACTGAATCGCAATAAAAACCTATTTTTATTTTACAGGTAAAATTGTTTTTATTTGTGTTGACATTTTTTTTTATATATTTTTTTTTGTCCTTCCTTTCCCCTAATTATCACTTTTTTTTTTTTTACTTTTATCATCACTTTATTTCCATCTTTACTATATGTTTTATTAAACTTTTTAATTATTTTTGTATATTGTTGATGAATAAAACAATGAAAAAATTTCCATGATTCATTTAATATAAAGGTAAAAATAATGAGATGATTATAATAATATTACTAATATATAATAATAATAATAATAATAATAATAATTAAAATAAATAATATAATAATTAATCATAATAATAATAATAATAATAATTAACTAATATAATAATATAATAATTTAATAATAATAATAATAAATAATAATAATAATCAACAACAGCATTTTTGGATTACAGGGAAGAATGAAGATTAATACGAAATAAAGAGGAACGACTAGAAGAGAGGGAAAAACTGAAGGAAGAGCGGAAAGGAGAATGAGAGGGAGAGAGAGAGAGAGAGAGAGAAGAGAGAGAGAGAGAGAGAGAGAGAGATCTGTATCCTGGAGTTTACCTGGAGAGATTCCGGGGTCAACGCCCCCGCGCCCGGTCTGTGACCAGGCCTCCTGGTGGATCAGAGCTGATCAACCAGGCTTGTTGCTGCTGGCTGCACGCAACCAACGTACGAGCCACAGCCCCCGGCGATCAAGAACCTCTATCCTGCTGAAGATCCATCTTCTAAAGAATCTATACCTATCCTGCTGAAGGTACATATCCTGCTGAAGGTTCTATTCCTGCTGAAGATTCTATCCTGCTGAAGATCTATCCTGCTGAAGGTCTATTCTGCTGAAGTTATATTCTGCTGAAGATGTATCCTGCTGAAGATCTATCCTGCTGAAGGTTTATCCTGCTGACATCTATCCTCTCAGATCCTATCCTGCTGAAGATCTGTCCTGCTGAAGATCTATCCTGCTGAAGATCTATCCTGCTGAAGATGTATCCTGCTGAAGATCTATCCTGCTGAAGATGTATCCTGCTGAAGATCTATCCTGCTGAAGATCCATCCTGCTGAAGACCTATAATGCTGAAGATCAATCCTGCTGAAGATCTATCCTGCTGAAGATCTGTCCTGCTGAAGATCTGTCCTGTTGAAGAACTATCCTGCTGAAGATCTATCCTGCTGAAGATCTATCCTGCTGAAGATCTATCCTGCTGAAGATCTATCCTGCTGAAGATCTATCCTGCTGAAGATCTATCCTGCTGAAGATCTATCCTGCTGAAGATCTATCCTGCTGAAGATCTACCTCTGAATGATCTGTCGTGCTGAAGATCTATCGCTTGCTGAAAAGATCTATCCTGCCTGAAGATCTATCCTGCTGAAGACTATCCTTGCGAAGATGCTATAGTGCTGAAGATCTATCCTCCAGAAGATCTATCCTGCTGAAGATCTATCGTGCTGAAGATCTATCCTACTGAAGGTCTATCCTGCTGAAGATGTGTCCTGCTGAAGATGTATGCTGCTAAAGATCTATCCTGCTGAAGATCTATCCTGCTGAAGATCTATCGTGCTGAAGATCTATCCTACTGAAGGTCTATTCTCTGCTGAAAGATCTATCCATGCTGAAGGTTTATCTGCTGAAGGTTTTATCCGCTGAAGATCTATCCCTGCTGGAAGATCTTATCCTGCCTGAAGTCCCTATCCTGCTGAAGAACAATCCTTTAGAAGATCTATCCTGCTGAAGATCTATCCTGCTGAAGGTCTATCCTGCTGTATATATATCCTGCTGAAGATCTATCCTGCTGAAGGTCTATCCTGCTGAAGATCTATCCTGCTGAAAATCTCTCCTGCTGAAGATCTCTCCTGCTGAAGGTCTATCCTGCTTAAGATGTATCCTGCTGAAGATCTATCCTGCTGAAGATGTATCCTGCTTAAGATGTATCCTGCTGAAGATCTATCCTGCTGAAAATCTATCCTGCTGAAGATCTGTCGTGCTGAAGATCTATCCTGCTGAAGATCTATCGTGCTGAAGATCTATCCTGCTGAAGATCTATCCTGCTGAAGATCTATAGTGCTGAAGATCTATCCTGCTGAGAATCACCTGCTGAGATCTATCGTGCTGAAGATCTATCCTACTGAAGGTCTATCCTGCTGAAGATGTGTCCTGCTGAAGATCTATCATGCTGTAGGTCTATTCTGCTGAAGATGTATCCTGCTGAAGATCTATCCTGCTGAAGATCTATCCTACTGAAGGTCTATCCTGCTGAAGATGTATCCTGCTGAAGATCTAATCCGGCTAAGATCTATCCTTGCTGAAAGATCTATCCGCTGAAGATCTATCCTGCTGAAGTTTATCCTGCTGCAGATACTTTCCTGCTGAAGATCTATCCTGCTGAAGATCTATCCTGCTGAAGGTTTATCCTGCTGAAGAACTTTCCTGCTGAAGATCTATCCTGCTGAAGGCCTATCCTGCTGAAGATCTATCCTGCTGAAGATCTATCCTGCTGAAGATCTAATCCAGCAGAAGTTCATCCCTGCGAATGATCTTTCCTCGAAGATCTATCCTGCTGAAGGCACTATCCTGCTGAAGATCTATCCTGTTGAAGATCTATCCTTCTGAAGATCTATCCTGCTGAAGGTCTATCCTGCTGTATATCTATCCTGCTGAAGATCTATCCTGCTGAAGGTCTATCCTGCTGAAGATATATCCTGCTGAAAGTCTGTCCTGCTGAAGATCTCTCCTGCTGAAGGTCTATCCTGCTGAAGATCTCTCCTGCTGAAGGTCTATCCTGCTGAAGATCTATCCTGCTGAAGGTCTATCCTGCTGTATATCTATCCTGCTGAAGATCTATCCTGCTGAAGGTCTATAATCCTGGCTATGATATATCCGCTGAAAGTCTATCCTGCTGAAGATCTATCCTGCTGAAGGTCTATCCTGCTGAAGATGTATCCTGCTTAAGATGTATCCTGCTGAAGATCTATCCTGCTGAAGATCTATCCTGCTTAAGATCTATCCTGCTGAAAGAACTATCCTGCTGAAAGATCTATCCCAGCTGAAGATCTATTCCTTCTGAAGATCTATCCTTCTGAAGATCTATCCTTCTGAAGATCTATCCTGCTGAAGATCTATCCTGCTGAAGATCTATCCTGCTGAAGATCTATCCTGCTGAAGATCTATCCTTCTGAAGATCTATCCTTCTGAAGATTTTATTCCTGCCTGAAGATCTATCCTAGGCTGAAGATCTATCCTGCTGAAGATCTATCCTGCTGAAGGTCTTTCGCTGCAGGAAGATCTATCCTTCTGAAAGATCTATCCTGCCGAATGTCCTATCCTGCTGAAGATTAATCCGCTGAAGGTCTTATCCTGCTGAAGGCATCCGCTGATGTATCCTGCTGAAGATGTATCCTGCTGAAGATCTATCCTGCTGAAGGTCTATCCTGCTGAAGATGTATCCTACTGAAGATCTATCCTGCTGAAGATCTATCCTGCTGAAGATCTATCCTTGCTGAAGGTCTACAAGCTGTAAGATCTATCCTGCTGAAGATCTATCCTCTGATGAATCTATCCTGCTGAAGGTCTATCCTGCTGGAAGAATCTATCCTCTGAAGATCCCCCTGTCCTTCTGAAGATCTATCCTGCTGAGATCTATCCTGCTAAAGATCTATCCTGCTGAAGATCTATCCCTGCTGAAGAATCTATCCTGCTGAATTATCTATCCTTGCTGAAGGTCTAACCTGCTGAGGAACTATCCTGCTAAGATCTAATCCCTGCTGAAGATGATCTTATCCTCCTGCTGAAGATCTATCCTGCTGAAGATCTCTCCTCGAACTCTATCCTGCTGAAGATCTATCCTGCTGAAAATCTATATCCTGCTGAATGTCTATCCTGCTGAAATTGTACCCCGCTGAAGATGTAACCTGCTGAAGATCTATCCTGCTGAAGGTCCATCCTGCTGAAGATCTATCCTGCTGAAGATCTATCCGGCTGAAGATCTATCCTGCTGAAGATCTATCCTGCTGAAGGTCCATCATGCTGAAGATCTATCCTGCTGAAGATCTATCCTGCTGAATGTCTATCCTGCTGAAGATCTATCCTGCTGAAGATCTATCCTGCTGAATGTCTATCCTGCTGAAGATGTATCCTGCTGAAGATGTATCCTGCTGAAGATCTATCCTGCTGAAGGTCCATCCTGCTGAAGATCTATCCTGCTGAAGATCAATCCCAGAAGACTATTCCTGCGAAGATCCTAACCTGCTGAAGGTCCCATCCTGCTGAAGATCTATCCTGCTAAGATGTATCCTGCTGAAGAATCTACCAGCTGAAGAACAAATCTGCTGAGGTTCTATCCTGCTGAAGATGTATCCTGCTGAGATCTATCCTGCTGAAAGATCTATCCTGCTGAAGGTCTAATCTTGCTGATGATGTATTCGCGAAGATCTATCCTCCTGAAAATCTTTATTATACTCCTGCTGAAGGTCCTTAATCCTGCTGAAGATCTATCCTGCTGAAGGTCTATCCTGCTGAAGATCTATCCTACTGAAGGTCTATCCTGCTGAAGATCTATCCTGCTGAAGGTCTATCTTGCTGATGATGTATTCTGCTGAAGATCTATCCTGCTGAAGATCTATCCTGCTGAAGGTCTATCCTGCTGAAGATCTATCCTGCTGAAGATCTATCCTGCTGAAGGTTTATCCTGCTGAAGATGTATCCTGCTGAAGATCTATCCTGCTGATGAGCTATCCTCTTGAAGATCTATCCTGCTGAAGGTCTATCCTGCTGAAGATGTATCCTGCTGAAGATCTATCCTGCTGAATATCTATCCTGCTGAAGATGTATCCTGCTGAAGATCTATCGTGCTGAAGATCTATCCTGCTGAAGGTCTATCCTGCTGAAGATCTATCCTGCTGAAGATCTATCCTGCTGAAGTCTATATCCTGCAGAAGATCTATCCTGGCGAAGATCATTATACCTGGCTGAAGATCTATCTTGCAGAAAAATCTATCTGCAGAAGATCTATCCTGCAGAGTCTATCCTGCAGAAGATCTATCCTGCTGAAGATCTATCCTGCTGAAGATCTATCCTGCAGAAGATCTATCCTGCTGAAGATCTATCGTGCTGAAGATCTATCCTGGCTGAAGGTTATCCTGCTGAAGATCTATCCAGCTGAACATTCTATCCTGCTGAAGATCTATCCTGCAAAGATCTATCCTGCTGAAATCTATCCGCTGAAGATCTATCCTGCCTGAAAATCTATCCTGTGCAGAAGATCTATCCTGCAAAGATTATCCTGCAGAAGATCTATCCTGCTGAAGATCTATCCTGCAGAAGATCTATCCTGCAGAAGATCTATCCTGCTGAAGATCTATCCTGCTGAAGATCTATCCTGCTGAAAATCTATCCTGCAGAAGATCTATCCTGCAGAAGATCTATCCTGCAGAAGATCTATCCTGCTGAAGATCTATCCTGCAGAAGATCTATCCTGCAGAAGATCTATCCTGCTGAAGATCTATCCTGCTGAAGATCTATCCTGCTGAAGATCTATCCTGCTGAAGATCTATCCTGCAGAAGATCTATCCTGCAGAAGATCTATCCTGCTGAAGATCTATCCTGCAGAAGATCTATCCTGCAGAAGATCTATCCTGCTGAGATCTATCCGCAGAAGAACTATCCTGCTGAAGATCTATCATGTTAAGATATATCCTGCTGAAGATCTATCCTGCAGAAGATCTATCCTGCAGAAGATCTATCCTGCTGAAGATCTATCCTGCAGAAGATCTATCCTGCAGAAGATCTATCCTGCTGAAGATCTATCCTGCAGAAGATCTATCCTGCTGAAGATCTATCATGCTGAAGATCTATCCTGCTGAAGATCTATCCTGCAGAAGATCTATCCTGCTGAAGATCTATCCTGCAGAAGATCTATCCTGCAGAAGATCTATCCTGCTGAAGATCTATCCTGCTGAAGATCTATCCTGCAGAAGATCTATCCTGCAGAAGATCTATCCTGCTGAAGATCTATCCTGCAGAAGAACTATCCTGCAGAAGATCTATCCTGCTGAAGATCTATCCTGTGAAGATCATCATCTGCAGAAGATCTATCCTGCTGAAGATCTATCCTGCTGAAGATCTATCCTGCAGAAGATCTATCCTGCAGAAGATCTATCCTGCTGAAGATCTATCCTGCTGAAGATCTATCCTGCTGAAATCTATATCCTGCAGAAATCTATCCTGCAAAGATCTATCCTGCAGAAGATCTATCCTGCAGAAGAATCTATCCTGCCTGAAGATCTTTCCTGCTGAAGATTCTATCCTGCTGAAGTTCTATCTGCTGAAGATCTATCCTGCAGAAGATCTTTCCTGCTGAAGAACTATCCTGCAGAAGATCTATCCTGCAGAAGATCTAACCTGCTGAAGATCTTATCCTGCTGAAGATCTATCCTGCCAGAAGACTCAATCCTGATGAAGATCTACCTGCTAAGATCTATCCTGCTGAAAGATCTATCCTGCAGAAGATCTATCCTGCTGCAGAATCTATCCTTCTGAAGATCTATCCTGCAGAAGATCTATCCTCAGAAGATCTCTCCTCTGAAGAGCTATCCTGCTGAAGATCTATCCTGCAGAAATCTATCCTGCTGAAGATCATCCTTGGCTGAAGATCTCTATCCTGCAGAAGACTATCCTGCTGAAGATCTTATCCTGCTGAAGATCTATCCTGCAGAAGAATCTATCCTGCTGAAGATCATATCCGGCTGAAGATCTATCTCGCAGCAGAAGATATATCCTGCTGAAGAGTCTCTTCCTGCTGAAGATCTATCCTGCTGAAGATCTATCCTGCTGAAGATCTATCCTGGGCGCAGAAGATCTATACTGCAGAAGATCTATCCTGCTGAAGGATCTATCCTGCAGAAGATCTATCCTGCTGAAGACTACCTGCTGAAGATCTATCCTGCAGAAGATCTATCCTGCTGAAGACTTATCCTGCTGAAGATTCATCCTGCAGAAGATCTATCCTGCTGAAGAATCTATCCTCTGAAGATATCTATCCTGCAGAAGATCTATCCTGTCTGAAGATCTATCCTGCTGAAAGATCTATCCTGCTGAAGATCTATCGCCTGCAGAAGATCTATCCCTGCTGAAGATCTATCCTGCAGAGATCTATCCTGCAGAAGATCTATCCTGCTGAAGATCTATCCTGCTGAAGATCTATCCTGCTAAGATCTATCCGCTGAAGATCGATCCTGCTGAAGAACTATCCGCAGAATATCTATCCTGCTGAAAGATCTATCCTGCTGAAGATCTACCTGAGAAGGATCTATCCTGCAGAAGATCTATCCTGCTGAAGATCTAAACTGCTGAAGATCTATCCTGCAGAAGATTCTATCCTCTGAAGAATCTATCCTGCTGAAGATCTATCCTGCCTGAAGATCTATCCGTGCTGAAGATCTATCCTGCAGAAGATCTATCCCTGCTGAGATCTATCCTGCTGAAGATCTACCTGCAGAAGATCTATCCGCAGAAGATCTATCGTGCTGAAGATCTATCTTGCTGAAGATCTATCCTCTTGAAGAACTATCCTGTCAGAAGATACTATCCTGCTGAAGATCTATCCTGCAGAAGATCTATCCTGCATAAGATCATCGTGCTGAAGATATATCCTGCTGAAGATCTATCCTGCTGAAGATCTATCCTGCTGAAGATCTATCCTGCTGAAGATCTATCCTGCTGAAGATCTATCCTGCTGAAGATCTATTCTGCTGAAGATCTATCCTGCTGAAGATCTATCCTGCTGAAGATCTATCCTGCTGAAGATCTATCCTGCTGAAGATCTATCCTGCTGAAGATCTATCCTGCTGAAGATCTATCCTGCAGAAGATCTATCCTGCTGAAGATCTATCCTGCAGAAGATCTATCCTGCAGATGATCTATCCTGCTGAAGATCTATCCCTGCAGAAGATCTATCCTGCTGAAGATCTAATCCTGCAGAAGATCTATCCCTGCGAAGATCTATCCTGCTGAAGATTATCCTGCAGAAGATCATCCGCTAAGATCTATCTGAAGAAGATCCTATCCTGTCAGAGATTTACCTGCGAAGATCTATCCTGCTGAAGATCATCCTGCAGAAGATCTATCCTGCAGAAGATCTATCCTGCTGAAAGAGAAATCATCCTGCTGAGATCTATCCTGCATGAAGATCTATCCTCAAAGATCTATCCTGCAGAAGATCTATCCTTCAGAAGATCTATCCTGCTGAAGATCTATCCTGCAGAAGATCTATCCTGCTGAAGATCTATCCTGCTGAAGATCTATCCTGCTGAAGATCTATCCTGCAGAAGATCTATCCTGCAGAAGATCTATCCTGCAGAAGATCTATCCTGCTGAAGATCTATCCTGCAGAAGATCTGTCCTGCTGAAGATCTATCCTGCTGAAGATCTATCATGCAGAAGATCTAATCCAGCTGAAGATCTATCCTCGCAGAAGATCTATCCTGCTGCAGAAGATCTATCCTGTCTGAAGATCTATCCTGCTGTAAGATCAATCCATGCTGAAGATCTATCCTGCTGAAGATCTATCCTGCAGAAGATTCTATCCTGCTGATAAGATCTATCCCTGCCTGAAGATCTATCCCTGAAGATCTATCCTGCTAAGACTATCCTGCTGAAGATCTAACCTGCTGAAGATCTATCCTGCAGAAGATCTATCCTGCATGAAGATCTATCCTGCTGAAGATCTCTCTGCAGAAGATCTATCCCTGCTGAAGATCCTGTTCCTGCTGAAGATCTATCCTGCAGAAGATCTATCCTGTGAATAATCTATCCTGCAGAATCTATCCTGCAGAAGATCTATCCGCTGAAAGTCTATCCTGCCTGAAGATCTTTCCCTGCTGAAGATCTATCCTTGCTGAAGATTTATCCTGCAAAGATCTATCCTGCTGAAGATCTATCCTGCTGAATGATCTATCCTGCTGAAAGATTCTATCCTGCAGAAGACTATCCTGCTGAAGATCTATCCTGCAAAGATCTATTCCTCTGAAGATCTATCCTGCTGAAGATCTATTCCTGCTGAAGATCTATCCTGCAGAAGATCTATTCCTGCTGAAGATCTATCCGCTGAGATCTATCCTGCTGAGATTTATCCTGCAGAAGATCTATCCTGCTGAAGATATATCAAGCTGAAGATTTCTTTAAACTAATCCCTGCTGAAATCCTATCCAGCTGAAGTTCAATCCTGCAGAAGATCTATCCTGCCTGAGATCTATCCTGCAAAGATTATCCTGCTGAAGATCGATCCTGCAGAAGATCTATCCGCTGAAGATCTATCCTGCGAAGATCTATCCTGCTGAAGATCTATCCTGCTGAAGATCTATCCTGCAGAAGATCTATCCTGTAAAAATCCTATCCTGCAGAAGATCATCCTGCTGAAGATCTATCCTGCAGAAGATCTATCCCTGCTGAGATCTATCCTGCCTGCTGAAGATCTATCCTGCTGAGATCTATCCTGCAGAAGAATCATATCCTGCAGAAGAATCTATCCTGCCAGAAGATTCTATCCCGCTGACATACTATCCTGCTGAAGATCTATCCTGCTGAAGATCTATCCTCAGAAGATCATTCCTGCAGAAGATCTATCTTGCAGAAAGATCTACCTGCAGAAGATCTATCCTGCAGAAGATCTACCTGCAGAAGATCTATCCTGCTGAAGATCTATCCTGCTGAAGATCTACCTCAGAAGATCTATCCCTGCAGAAGATCTATCCTGCAGAAGATCTATCCTGCAGAGATCTATCCTGCAGAAGATCTATCCTCTGAAGATCTATCCTGCCTGAAGATCTATCTGCAGAAGATCTTAAGCCTGCAGAAGATCTATCCTGCAGAAGATCTATCCTGCTGAAGATCTATCCTGCTAAGTCTATCCTGCAGAAGATCTATTCCTGCAGAAGCTCCTATCCGCTGAAGATCTATCCTGCTGAAGATCTATCCTCTGAAGATCTGAATCCTGCAGAAATCTATCCTGCAAAGATCTATACTGCAGAAGATCTATCCTGCAGAAGATCTATCCTGCTGAAGATCTATCCTGCTGAAGATCTATCCTGCAGAAGATCTATCCTGCAGAAGATCTATCCTGCTGAAGATCTATCCTATCTGAAGATCTATCCTCAGATATCTAGCCTGCAGAAGATCTATCCTGCAGAAGATCTATCCTGCTGAAGATCTATCCTGCTGAAGATCTATCCTGCTGAAGATCTATCCTGCTGAAGATCTATCCTGCTGAAGATCTATCCTGCGCAGCTCTATCCTGCTGAAGATCTATCCTGCGAAAGATCTATCCTGCTGAAGATCATCCTGCAGAGAAAGAATATCCTGCAGAAGACTATCCTGCAGAAGTCTATCTGCTGAAGATCTATCCTGCTGAAGATCTATCCTGCAGAAGATCTATCCTGCAGAAGATCTATCCTGCTGAAGATCTATCCTGCAGAAGATCTATCCTGCAGAAGATCTATCCTCAGAAGATCTATCGTGCTGAAATCTATCCTCATAAGATTCTATCCTGCATAAGATCTATCCTGCAGAAGAATCTATCCTGCCTTGAAGATCTATCCTGCTGAAGATCTATCCTCAGAAGATCTATCCTGCTGTAGATCTATCCTGCTGAAGATCACCTGCTGAAATCTATCACTGCTGAAGATCTATCCTGCAGAAGATCTACCTGCTGAAGATCTACTCCGCGAAGATCTATCCTGCAGAAGATCTATCCTGCTGAAGATCATCATGCTGAAGATGCTATCCTGCTGAAGATCAATCCTGCAGAAGAATCTATCCTGCTGAAGATCTACATGCTGAAGATCTATCCTGCTGAAGATCTATCCTGCTGAAGATTCTATCCTGCAGAAGATCATCCCTGCTGAAGATCTATCATGCTTGAATATCTATCCTGCTGAAGATCTATCCTGGCGAAGTATCTATCCCTGCTGAAGATCTATCCTGCTGAAGATCTATCCTTCTGAAGATCTATCCTGCAGAAGATCTATCCTGCTGAAGATCTATCATGCTGAAGATCTATCCTGCTGAAGATCTATCCCTGCAGAAGATCATCCTGCTGAAGATCTATCCTGCTGAAGATCTATCCTGCTGAAGATCTATCCTGCTGAAGATCTATCCTGCAGAAGATCTATCCTGCTGAAGATCTATCCTGCTGAAGATCTATCCTGCAGAAGATCTATCCCTGAGATCTATCCATGCAGAAGATCTATCCTGCTGAAGATCTATCCTGCTGAAGATCTATCCTGCTGAAGATCTATCCTGCTGAAGATCTATCCTGCTGAAGATCTATCCTGCTGAAAGATCTATCATGCTGAAGATCTATCCTGCAGAAGATCTATCCCGCAGAAGACAATCCTGCTGAAAGATCTATCCTGCTGAAGATCTATCCTTCTGAGATCTATCCTGCAGAAATCTATCCTGCTGAATATCTATCATGCGAAGAACTATCCTGCTGTAGATCTATCCTGCAGAAGATCTATCCTGCTGAAGATCTATCCTGCTGAAGATGTATCCTGCTGAAGATCTATCCTGCAGAAGATCTATCCTGCTGAAGATCTATCCTGCTGAAGATGTATCGCTGATGTTCTATCCTGCAGAAGATCTATCCTGCAGAAGATCTATCCTGCTGAAATCAATCCTGCTGAAGATGGTATCCTGCTGAAGATCTATCCTGCAGAAGATCTATCCTGCAGAAGATCTATGCTGCTGAGATCTATCCTGCTGAAGATTATCCTGCTGAAGATCTATCCTGCTGAAGATCTATCCTGCTGAAGATCTATCCTGCTGAAGATCTATTCTTCAATAAATCATTTTATATATAGCTTCGTAGTGTCCTTTTCTTCGTAACGTCTCTTCTTTCGTAACACCTCTTCGTAACGCTTTTTCGTAACGTCTCCTCGTAACGCCTTTTCGTAACGTCTCTTCGTAATATCTCATCGTAACGTCTCATCGTAACGTCTCATCGTAACGCCTCATCGTAACGCCTAATCGTAACGTCTCATCGTAACGTCTCATCGTATCGCCTCATCGTAACGCCTCATCGTAACGCCTCATCGTAACGCCTCATCGTACCGCCTCATCGTAACGCCTCATCGTAACGCCTCATCGTACCGCCTCATCGTAACGCCAAAACGAAACGTCTCATCGAGTTACCGCCTCATCGTACCGCCTCAATCGTACGCCTCATCGTAACGCCTCATCGTAACGTCTCATCGTAACGTCTCATCGTATCGCCTCATCGTACCGCCTCATCGTAACGCCTCATCGTAACGCCTCATCGTAACGCCTCATCGTAACGTCTCTTCCTTCATAGCGTCTCCTTCCCGTTTCAATTTTTTTTGCGAATAAATATTATAGCTAACGCAGCGTATTTTTGGGAATGTGTTCGTTGTTTTGACATATCGTTGTGTTTGCAATGTTCTTGTTGATAACATACTTCTGTCTACAATGTTCTTGTTGACATATCGTTGTGTTTGCAATGTTCTTGTTGATAACATACTTCTGTCTACAATGTTCTTGTTGACATATCGTTGTATTTACAATGTCATTGTTGACGTATTGTTATCGGTTACGTAACTGCATTATCAATGCAGTATAATTGTTCTTTGTTATATCACTATTTAGGTATTATTATTGTGTATGTATTGGGGGATGGAGTTAATGCAGTGTATATGTTATTTTTGTAATGTTCTTGCCGAGGCGAGGCCACTGTTCGTAATGTTCTTGCCGAGGCGAGGCCACTGTTCGTAATGTTCTTGCCGAGGCGAGGCCACTGTTCGTAATGTTCTTGCCGAGCGAGGCCACTGTTCGTAATGTTTTCTTGCCGAGGCGAGCCATGTTTCGTAATGTCTTGCCGAGGCAGGCCACTGTTTCGTAATGTTCTTGCCGAGGCAGGCCACTGTTTCGTAATGTTCTTGCCGAGGCAGCGAGGCACTTTCGTAGTGTTCTTGCCGAGGCGAGGACCACTGTTCCGTAATGTTCTTCCGAGGCGAGGCCACTGTTCGTAATGTTCTTGCCGAGGCAGGTCCACTGTTCGTAATGTTTTCTTGCCTAGGCGAGGCCACTGTTCGTAAAGTTCTTTAGCCGAGCGAGGCTACTGTTCGTAATGTTCTTGTCTTGCCGAGGCGAGCCACTGTTCGATGTTCTCGCCGAGGCGAGCCACTGTTCGTAATGTTCTTGACGAGGCGATGCCACTGTTCGTAATGTTCTTGCGAGCAGGCCACACCTGTTCGTAATGTTCTTTGCCGAGGCGAGGCCCACTGTTTCGTAATGTTTTCTGCCGAGGCGAGGCACTGAGTTCGAATGTTCTGCCGACGAGGCCACTGTTCGTAATGATCTTGCCGAGGCGTGGGGGGGCGACTGGGGGGGGCGAATTGTTCTTGCCGAGGCGAGGCCACTGTTCGTAATGTCTTTAGCCGAGGCGAGGCTACTGATCGTAATGTTCTTGCGAGGCGAGGCCACTGTTTTCGTAATGTTCTTGCCGAGGCGAGGCCACTGTTCGTAATGTTCTTGCCGAGGCGAGGCCACTGTTCGTAATGTTCTTGCCGAGGCAAGGCCACTGTTCGTAATGTTCTTGCCGAGGCGAGGCACTGTTCGTATGTTCTTGCCGAGGCGAGGCCACTGTTCGTAATGTTCTTGCCGAGGCGAGGCCACTGTTCGTAATGTTCTTGCCGAGGCGAGGCCACTGTTCGTAATGTTCTTGCCGAGGCGAGGCCACTGTTCGTAATGTTCTTGCCGAGGCGAGGCCACTGTTCGTAATGTTTCTTGCCGAGGCAGGCCACTGTTAGAGTAATGTTCTTGCCGAGGCGCGAGCCTACTGTTCGTAATGTTCTGCCGAGGCGAGGCCACTGTTCGTAATGTTGTTGCGAGGCAAGGCCACTGTTCGTAATTGTTCTTAGCCGAGGCGAGGGCCACTGTTCGTATGTTCGTGCCGAGGCGAGGCCACTGTTCGTAATGTTCTTGCCGAGGCAAGGCCACTGTTCGTAATGTTCTTGCCGAGGCGAGGCCACTGTTCGTAATGTTCTTGCCGAGTCAAGGCCAACGGTTCCGTAATGTTCCATGCCGAGGCAAGGCCACTGTCGTAATGTTCTTGCAGAGGCGAGCACTGTTCGTATGTTCTTGCCGAGGCAAGGCCACTGTTCCGTAATGTTCCTAGCCGCGGCAAGGCCACTGTTCGTAATGTTCTTGCCGAGGCGAGGCCACTGTTCGTAATGTTCTTGCCGAGGCAAGGCCACTGTTCGTAATGTTCTTGCCGAGGCAAGGCCACTGTTCGTAATGTTCTTGCCGAGGCGAGGCCACTGTTCGTAATGTTCTTGCCGAGGCGAGGCCCACTGTTCGTAATGTTCTTGCCGAGGCGAGCCACTGTTCGTAAATGTTCTGCCGAGGCGAGGCCCTGTTCGAATGTTCTTTGCCGAGGCGAGGCCACTGGTTCGTAATGTTCTTGCCGAGGCGAGGCCACTGTTCGTAATGTTCTTGCCGAGGCGAGGCCACTGTTCGTAATGTTCTTGCCGAGGCGAGGCCACTGTTCGTAATGTTCTTGCCTTGCCGAGGCGAGGCCACTGTTCGTAATGTACTTGCCGAAGGCGAGAGCACTGTTCGTAATGTTCTTGCCGAAGGCGAGGCCACTGTTTTCGTAATGTCTTGCACGAGGCGAACCACTGTTAGGAATGTTCTTGCCGAGCAAGGCCACTGTTCGTATGTTTCTTGCCGAGGGCAAGGCCACTGTTCGTAATACCCCCCCCCACCCCCCCCCCCCCCCCCCCCCTTGCCGAGGCAGGCCACTGTTCGTAATGTTCTTGGCCGAGGTCAAGGCCACTGTTCGTAATGTTCTTGCCGAGGCAGAGGCCACCTGCTCGTAATGTTCTTGCCGAGGCGAGGCCACTGTTTCGTACTGTTCTTGCCCGAGGCGAAGGCCACTGTTTCGTAATGTTCTTGCCGAGGCACCAGGCCACTGTTCGTAATGTTCTTTGCCGAGGCGAGGGCACTGATCGTAATGTTCTTGCAGCAAGGCACTGTTTCGTAATGTTTCTTGCCGAGGAATGCACTGTTCGGTAATGTTCTTTGCCGAGGCAAGGCCACTGTTCGTAATTTCTTGCCGAGGCGGGGGAGCCAACTGTTCGTAATGTTCTTGCCGGAGGCGAGGCCAACTGTTCCGTATGTTCTTGCCGAGGCAAGGCTACTGCCGAATGTTCTTGCCGAGGCGAGCCACTGTTCTAATGTTCTGCCGAGGCAAGGCCACTGTCGTAATGTTATTGCCAGGCGAGGCCACTGTTCGTAATGTTTCTTGCCGAGGCAAGGCCACTGTTCGTAATTTTCCTTGCCGAGCGAGGCCACTGTTCGTAATGTACTTGCCGTAGGCGAGGCCACTGTTCGTAATGTTCTTGCCGAGCAAGGCCACTGTTGGTTAATGTCTTGCCGAGGCAAGGCCACAGTTCGTAATTTTCCTTGCCGAAGGCGAGGCTACTGTCCGGTAATGTTCTTGCCGAGGCGAGGCCACTGTTCGTAATGTTCTTGCCGAGGCGAGGCCACTGTTCGTAATGTTCTTGCCGAGGCGAGGCCACTGTTCGTAATGTTCTTGCCGAGGCGAGGCCACTGTTCGTAATGTTCTTGCCGAGGCGAGGGCCACTGTTCGTAATGTTCTTGCCGAGGCGAGTGTCCCACTGTTCGTAATGTTTCTGCCGAGGCGAGGCCACTGTTCGTAGATGTTCTTTGCCGAGGCAAGGCTCACTGTTTCGTAATGTTCTTGCCGAAGGCGAGGCCACGTTCGTAATGTTCTTTTGCCGAGGCAAGGCCACTGTTCGAATGTTCTTTTCCGAGCAAGGCCACTGTTCGTAATGTTCTTGCCGAGGCAAGGCCACTGTTCGTAATGTTCTTGTTTACGTCGTGTCTTTGCTGCGGCGATAACAAACATCTAATATCCTGTCAAATAACCCATCAAAATCTCGATTAAAAATCCCCTTAGATCGCCCATTAAAACTTCTGTTAAATATTCCGTTAAAATTCCCGTTAAATATCCCCTTAAAATTCCGTTAAATATCCCATTAAAATATCCCGTTAGAACTTCCGTTAAATCTCCCGTTAGATATCCCGTTAAAACCCCAGTTACATATTCCGTTAAATGTACCGCTAAAACTCCCATTAAATATCCCGTTAAGGCTCCGTTATTTCTCCCGTTAGATATCCCGTTAAAATTCCCGATAATATCCCATTAAAACTCCGGTTAAATATACCGTTAAAACTCCTGTTAAATCTCGCTCTTCGTCTTTATTACTGAATCGCAATAAAAACCTATTTTTATTTTACAGGTAAAATTGTTTTTATTTTGTGTTGACATTTTTTTTTATATATTTTTTTTTGTCCTTCTTCCCCTAATATCACTTTTTTTTTTTTTTTTACTTTTATCATCACTTTATTTCCATCTTTACTGATATTGTTTTATTAAACTTTTTAATTATTTTTGGATATTGTTGATGAATAAAACAATGAAAAAATTTCCATGATTCATTTAATATAAAGGTAAAAATAATGAGATGATTATAATAATATTACTAATATATAATAATAATAATAATAATAATAATAATTAAAATAAATAATATAATAATTAATCATAATAATAATAATAATAATAATTAACTAATATAATAATATAATAATTTAATAATAATAATAATAAATAATAATAATAATCAACAACAGCATTTTTGGATTACAGGGAAGAATGAAGATTAATACGAAATATAGAGGAACGAATAGAAGAGAGGGAAAAACTGAAGGAAGAGCGGAAAGAGAGAAAGAGAGGGAGAGAGAGAGAGAGAGAGAGAGAGAGAGAGAGAGAGAGAGAGAGAGATCTGTATCCTGGAGTTTACCTGGAGAGAGTTCCGGGGGTCAACGCCCCCGCGGCCCGGTCTGTGACCAGGCCTCCTGGTGGATCAGAGCCTGATCAACCAGGCTGTTGCTGCTGGCTGCACGCAAACCAACGTACGAGCCACAGCCCGGCTGATCAGGAACCGATTTTAGGTGCTTGTCCAGTGCCAGCTTGAAGACTGCCAGGGGTCTGTTGGTAATCCCCCTTATGTATGCTGGGAGGCAGTTGAACAGTCTCGGGCCCCTGACACTTATTGTATGGTCTCTTAACGTGCTAGTGACACCCCTGCTTTTCATTGGGGGGATGGTGCATCGTCTGCCAAGTCTTTTGCTTTCGTAGTGAGTGATTTTCGTGTGCAAGTTCGGTACTAGTCCCTCTAGGATTTTCCAGGTGTATATAATCATGTATCTCTCCCACCTGCGTTCCAGGGAATACAGGTTTAGGAACCTCAAGCGCTCCCAGTAATTGAGGTGTTTTATCTCCGTTATGCGCGCCGTGAAAGTTCTCTGTACATTTTCTAGGTCGGCAATTTCACCTGCCTTGAAAGGTGCTGTTAGTGTGCAGCAATATTCCAGCGAGGCACGCTGACACGCTACTACGCTACTAGCTTGGGGAAAACGATGGCAGGTAACATTTGTACCTGAGAAAACACAAATGATGATGGTCTCTAGGCACCATGATGGTAATACCGGAGCAGTAGTAAGTATGAATGGGAGAGTGTTGGTACCTGGAGAAGAAGTTGATATCCTTGGGGTGAAATTTAACTCCAAACTGACCATGAAGAACCACGTTGTAAATCATGCAAACAAGGCAGCCAGGAAGCTTGCAGCATTTCGATGTATCTCGCATTTGCTCGGCAGCAGGGGTTGCAAGATTCTGCACGAGGCACAAGTACACTCACACCTTGAGTATGCTCCAATTTCTTGGGTTGCCTGCCCTCCCATCTCATCTGCGACTGCTTGACAGAGTAGAGAACAGAGCAAGACGTCTCATCTCTCGCCTGGACCAATCCTGGATAGATCTCACATTTCAGCAGGAGTGATGTGGGCGGCCTTACTGTTATGCATAAGGTCAATATTGTCAAAGTACCACACTTGGATCCACTTCGAGGACAGCGTGAAGCAAGCTTCTATACCACAAGACGGGCAGAAAGCAGCAACTTCACTCTGGCTGTACCCTTCTCCAGAACATCACTTCATCTAAGATCATTTATCCCCAGGATGACTCGAGTCTGGAACACATTCGTACAGCATTATGATGTCAACGAGATAAAGTCAGTTGATCAAATGAAAATGCTGGCCCACAGATGGTTCCAACTTCATCCTGTTCCCTACTTGTATGTCTCATAACAATAAAAATGCTTTCAAATGAGTTGCTGAAGGTAACAGCTCTTAGCTTGTCAACAAAGCTAGGGATCCTTAACCTAACCTTGTCAAACCCTGTGTAAAAAGAGAGAGAGAGAGAGAGAGAGAGAGAGAGAGAGAGAGTCAAAACTGTCAGTGGTGACAATAAGGCAGGAGGATGTGCATTTCCTTCTTAAATCGCTTGACCAAGAAAAGGCTGTGGGCCCAGACAAGTTGAGCCCAAGATTGCTGAGAAGATGTGCAGACCAGCTAGCAGCACCTCTAACTCGCATCTTTCAGCACTGCCTAGCACAGTGTAAATGGACCTCTCTATGGAAAGAGGCAAATGTAGTACCTGTTCACAAACAGAAGAGCAGAGCAGAAATCAGCAACTACAGACCAGTGTCACTCCTGTCAATGACTGGTAAGATCCTTGAGACAATAATCTCAAGACAAATGACAGAGTTTTTTGACTACCACTCACTACTTTGTGACCGTCAAAATGGCTTCAGGAAAGGTTACTCTGCTGCTGATCTGTTGTTAAACCTCTCCACTAAGTGGCACCAGTCACTGGATGAATCCAAAGTCAGCTGTGTGGTAGCACTGGACATTGCTGGCGCTTTCGACCGGGTGTGGCACCAGGGCCTCTTAGCAAAGCTTCAAGCACTGGGAATTGCAGGCTCTACACTATGTCTCCTCAGTGATTACCTTCATGGTAGATCTCTAAGTGTAGTTCTCATTGGAACGGAATCAGCAAGACATCCTATTGGGGCAAGTGTTCCACAAGGAAGCGTGCTGGGACCATTGTTATGGAATGTCTATTTCAACGATCTTCATCTCATCCCAGAATCACATGCATATGCAGACAACTGTACACTGACATTTACTTATCCAAGAGAAGAAATGTCAGCTGCTCTAAGCTACATCAATCACCAGCTGAGAGCTATATCAGCTTGGGGAAATAGATGGCAAGTAACATTTGCACCTGAGAAAACGCAAATGATCGTCTCTAGGCACCATGATGGTAATGTTGGTGCAGTAGTAAGGATGAATGGGAGGATGTTGGCACCTTAAGAAGAAGTTGATATCCTTGGGGTGAAATTTGACTCCAAACTAACCATGAAGAACCATGTTGTAAATCTTGCAAACAAGGCAGCCAGGAAGCTTACAGCACTTCGCCGTATCTCGCATCTGCTTGACAGTAGGGGTTGCAAGATCCTGTACGAGGCACAAGTACGCTCACACCTTGAGTATGCTCCACTTTCTTGGTTTGCCTGCTCCCCCCCCTCTCATCTGCGACTGCTTGACAGAGTAGAGAACAGAGCAAGAAGTCTCATCTCTCGCCTGGACCCATCCTGGATAGATCTGTCATTTCAGCAGAGCCTTCAACATAGGAGGGATGTGGGTGGCCTTACTGTTATTTACAAGGCCAATATTGTCAAAATACTACACTTGGATCCACTTCGAGGACAGCGTGAAACAAGCTTTTATGCCACAAGACGGGCAGAAAGCAGCAATTTCACTCTGGCTGTACCCTTCTCCAGAACATCACTCCATCTGAGATCATACATACCCAGGATGACTAGAGTATGGAACACATTCGTACAGCATAATGATGTCAACGAGATAAAGTCAGTTGATCAAATGAAAATGCTGGCGCACAGATGGCTCCAACTTCATCCTGTTTCCTACTTGTATGTCTCATAACAATAAAAATGCTTTCAAATGAGCTGATGTAGGTAACAGCTCTTAGCTTGCCAATAAAGTTAGGAATCCTTAACCTGTAAATAGCTTGTCAATAAAGTTAGGGATCCTTAACCTTGTCAAACCCTGTGTAAAAAAAGAGAGAGAGAGAGAGAGAGAGAGAGAGAGAGAGAGAGAGAGAGAGAGAGAGAGAGAGAGAGAGAGAGGCTCATGGCTCAAAGATCAAGGGATATATATAGCACCAATAAAGGTTATTATCAATAAAAGTTTCAAAGACAGGGCCATTATCAGCAAAAGTTTCAAAAGCAGAGCCATTATTGATAAAAGTTTCATAAAAGGAAGGAAACAGAACTTTGAAAAACCAAAAAAACTTTAAGAGTAAAAAACGTCATACAAAGCAGGCCAGCAGTCAGTCCAAAGGCAGCTTTAAAAACAAATGAGAGAGAGAGAGAGAGCAGAGGGAGGAGTAGGAGAGGAGAGGGAGAAGAGAAAGAGGGGGAAAAGAGAGAAAGAGAAGAGGAGAGAAGGGGAGGGGAGAGAGAGAAGAGAGAGAGAGAGGGGGAAGAGAGAGGGGAGAGAGGAGAGAGGGGGAGGGGAAAGGGAGAGAGGGGAGAGAGGGGAGAGAGAGGGGAGAGAGAGAGGAGAGGAGAGAGAAAGAGAGGGGGAGAGAGAGAGAGTGGAGAGAGATGGAAAAGAGAGAGAGAGAGAGAAGAGAGAGGAGAGAAAAGAGAGGAGAGAGAGAGGGGGGGAGAGAGGGAGAGAGAGAGAGAGAGAGAGGAGAGAGAGGAGGGGGAGAGAGGAAGAGAGAAAGAGCGAAGAGAGAGGGGAAAAGAGAAAGAGAAAAGAGAAGAGAGAGAAAGAGAGAGAGGAGAGAGGAGAGAGAGGAGAGAGAGAGAGAGAGAGAGAGAGAGAGAGAGAGAGCGAGAGCGGAGAGAGTGAGAAAGAGAAAGAGAGAGAAAAGAGAGAGAGAGGAGAGAGGAGGAGAGAGAGAGGGGAGAGGAGTGAGAAAGAAGAGAGAGAGAAAGAGAGAGAGAAGAGGGGAAAGAGAGGAGAGGAGAGAGAGAGAGAGAGAGAGAACCGTCTCTCTACTGCTAGTGCAGTAGTAAGGATGAATGGGAGGGTGTTGGCCCTGGAGAAGAAGTTGATATCCTTGGAGTGAAATTTGACTCCAAACTGACCATGAAGAAACCATGTTGTAAATCTTGCAAACAAGGCAGCCAGGGAAACTTACAGCACTTCGCCGTATCTTTGATCTGCTTGACAGTTTGGGGTTGCAAGATTTTGTATGAGGCACAAGTACGCTCCAAACCCTTTAGTATGCTCCACTTTCTTTGGTTTTGCCTGCTCCTCCTCTCTTGCGACTGCTTGACAGAGTGGAGAACAGAGCAAGGGCGTCTCATTCTCGCCTGGACCCATCCTGGATAGATCTGTCATTTCAGCAGAGCCTTCAACACAGGACGGATGTGGGTGGCCTTACTGTTATTTACAAGGCCTATATTGTCAAAGTACCACACTTGGATCCACTTCGAGGACAGCGTGAAACAAGCTTTTATGCCACAAGACGGGCAGAAAGCAGCAACTTCACTCTGGCTGTACCCTTCTCCAGAACATCGCTCCATCTGAGATCATATATACCCAGAATGACTCGAGTATGGAACACATTTGTACAGCATAATGATGTCAACGAGATAAAGTCAGTTGATCAAATGAAGTTGGAGCCATCTGTGGCTCCAACTTCATCCTGTTCCCTACTTGTATGTCTCATAACAATAAAAATGCTTTCAAATGAGCTGATGTAGGTAACAGCTCTTAGCTTGTCAATAAAGTTAGGAATCCGTAACCTGTAAATAGCTTGTCAATAAAGCTAGGGATCCTTAACCTTGTCAAACCCTGTGCAAAAAAAAAAAGAGAAAAAGAGAGAGAGAAAAGAGAGAGAGAGAGAGAAAAGAGAGAGGGAGGGGGGGGGGGGGGGCCCCGGGGGGGAGGGAGGAGGGGAGAGGAGAGAAGAGAGGAGCGGAGAGGAAGAGGAGAGAGGAGAGAGAGAGAGAGACAGACAGACAGACAGACAGACATAACCTTCGACACAGTGACGTAAGTCCCCTCAAAAAAATGCACCAAGTGAATCTTCACAAATTCAGAGAAGAAAACGTACTTTAAGGAATCAATATTTAACGTCATGGTCGAGCCAAAGGGGCGCTTGGCGATCACCGCCGCTCTGCCGGGGACTTTCATCCTTTTGTATAAGTGCTGTAAGGGGTTTAAAGGCGAGGATTTACCAGTTCTTTGAGTGGTGCTCGGAAGAGTCAGGGATACGCCACTCTTGGGTCTTATTGTTTTCATGCTAACCTGGAGTTTACCTGGAGAGAGTTCCGGGGGTCAACGCCCCCGCGGCCCGGTCTGTGACCAGGCCTCCTGGTGGATCAGAGCCTGATCAACCAGGCTGTTGCTGCTGGCTGCACGCAAACCAACGTACCAGCCACAGCCCGGCTGGTCAGGAACCGACTTTAGGTTCTTGTCCAGTGCCATCTTGAAGACTGCCAGGGGTCTGTTGGTAATCCCCCTTATGTATGCTGGGAGGCAGTTGAACAGTCTCGGGCCCCTGACACTTATTGTATGGTCTCTTAACGTGCTAGTGACACCCCTGCTTTTCAATGGGGGGATGTTGCATCGTCTGCCAAGTCTTTTGGGAATGACTCCTGTACTGTTTTTTCTGGGGTAGATTGTGATGTTTTTTTGTGTTCTCTCCTATTTGCTTTATCCTTTATCGTTCGTCTCTCTCTCTCTCTCTCTCTCTCTCTCTCTCTCTCTCTCTCCTCTTCTCTCTCTCTCCTCTCTCTCTCTCTCTCTCTCTTTTTCTCTTCTCTTTCTCTCTTTTTTAAACAGGGTTTAACAAGGTTAGATTAAGTATCCCTAGCTTTACTGACAAGCTATTTACAAGTTAAGGATTCCTAACTTTATTGACAAGCTAAGAGCTGTTACCTACATCAGCTCTACTGAAAGCATTTTGTTATGAAACATACAAGTAGGAAACAGGATGAAGTTGGAGCCATTTGTGGGCCAGCATTTTCATTTGATCAACTGACTTTATCTCGTTGACATTATAATGTTGTACGAATGTGTTCCAGACGCGAGTCATCCTGGGGATAAATGATCTCTCTCTCTCTCTCTCTCTCTCTCCCTTCCTACATCTCTGTCAACCCCAGCTGAGCAGACTCGTTGGCAGCCAGATGCGTCGAAATGGAGTCATTATTCTACCCCTGACAGACGATAAGGAGATAGCTTGGTTCTACACAGAAGTATCTACAATAACCGCCACCTGTCTTCCACACAAGGAATGTAAATCAGGTGCTCTTAACACCTATCTGGGTCACCTAGAAGACCGTCATACGAAGGGATTTTGAACATCGTCACAATTTCCTCTCAGTAGGCACACACTCTCTTGCTTCATGGGAAGATTGTGGGATCATATTTTGGACTTGGGCGTTAAACTCCTCAGGGTGACGAAGGACTCAAAAGCAACAACATTTTGCTTTTTGTGGTTTCTGAATCGTATTCCCACACGACTCACCTCTGAGATGATGGAGGAAATGTTAAGTTTAACACGAAATGAACTTTCTGTCAAAATAATTTTTCTCTCTGGTCACGAATATGAGATTGTTGGGTAGTATCCCCGTTTGTCTCCGTTCTTGAATGGTGCAGTTGTGTGTGTGTGTGTGTGTGTGTGTGTGTGTGTTTTTTGTGTGTGTGTGTGTGTGTGTTGGTGTGTGTGTGCGTGCGTGTGTGTGTGCAACATACCTCGGCGACCAGTACAACACACCCACCTATCCAGTAACTTCCCGGACAGTGGTGCAACCCCAGTAACAATCTGTCTTCTCCCCCAGGGTGAAGCAGGAGCCTGGCTCCCCTGGGTGTGGGAGTGAACCTCCCACTCCAGGACCTCCCACACTGGACGACGTTGACCTCCACACCTCCTCCTGCTCTCCGGCCTCCCTACAAGGTTAGTCTAGAGGTAATCTAGGCCTAGAGTGCTTGTAAGCAGAGTGCTACTTAGCACTCTAGTACTATCTAGGGGAATCCTATGGATAACTAAAGAGCTACATAACACTCTAGCATCATCTAGCACTGCAGTACTAGCTAGCACTAGAGTGTTATCTGAGTGCTACCTAGAATTTTAACACCAGTTAGTCTTAGAGCGCTAGCTGGAATTCTAAGGCCATAGCTAGTACTGGGGTTTTAGCGAGTGCTAGAGTGATACCCAGCACTCTAGCACCTGCAAGTCCTGGCGTGCTAGCTAGAATTCAAATGCTAGAGCAAGCACTGAAAGTACTAGAGTACTAGTTAGCACAGCGCTGTTGAGTACTTCAGTACCACTTATCTTGGAGTCCTGACAAGCGCTCTAGTTATAAATTCTGAAAACTAAAACTATAGCTGGGCAAAATTGTAGACTACGTTTCGATCCTGTACCATTATCCCATCAAGTTGTGACCTGTTGGGGATCCAAGAGGGACCGAAATGTCGTCTCGAGTTTCCTCTCTGAACTGTGGGTTAATGAAGAACTGTTTCAGCCACGGTATTGTAACCTTAAGTCTGTGTTAAGGGCTAATTACATTTCTAGTTATTTTTCTAACGTTATCGCTAATTCTGACTAGTTCTCGCTTTAGCTTCAATTCACGCTCAGTTTCTAGTTCTTCTAATTTTTGTTCTAGTAGTCGTTCTGGTTCAATATACTGAGAATATAAGTTCCTTAAGGAGCTAGGCAAAAGACTCATCAGTGTAACTAGGGATCCCAGGGCAGCTAGTTTTCTGTTCCAGCAACTCAGTGCGGCTGTTCAGAGGGGTAATGCCTGCTGTATTTTGGGGACACGCTCCAAGTCTGAGGATTATTATTATTATAATCAAGGGGGTGCACTAAACCCGTGGGATTATGTAGCGCCTGTGTGGGGGGGGGATGTGGAAGGTATTCAGGCTTAATTCAGAGAACTGGAGTACAGATCCAATTCCCTAGATCAAGAGCCCCTCACCAGCATCAAGGAACCTTCTTTGAGGGGCCAGGTCTGAGGAGCTGGATGAGATTTTCGCATTATAATCAATGACAAACACATAAATATGTGCTAAAAATATATCTCTAACACCTCATGTACTGTATAAGTCATCTTTATATCAACAATGTATCTCTTAAATCTTCTGTCGATAGATCCAACACGTTTGTGTGTTTTTTTAAATTTCTGACAGGGCAATTTTTTTCTCTCCCTTTTCCGATATGTTGATCAAAAACCCAGAACACGATCAAATTTCCAACGGGCAGTCGAAAGGGGTAAAAACAAATTAGTAGCGGTAGTGCCTTGACACGATGTCTCACCCTCTTGCTCGTGTTGCATACACGAGAGAATATTAAGCACCCACTGACAGCAGGGTTAGGACAGCTGATTTTTTTTCCCCGCTGATAGCCAGGTGGGTGACGTGGCGTATCTGAGGACATGTTGTGAGGAAGGACAAAGAACACAAGATCTTCAGTAGGATTTCTTTTGGAGGAACGTTTCGCTCTGCGTAGAGCTTGAAACGAGTCATGACTTACTAAAGCTGTACACAGTGTGAAACATTTCGTTACAGTCAGCTCTGTTACGAAGCTTTTCTACTTAGAGCGATTTTCTGCAAATGCGACTGAAAAAAAGAGACCGTCCAAAATAGTAGAGCACCGTGAAAGCCTCTTTACATGTTATTAAGCTCTGTATACATTTTTTTTAATCGCATATACAAAAAAAATCGCTCTATGAAGAATGGCTTTATTAGAGATCTGACTTAAAGACAAAGTAAATTCTGCTGGCCGTGAGGCCTATTAGTTTTCATTTATGTCTTTAATGTCCGTCATTAACCTGTTAGCCACCTAGAACGTGCAGTTTCCTCCGTTTTTAAATGGGGATAATGGTAGTAATGCGATGTTTTGACGCACTGAGTTCCGAGAATTACAAAATTGAAATTAATTTTGTGATGTTGTAGTGTTGATAGGAAGAACACACAGCGAAGGTACATAACAGAGTGTTTCCTTTAATTAACTAGTTAAACTAAGCGCTGTTCCAAGTTCAGTTAGGTAAGGTTTGCCAGGAAACACGACAAGTGCTTCCTGACACAGGTCTTAGTCATATGATGACCCACAGCTGGAGCTTTCGTGTATCTGACCAGGGCCTTCTGCTGGCTTACCTGGCCACCCCGTTCAAAAATTATGGTTTTAATTATAATCCCAGTGTCATTTCACTAACTGAGAATATTGAGTCTTTCCTCAACATCTTTCTCGTCAATTTTGACAAATAAGAAAAGATGATTGACCAAGACTGCAAGTCTGACTGATTCCCACAGTAATGGCTTGAACTGGAAAAAAATGGGAATTAAGAAGAGAATGATTTGGCAATGGAGTTGTGGAATGTTTGTAATGCAGAAGGCTCGATCCTCCGTTATGCCAGATGGGAACATTGTCAAAACTCCTCTACGACTCAGTAGATAGGATAGTTAAGACTCGTCAAGAAACAGGACAAGTGTTTCCTGACGAGGGTCTTAATCACTGGAGCTTTTGGTCACCTGACCGCGACCTTCCACTACTTTACCTGTCCACCCTTTTACACATTTGACACTTTTGGCTTCGAATACATAAGGGCTTCCTTCATTTACTATAGATGAGTTCAAGAATATATACTCCGAAAGGTATATGTCTCTTGGTATATATGTGCCACTATTTTAGGGATAAAAGTATTCTTGACTGGTGAAGAACAGGTTACACACGTCCCTTGGAGTACTGGATATACTGTGAGTCCGATTAAGCAACTAATCGTAACTGAGTATCACCTGAGGAGGCTCTCGAAATAGCCCCCCAAAAATTGCGTTGCTACTTACCTTTTGTTAAATGTGAGTTATTCTTACACGCACACACACACACACACACACACACACACACACACACACACACACACAGATAAAAAGAAGAGGTATGATAAAGCTCATGGAGCAGGAAGAGTGACCTAGTAGCGACCAGTGAAGAGGCGGGGCCAGGAGCTGTGAATCGACCTCTGCAACCACAACTAGGTGAGTACACACACACACACACACACACACACATATATATATATATATATATATATATATATATGCAAGGAATTCGCAAGAGCAGGCGAAATATCTCTAGTAAGGCTCATGCATGCAGGGGATGAGATGAAAAACTGTAAGCCTTCTCCCTGAAAGCTGGCTGCCTTGGATCAAAGTCTAACGCAAGCTGGACTCCAAGGTATTGGTCCAGTGTGGGTAGATTGGTAAAGCACTGCGTACCTTGTTCCAAGGTTCGTAGGTTCGAGTCTCCTTCAGCCAGAGATCAGTGTTATATATATATATATATATATATATATATATATATAAATGAATAAATAAATACACAGATAGATAGATATGTGTGTGTAAACAATAAAAATAACAGCACTTTCAATCGAGGATAAAAGCAAGCAGTCTCTGGTCTACACCATTACCGCGTTGCCAATATTTGGCCAATGTAATTTAGCAATTACTTTTAATTGTTTTTTTGAAAATTGATATGAAAAAGGTAATCAGAACAAATGGCACCAGTGCCAACCTTCAGGTGACCGTCATGGCTTCTTTTATTATAAGTATTTTCACGTTATTTTCACTGTTTTAATGAAATAATTTCGTGAGGATAAATGAAATTTGATTTATTTTCGCATGATTGGTAGTGTTATTATTATTGTTTTATTGTCTTTATTGTTAATTTTATGATAATAATTATTAATATTATTGTTTTTGCTGTTGCTGTTGTTGTTGTAGTAGTAGTAGTAGTAGTAGTAGTAGTAGCAGTAGTAGTAGTAGTAGTAGTAGTAGTAGTGGTAGTAGTAGTAGTAGTAGTAGCAGTAGTAGTAGCAGTAGTAGTAGCAGTAGTAGTAGTAGTAGTAGTAGTAGTGGTAGTAGTAGTAGTTGTAGTAGTAGTAGTAGTAGCAGCAGCAGCAGCAGTAGTAGTAATAATAATAATTATAATAATAATAATAATAATAATTATAATTATTATTGTTATTATTACTATTATATTTTTTTGTAATTTTTATTACAGTGATAATCATAATAATAATAATAATAAGAGTAATAATAATAAATATATTATTATTATTATTATTATTATTATTATTATTATTATTCTGATAACTAGTCCAGTAAATCAATATATTGTATCCCCCACCCACATCAGTTTCCTCTAAGGTCCGAGACAAACGATATTTTTCCGGTCTCTTTTTTTTCAAACCAGATCATGTAAGAATTAAAACGTGTTCCAAAGCCATTTCCCTACGGAGAAAAAATGTATTATATATAGAATTTGAAGCTCCGAGACTACAGAGTGTGAAGTATTAAATCCTATTTTGCACGCCAGAAATGGTTTCACACTTTTTTTTTTGTTTTGGATAAAGGATTTCCTATTTTTTCCGCACTGGGAATTGGAGTTGAATCCTTTTTCTTTTCTAGGATGTAAGTTTCGATCCCAACACGTGAGGTAGATAGGCTTCCATTGGTTTTATTTCTTGATTTTTTTCTACCAAGTGATTGTATTTAACCAATCTGAAAGTTTGGTTAAATCTCGCTTATGTTAAATTATGAGAACGTAATTGTAAATAAAACATGTGTGTAACATTAGTCAGTTTTGTTAGGAAATATCTCATTCCCTGGATCTTTATCAATTCAACACAGGGCATGAGAGACTATCAATATATCAGTATAAATATGGAGAACAACCACTGTGAAAAAAATAGTGTAACTCCATGCCCTTTCGTGATTTCTCAAAGTTTCTTGGTAATGTGAGAAATCACGAAAGTGCTTGGAATTTCACTATTTTTTTCACAGTGGTTGTTCTGCATATTGTGTTTGCTTTGATCTTATTGCATCAGCGATAAGATGAGGGTATCAAATGATTTAGATAAAGAAAAATTGGATATCAGATTGGGGAGGAGGAGTATGGAAGAAGTGAATGTTTTCAGATATTTAGGAGTTGACGTGTCAGCGGATGGATTTATGAAGGATGAGGTTAATCATAGAATTGATGAGGGAAAAAAGGCGAGTGGTGCGTTGATGTATATGTGGAGACAAAAAACGCTATCTATTGATGCAAAGAAGGGAAATGTATGAAAGTATAGTGGTACCAACACTCTTATATGGGTGTGAAGCTTGGGTGGTAAATGCTGCAGCGAGGAGACGGTTGGAGGCAGTGGAGATGTCCTGTCTAAGGGCAATGTGTGGTGTAAATATTATGCAGAAAATTCGGAGTGTGGAAATTAGGAGAAGGTGTGGAGTTAATAAAAGTATTAGTCAGAGGGCTGAAGAGGGGTTGTTGAGGTGGTTTGGTCATTCAGAGAGAATGGATCAAAGTAGAATGACATGGAGAGCGTAGAAATCTGTAGGGGAAGGAAGGCAGAGTAGGGTCGTCCTCGAAAAGGTTGGAGGGAGGGGGTAAAGGAGCTTTTGTGGGCGAGGGGCTTGGACTTCCAGAAAGCGTGCGTGAGCGTGATAGTGAATGGAGACGAATAGTATGTGGGACCTGACGAGCTGTTGGAGTGTGAGCAGGGTAATATTTAGTGAAGGGATTCAGGGAAACCGGTTATTTTTATATAGCCGGACTTGAGTCTTGGAAATGGGAAGTACAATGCCTGCACTTTAAGGAGGGGTTTGGGATATTGGCAGTTTGGAGGGATATATTGGGTATCTTTATACGTATATGCTTCTAAACTGTTGTATTCTGAGCACCTCTGCAAAAACAGTGATTATGTGTGAGTGAGGTGAAAGTGTTGAATGATGATGAAAGTATTTTCTTTTTGGGGATTTTCTTTCTTTTTGGGTCACCCTGCCACGGTGGGAGACGGCCGACTTGTTGAAAATATATATATATATATATATATATATATATATATATATATATATATATATATATATTTAACATATATATATATATATAATATATATATATATATATATATATATATATATATTATATATATATATATATATATATATATATATATATATATATAGGGAAGTATCACATCTAGAACTGTCCTGGGACCCTCATCCTCAGAGAAAAGAATAAACTTGCTTCAGGGAAAACTCAAGGTTCTCCCTGAAGCTGTTTGAGAATTTTCTCCTACCACCCCCTATATTTAATATATATATTATATATATATATATATATATATATATATATATATATATATATATATATATATATATATATATATATTTAACAAGTCGGCTGTCTCCCACAGAGGCAGGATGACCCAAAAAGAAAGAAAATCCCCAAAAAGAAAATACTTTCATCATTCAACACTTTCACCTCACTCACACATAATCACTGTTTTTGATTTCTGATTTCTGGACCAAAGTGTTAGAAATGATGATCAATGAAGCTCCAGGAAGTGCTTTTTTTTTATCTGCAGAAAATGCTCTCTGATTACGAGCCTGGCTCCTCTCCACTTCATCAGTTACCCTCCATGCGATCTATAGATACCAGTGCTACTGGCTATATCATGGAGCTCCCTCTTCCCCACCAGGACTTCGTGCACCCAGTGAATTATGTGTCATTTTCAACTATTTCTTATTTGACAATGCTAGCTACATTCAGCGCTTTGGGATGGCCATAGGCTTGCCCAATACCGCCGTAATGGCAACTATTTCATAAACACACTTGTAGGCTGAGGGTTTCAGGTCTATCATTCCCAGGGACTTAACGTGGTTGCGGCGCGTGGATGATATATTGGTCATCTGTCCTAAGAGGTTAACATTCAGATCACGTTCTCTGAGTTCAGTAGCATAATACCATTCATCAGGTTTAACGTCGAAATGGAAGAGGACGAACATCTGCTTCTTGACATCCTGGTATGCAAAACTCGACACCGCCGAAGTTTTCAACGTTTCTCACAGGACTCCTAACAAAGATGATCTGATATTACTACTGCCATTACGACTTGTACCAAGGAAAGAATTATAGATGGGTTCTTCTGGAGAATCTATAGTACCTAAAGCTGGGCCTTCCTCGAAGAGGAATCGACATATATCCAGCATGCAGTCACTCATCTGCGATTACCTTTCAGTTTTATCAGTGACCAATGGAAGAGAGCCCGATGCATCTTTAACTCGTCAAACAGCCCCACTAAAAGATACATTGTCCTTCAGTATTGGGACGTAACCAGTAACTTAGTGAGTGTCCTCGCCAGTTGTAAGAGGAGTGTTGCTACCAAATTTTACTCGTATACCACCGTCAAAGACCTGATTAGGAAAAAGATCATAACCACAGCCAAAGACACCGAAGGAAGGGTTTACGTCATCCCACGTGATAGCTGCGATAAAATATACTTGGGAGAGACCGCAAAAAATCTAGGAAAGCTCCTTAGAGAAGATAACCTGCAGCTGGTACAGCACGATGTTTGCATGATTATACGATGAACGAAGCTCGTGGTCAGAGAGACCCTTCTGCAGAAAAGACACTGCCCTGAGGCTGCATTGATCGCCGTTTCTAACACTGAAGTCCAGAAATCCGGCAGCCTCAATATTTCAAGTGTGCTGGCCAGCCTGGTGCCACCTCGGCAAGACAACGCGGTCAGGTGACCTGACCAACATGTCATTGACCTGACACCTCTCGCACCTATATATAACGATAATCACTCATACCATATATTTGACTGGCAAAGCGGGAGCTTTGCCAGTCAAATATATGATATGAGCGAAACGTTTTTAAGTGAAATCTTCTGGTTTTGCAAAAATGTGTCATTTTTACAGTATACTTACACCCATTATGTTCAAAGAATCTGAACCTGTCTAGTTTTACGCTTTCTCGCGGAAATAAGAATGATTTGGTCGATTAAATGTAAGTAGTTGTTGTTGCTGTATTATTTTGTACTCTGGCAGTGCATATGTCTGTGGCACACACACACACACACACACTGGAAGACTTGATGGATTTCCTCACTCAGAAATGCAGAGACGCCATTGAAATATTCATCCCAGTACAAGAGGAGTGGGAGAAGAGAAGCATAAACAACCACCGCTTCAATAAGCAGTGGTTGTTTATGCTGAAGTTAAGGAAAAAATACAGAGAATATAAGCAAATGATGAACATTTATTTCCTTATTTCAGTCATTATTATTTTTATTAATATTTACACGGGAAAACGTTAAATCTGTTTGGGTCAAACAGCACCTTGGAGTTCAGAGGCAATGAGGATTGATCAGAATAAAAGGAGGTCATCTCTAGTTCCTTGGATGAAGAGCCCTTTACTAAGCGACTGAGACTGAAATCCATCACTAACTACCAAATAATAACATCAAAAGAAAAGTAAAGCACTTAATGATAATGTAATTATACGGAGGACAAACAGGAGGAAAAGAACGAAGTCGGTGAAATATGTGAGAAACGCCATAAAAATTGTTTAAGTTCACCACTGAAACAGCTGATGGAAAGAAGGGAGGAAAAAACTGGACACAGTATCCTAAAAGACGAAGTTGTGAGTGAAGTTGTGAGTGAAGTTGTGAGTGAAGCTGTGGCTGAAGTTGTGGCTGAAGTTGTGACTGAAGTTGTGACTGAAGTTGTGGCTGAAGTTGTGGCTGAAGTTGTGACTGAAGTTGTGACTGAAGTTGTGACTGAAGTTGTGACTGAAGTTGTGACTGAAGTTTTAAGTGAAGTTGTGAGTGAAGTTGTGGCTGAAGTTGTGACTGAAGTTGTGACTGAAGTTGTGACTGAAGTTGTGACTGAAGTTGTGAGTGAAGTTGTGAGTGAAGTTGTGAGTGAAGCTGTGGCTGAAGTTGTGACTGAAGTTGTGACTGAAGTTGTGACTGAAGTTGTGACTGAAGTTGTAATTAAGTTGTGAGTGAAGTTGTAAGTGAAGTTGTGAGTGAAGTTGTGAGTGAAGTTGTGACTGAAGTTGTGACTGAAGTTGTAAGTGAAGTTGTGAGTGAAGTTGTGAGTGAAGTTGTGAGTGAAGTTGTGAGTGAAGTTGTGACTGAAGTTGTGGCTGAAGTTGTGACTGAAGTTGTGACTGAAGTTTTAAGTGAAGTTGTGAGTGAAGTTGTGGCTGAAGTTGTGAGTGAAGTTGTGACTGAAATTGTGAGTGAAGTTGTGACTGAAATTGTGAGTGAAGCTGTGGCTGAAGTTGTGAGTGAAGTTGCGACTGAAATTGTGAGTGAAGTTGTGACTGAAATTGTGAGTGAAGTTGTGGCTGAAGTTGTGACTGAAGTTGTAACTGAAGTTGTAACTGAAGTTGTGACTGAAGTTGTAACTGAAGTTGTGAGCGAAGTTGTGACTGAAGTTCTAGCTAAGTTGTAACTGAAGTTGTGACTGAAGTTGTGACTGAAGTTGTGGCTGAAGTTGTGATTGAAGTTGTGGTTGAAGTTGTAACTGAAGTTGTAGCTGAAGTTGTAAGTGAAGTTGTGACTGAAGTTGTGAGCGAAGTTGTGACTGAAGTTGTGGCTGAAGTTGTGACTGAAGCAGTGAGTGAAGTTGTGACTGAAGTTGTGGCTGAAGTTGTGACTGAAGTTGTAACTGAAGTTGTGACTGAAGTTGTGACTGAAGTTGTAACTGAAGATGTGAGCGAAGTTGTAACTGAAGATGTGAGTGAAGTTGTAACTGAAGTTGTGAGTGAAGTTGTGACTGAAGTTGTAGCTGAAGTTGTGACTGAAGTTGTGACTGAAATTTTGACTGAAGTTGTAACTAAAGTTGTGACTGAAATTGCGACTGAAGTTGTAACTGAAGTTGTGACTGAAGTTATGACTGAAGTTGTGACCGAAGACTAAAGGCTGGAGTGATAGGTGGGACTACATACACACGAAATAACAAGAAAATATCAAAGATTTTAAGAGTGATTCAGTGGTACACTAGTGTCACATCTGTAGTGTAAATGGGAAGCTAACTTGGGAAACAGAGCCTGAAAGAAACAGTAACTAACATTAAAATAAAGGCTTGATAATACGTAGAATGTTGAACACGGCGAAGACCGTAGGAGTGTTTAAAAAAAATGTAATCTAGTGGATCGTGATTTTAGAAAGCGGAGAACAGCAGAGACAGTTTGGACATCATGTGACAGCATAAAGACAGCCAAGGTTTGAATAAATGGTTTAGAAAAACCGACAAGTTGTTAAATGAGACATGTGCAGCATTTCTGAGTCTTTATTCTGGAAACGTTTCGCCAGCTAGTGGCTTCTTCAGTCCAACGCAGAGAAACGTAGACTGAAGCAGCCACTGGCTGGCGAAACGTTTTTAGAATAAAAATACCGAAATGCTGCACAAGTGTCTCATTTATCAGTAGCCCAGGTAGTAATAATATTACAATAAGAAAGAGTGAGAGACAGGAGGCCCTAAATCAAAGACCAGATGTAGTAACGATCATGTCATGCATATAAACACAAAATGCATCCAAGGAAAGATTAATGGGACATTTGTCCATCACCTGAGTATCTTTATTGAGGAAAATAAGATAGCCAAGTGTTGCACGTGTGTCTCATTCATCAATCCGTCTGTTTCTCGAAATATTTTTATAACAGTAAAACATCTTCATGCAATAAGAGTTATAATGAGCTTAGTGTGGTTTTTGAGAGGGGAGATTTTTTTGTTAGCAAAGAGGAATGGTGAAGCTACTGCTGATGTCTTAGTTTAATATTGATCTGCTTAGTGGAAATTTTGCTTTTCTAACCGAAGGCTTTTTTTTGCTGACACACACACACACACACACACACACACACACACACACACACACACACACACACACACACACACACACACACGCACGCACATAGCACATAAACAAATATTCAAAGATATTAGCGAAGCAAGTCCAGTTTATACAGTGGTTATTCTTAGCAGAAAATAAACAGAAAAGAGCTTATGCAACTTGCTCGCGGGACGGGAGAGTGGGGAAAGACAGTGCCATACTACCTTAATTCATTTTCTGGACGAAGGTGAAGGACAGTACCATCCTGCTACAACTGGTTCTTGGAACGGGAGGGAAAGATAGTGCCACCCTGTTATAACTGGCTCTTGGGAGGAGAGTGAAAGAGAGTGCCACCCTGCTGCAACTTGCTCTTGGGACGGGAGGGAAAGACAGTGGCATCCTGCTACAACTTGCTCTTGGGACAGTGCCACAATACACTCATACAGTGTCTTGTAACTCGCTGTAAGCAAGGGATAGCGACCGTAACGCTCACCTACTATGTTTCCTCTCACAGAACAATTCATCCATTATTCTCACGTCCGGAAGGATCACTCACCAGACGAGGTACCTTGATGCTCATGAGAGGCTCTTGATCTAACAAGTTGGAGTCACCCTTCCTAGGAGCAAACTTGATTTTCCTGATGTTTTCAAAGTGCTTTTTTAACTCTTCATAATAATAATAATAATAATAATAATAATAATAATAATAATAATAACGTTAACAATATTGTTAATAGCAACAATAATAATAATAATAATAATAATAATAATAATAATAATAACAATAATAAAAATAATATTACTACTACTAATTATTATTACTATCATCGTTATTATTTTTATTATTATTATGTGTTGTTACCATTATAATTATCGTTTTGATTTATTGCTGAAGGTATGAAACATTATTTTAAAAGAACAACAAAATGTTAAAACGCATCTGTAACATTAAAGGAAGGCAAGACACGAGAAAACACAATAAAGAAAGGTGAATGTCTTCAATAAATGGTAAAGGAGTAAAGCATATTAGAGAAGATTAAAATTAAAGCACGATTTGTTTAGGTAATAGGAGGTAAATAAGAATTACCTAGGTATCTTTATTTCAAAAACGTATCGCCCACACAGAAGACTTCTGCTGTCGAATGTAGAGGTGGTTAAACTGGAAACGAACTGTGGGCAAAATGTGTGAGGAAATAAAGACTCCGAAGACTTGCACGTGAGTCTTATTCATCAACTTGTCTGTAACAAATGCCATTAATAAGGCAGGAAGGGTTTCAACACTGTGCAAGACACAAGACTCTTGTGGCATGCAGGAAGGGTTTCAACACTGTGCAAGACACAAGACTCTTGTGGCATGCAGGAAGGGTCTCAACACTGCAAGACAAGGTTGGTAACATATGGAATCGTAGAAATTATAAATGACAAAGAATAGTCTCTGTACGAAAATACTTAAACAAGGGAAGAAAACCAGTGGAGTTTTATATATATATATATATATATATATATATATATATATATATATATATATATATATATATATATATATATATATATATATATATATATATAACTCCAATCTGATATCCAATCTTCCGTTACCTAACGTTTTTAGTTATCCTCATCACCTTACTCTTTCCTATATTCACTTTTAATTTTCTTCTCTTACATACCCTACCAAACTCATCCACCAACCTCTGCAGCTTCTCTTCAGAATCTCCGAAAAGCACAGTGTCATCAGCAAAGAGCAACTGTGACAACTCCCACTTTGTGTTAGATTCTTTATCCTTTAACCCCACACCTCTTGCTAACACCCGAGCATTCACTTTTCTTATGAGTCGCGCGTCAGGTGTTTAATTGTTGTGGGATCTGATTGTGAGGTGTTGGCTAGACCCCTTATATACACCTTCCTTTGATGCTTTACTTTCATAGTTCCTTGATAATGTGAGTAGTCACGAAAGCGCTTGGAATTTCTCTATTCTTTCACAGTGGTTGTTTTGCATATTCTGAAATCACCTGTTTTCTGAAATCACCTGTTTACTGTGATTTTATTGCATATATATATATATATATATATATATATATATATATATATATATATATATATATATATATATATATATATATATATTCTATTAAAGGTCAATGTACTGCCAACATGCAATATATATATATATATATATATATATATATATATATATATATATATATATATAATATATATATATATATATATATAATATATATATATATATATATATATGTCGTGCCGAATAGGCAGAACTTGCGATCTTGGCTTAAATAGCAACGCTCATCTTGCCATATAGGACAAGTGAAAATTTGTGTATGCAATAATTTCGCCAAAATCATTCTGAAACTAACGAAAAAAATATATTTGATTGTGTTTGTTTAGTACTAAATTACTGTAAACGTATTTAAAATATATTTAGTTGGGTTAGGCTAAAATAAATTGCTCTTGTTATAATAAGGTTAGGTAAGTTTTCTAAGATTCTTTTGGTGCAAATTTAAATTTTTTTACATTAATATTAATGAAAAAAATATATCTCTAAACGTATAAGAGAAATTTTTAGAAAGGACGTAATTTTAAAAGAGTTCTTGCTAATTGACCAGTTTTGCCTATTAGGCACGACATATATATATATATATATATATATATATATATATATATATATATATATATATATATATATATATATATATGTCGTGCCGAATATGTAAAACTGGTCAATTAGCAAGAACCCATTTAAAACTAAGTCCTTTCTAAAATTTTCTCTTATACGTTTAAAGATGCATTTTTTTCATTAATGTTAATGTAAAAATTTTTAATTTTGCACCAAAAGAATCTTAGAAAACTTACCTAACCTTATTATAACAAGAACAATTTATTTTAGCCTAACCCAACTAAATATATTTTAGGTTTCTTTACAATAATTTAATACTAAACAAACAGTGAAATATATTTTTTTCGTTAGGTTCAGAATGATTTTGGCGAAATTATTGCATACACAAATTTTCGCTTGTCCTATATGTCAAGATGAGCGTTGCTATTTAGGCCAAGATCGCAAGTTCTTCCTATTCGGCAGACATATATATATATATAAGAAAAGTGAATGCTCGATTGTTAGCAAGAGGTGTGGGGTTAAAGGATAAAGAATCTA
>NC_069400.1:21477272-21490480 GCF_026875155.1 Cherax quadricarinatus
TCAGTAAAACTGATAGAATTTTCAGCAATGGTAGACTGGCAATAACATTGGTAGAATGGTTGAGAATATTGGTAGAATGGTTGAGAATATTAGTAGAATAATTGAGAATATTGGTAGAATGGTTGGGAATATTGGTAGAATGGTTGGGAATATTGGTAGAATGATTGGGAACATTGGTAGAATGATTGGGAATATTGGTAGAATGATTGGGAATATTGGTAGAATGATTGAGAATATTGGTAGAATGATTGGGAACATTGGTAGAATGATTGGGAACATTGGTAGAATGATTGGGAATATTGGTAGAATGATTGGGAATATTGATAAAATGATTGGGAATATTGGTAGAATGATTGGGAACATTGGTAGAATGATTGGGAACATTGGTAGAATGGTTGGGAATATTGGTAGAATGGTTGGGAATATTGGTAGAATGATTGGGAATATTGGTAGAATGATTGGGAATATTGGTAGAATGATTGGGAATATTGGTAGAATGATGGGAATATTGATAGAATGATTGGGAATATTGTAGAAATGACTGGGAATATTGGTAGAATGATTGGGAATATTGGTAGAATGATTGGGAACATTGGTAGAATGATTGGGAACATTGGTAGAATGATTGGGAACATTGGTAGAATGATTGGGAACATTGGTAGAATGATTGGGAACATTGGTAGAATGATTGGGAACATTGGTAGAATGACTGGGAACATTGGTAGAATTACTGGGAACATTGGTAGACTGGCAGACATTGACAGAATGGCTGACAAGTCTGGTATATACGATACTTGGCGCTTGTTTATACCACTTAGATATATCATTAATAATATCAAGACTCCAGGTGAAAATACTAATGAACTTCCATATAGTGCTAATTACTTTTCATTAAATACTTATTTTTTTTTAATTGGACGAAATGTAAGTGAAATTTTTTTTGATTAATTACATGTCAATTTCTATAGCTTAACCTATTTATTATATTTATTAAAATCTGAAAATTTATCACTGGAAAATCACTTTTGCACAGGATATATACACTGAGAGTGTATATATTCTGTCTCAGTGTATATACACCGAGAGGTGTGTCTCTCAGTGTATATACACCGAGAGGTGTGTTTCTCAGTGTATATAACACCGAGAGGTGTGTCTCAGTGTATATACACCGAGAGGTGTGTCTCAGTGTATATACACCGAGAGGTGTGTCTCTCAGTGTATATACCCGAGAGGTGTCTCTCTCAGTGTATATACACCGAGAGGTGTGTCTCTCAGTGTATATACACCGAGAGGTGTGTCTCTCAGTGTATATACACCGAGAGGTGTGTCTCTCAGTGTATATACACCGAGAGGTGTGTCTCTCAGTGTATATACCCCGAGAGGTGTCTCTCTCAGTGTATATACACCGAGAGGTGTGTCTCTCAGTGTATATACACCGAGAGGTGTGTCTCTCAGTGTATATACACCGAGAGGTGTGTTTCTCAGTGTATATACCCCGAGAGGTGTCTCAGTGTATGTACGCCGAGAGATATATGTTTCTCAGTGTATATACACCGAGAGGTGTCTCTCTCAGTGTATATACACCGAGAGGTGTGTTTCTCAGTGTATATACACCGAGAGGTGTCTCTCTCAGTGTATATACACCGAGAGGTGTGTCTCTCAGTGTATATACACCGAGAGGTGTGTCTCTCAGTGTATATACCCCGAGAGGTGTCTCTCTCAGTGTATATACCCGAGAGGTGTGTGTCTCTCAGTGTATATACACCGAGACGTGTGTCTCTGAGCGCATATATACACTGAAAGGTTTATCTTTCAGCGCATATACGCCGAGAGTTTACTTAAATTCCTGTTTTATGGATTAAAACAACGTATATTAGCTTGTTTACTCTAAACCAAATTTTATCCCGACCCACACAACCCTATCTCATAAAATTTTTGAAACCCAAAAAAAAAAATTATTTATTAAATTAATATCCGAAATATATTGGCTGATTCTTTATTGTTCTAGATTTATAATGTATTCCATTATTTATCGTCAGGTAATTTTAAACAATAAAATATTCGTTTATCGATGAATGGCATAAAAATACTGTTTTATTTTAAGGAGCCTCAGCTCCTAGGTGCTGAGGCTTCGGCTCCCTAGGTGCTGAGGTTCCCTCTCCCTAGGTGCTGAGGTTCCCTACACTCCCGGCTGGGCAACTCTGGATTTAGGTATTTTGGTTTATTTTTGTTGTAGTCGTTGTTGTTATTGTTATTATTATTGTTGTTGTCAGCAGAGGTTGTCAGGGCACGAGGTAGCAGAAGTTGTCAGGGCAGAAGACAGTAGAGGTTGTCAGGGCAGAAGACAGTAGTTGTCAGGGCAGAAGACAGTATTTGTCAGGACAGGCAGTAGAGGTTGTCAGAGCAGAGAGGTTGAGGAATCAATAACAACTCCACGTGGGAACGAAACAATAGGAGAAATGTACGAGCCTCGTCTCTCTTTCTCTCTCTCTCTCTCTCTCTCGTTTGGACGGCACATTCCCTAGTATAAAATTCCCTTAGTCTGACTCCTTGTCATTCCACCCATAGCTTTTACATCAGAAAACTGCTCGTTTACTTAAATCGTTAATAACTAAACCACATGTCATGAATTTGGGCTAATATGTGCAATTTGGCCTAAATATAAATTAATTCTATGGTAGAAGAATGTATATCATGTTTCTATAGAAGATTATTATGGAACGTTAATATAAATTTCATGGCAACATGGAGTTCTCGACTCTCATTGGCTAACTCATTGTGTGACGTCAAGGGTTCCTTGATGTGTAGTTTATAGTTCCCTGGCGGTGAATTGGTGATACTGGACCTGAATGATTGGTTGGTTTTAAAAGCCTATGATTACACGAGGGGTCATTAAGGCTGCTTATAACCTGTTCCACATCAGGTCAAGAGTAATTTTATCCCCACAAAGTAGATATCAGAGTAAACTCTCAGTACACCGAGAGACATAAGTAGTAACCTTAACCTTAATTTTTAATAAAGGGGTGGACCGGTGCCGAAGCCAGAGGAAGGCCTCGGTCATATGGTCAAAAGCTCCAGCTGCTGGTCATCATATGACTAAGATTCGCGTCAGGAAACACTTGTTCTGTTTCCTGACAAACTTTACCTAACTTAACCCGAGAGACATACACGTCACCGTACACAGTTCTGGTCTAGTTCGTCTTTCTCTGGGAGTCAGTCACCTCCGTCCAATATAATGTTCAGAAGACGTCATGGACTTCGTTGTTGCTTCATTTTATGAAAGCATAATTAATTTTCTATTCAAGAATATAATACTGACTTGGGAGTTTTTTCGTAATACACATTAACACATTAGTTAAATAGGCTTTTAGACTTCCCAGACTGTGACTTGTGGTGGGTCATTTTCGTGGGTCCATTCTTGGGTCTTATCGTGGGTCAACTCTTGGGTCTTTTCCTGGGTCAATTCTTGAACCTTTTCGTGGGTCCATTCTTGGATTTTCTCGTGGGTTCTCTCGTCTATCATCGCCCTCATGACTGTAATAACTCAGCATCACTTTGCTGTTTGGATGTCACTCCCACAAATGGCTGAACATTAACTAGTGCTCACATACTCCCACTCAAATCCTGTTGCGATTAATATACAACGATTAGCTTAATTTTATATACATGGAAAGACCCAACAGGAGGGTGAGCGTGGACGTTGAGATAGATTAAAGAATAGATTTAATTATATTAAACTATATTAACTAGATTGAAAAATTTATTAAGTAATTTAATGGTTAATTTCTTTTTTTACAACCTGTATCAAAATAAAGAATTATTGTATATCTTCCTACATCTATCATGTATATGTGTATAGCGGAATTAGGGATTTATATGCACTAAGACGCAGGTGCAACACCTGGGTACCTTTACTGCAGAGACGTTAGGCCAACCTGTGACCTTGTTACTCCATCAATGAAAATAAGCGGTGGAAGGTGTGAAAAGGGAATTTAAGGTGGTCAGTCCCTCAGCCTCGACACTCAGTGTTCAGCTTTGATAACCCTGACAACTCAAGAGTTATCAAGGCTGAGGGACTGAACACCTCAAATAAACTCACCACGTTTTCTACCGTTTATCTTAATTAGATGGATAAAGGAACTGTTGAGCGAAACGTCTCCACAGCAAAGATGCAGAAGTGTTGCACATGTGTCTTGTTTTAATTAGGTAAGGTTTGTCAGGAAACAGGACAAGTGTTTCCTGACGCGGGTCTTGGCCATATTACGACCCGTAGCTGGAGCTTTTGGTCATCTGAAGAGGCCTTCCGCTGGCTTACAGTCCACTCCTTTAAAAATTACGATTATGACTAGAATCATTATATCTAAATACATAACATATATTTGTATTCCAGCTTGGAAATATTACACGCAATAATTTGAAACTAACAACAACAATAATAATAATAATAATAATAATAATAATAATAATAATTATTATTATTATTATTATTTATTATTTATTATTATTATTATTAGAGTTTAGGTCGTATTATTTTATATCTCATGCTTTATTGATAATCATACAGTATTTGGATCGACACCATGCCCAGCTCTTTTAGGGTAGGGTAGGTGCCTGAGCCCAAGCTTGCAGCTCACAAGACTGGCCCGGTGGCCTGGTGGCTAAAGCTCCCGCTTCACACACGGAGGGCCCGGGTTCGTTTCCCGGCGGGTGGAAACATTTCGACACGTTTCCTTACACCTGTTGTCCTGTTCACCTAGCAGCAAATAGGTACTTGGGTGTTAGTCGACTGGTGTGGGTCGCATCCTGGGGGACAAGACTAAGGGCCCCAATGAAAATAAGTTAGACAGTCCTCAATAACGCACTGACTTTCTTGGGTTATCCTGGGTGACTAACCCTCCGGGGTTAAAAATCCGAACGAAATCTTATCTCTTATCTTGTTCCCTTGGGGCGTGGATGGCAGACCAGAGAGGCTTCTCCCTACGAGCCCCGTGAGGGCGGGGAATGTGGCTAGGCCTTGGGGACAGTTGGTCCCGAAGATGATGAGATACTTGTACCTCCTCCCATGGGAGACTTAGGTCTCAGACACTCCCCAGACAGGGTGCCAAGGCCGGGCCACCACTTGGAAAAGGCCCGGGCCAGGAGAATACCGGCGAATCTTTAATAATAATAAATACAATATTTGTATAATAATTACTATGGAAAATAATTTCTGGCAAATAATTAAATGGGTGATCGCGTCTCTAGTGAAATATAATAGATAATTGAAGCCAGCTGAACTTTCTGCCAAAAATCCATTTAGGCTTTTGGTAAATTCAGTAACAGAAAACGAAGATGGAGTGTATCAGAGAGAAAACGAAGTATGGGACGTTGGCAGGGGAGACTTAGTCAGTAGTACACACACACACACACACACACACACACACACACACACACACACACACACACACACACACACACACAATGAGCAGGGAGAGAAAGGACCTAGTAGCGTTCAGTGAAGAGGCGGGGCCAGGAGCTGAGTCTCGACCCCTGCAACTACAATTAGGTGAGTACACACACATACACGCACACACACCTAAGAACAGCGTTCCGATACCTTTAGTAGGGAATCGTTCAAGACACTGTACACCGTGTACGTCAGGCCCAAACTGGAATACGCAGCACCAGTTTAGAAGCCACACCCGGTCAAGCAAGTCAAGAAATTAGAGAAAGTGCAGAGGTTTGCAACAAGACTAGTGCCAGAGCTAAGGGGGATATCCTACGAAGAAATGTTATGGGAAATCGGCCTAACAACACTGGAAGACAGGAGTTTTAGGGGAGACATGATAACGACCTATAAAATACTGCGAGGAATTGACAAAGTGGACAGAGACAGGATGTTCCAGAGATGGGACACAGAAACAGGGGATCACAATTGGAAGTTGAAGACTCAGATGAGTCAAAGGGATGTTAGGAAGTATCTCTTCAGTTGTAGAGTTGTCAGGAAATGGAACAGTCTGGAAAGTGACGTAATGGAGGCAGGAACCATACATAGTTTTAAGATGAGGTTTGATAAAGCACATGGAGCAGGGAGAGAGAGGACCTAATAATGTTCCGTGAAGAGACGGGGCCAGGAGCTATAAATTGACCCCTGCAACCACAAATAGGCAAGTATAAATAGGTGAGTACACACACACACACAGCGAAGAGGCGGAGCCAGGAGCAGTGAATCGACCCCTGCAACCACATATAGGTTTGTACACACACGCAAACACTGGAAAAAAAGCTAGTGAAATATTAGGAATCTATATGTTATAGTTAGCGAATCATCGTGTGAAGATGAGAAGTGAAAAAGGTGGAAACAAATGAAAAAAATAATGAGAGAGTGAGAGAGAGAAAGAGAGAAGAGTGGGAGGAGCAGGAGCGATAATCTCAACCAATTCCATGTCAACTTTAGGGCCGGTGAGTTTCACTTGGACCGCTGGTTAGACCTGGCAACCCCCAGGGCTATTCTGAGGCTAATCAGGACCTGCCTCTAGAGAGAGAGAGAGAGAGAGAGAGAGAGAGAGAGAGAGAGAGAGAGAGAGAGAGAGAAGAGAGAGAGAGAGAGAGCTGATGTAGGTAACAGCTCTTAGCTTGCCAGTAAAGTTAGGAATCCTTAACCTGTAAATTGCTTGTCAATAAAGCTAGGGATCCTTAACCTGGTCAAACCCTGTGTAAAAGAGAGAGAGAGAGAGGAGAGAGAGAGAGAGAGGGCTGCTTGTACAAACCAATAGTTCTGCTTCCAGCACAGTAGTGCATATGACGATGGCACCACGTTTCCCTCTAAGGAGGGCGAAACGTAGTTCCAAAGTTTCTTTATGTGTCACTGTCTTCATGCTGTCCACCTTCGCCCAACTCGAGTATTATTCTTAAAAGTAACTGGGGAACACTAAACCCGTGAGGGTGAAGCATCGATTGGCTGGGAGAAGGAGTGGGAGACCAACATGTTTGATACTAGGAAGTGAAGGGTAGCTCCAGTTGCCTCAGTCAAGAGCCCTACACCAGCATCAAGGCAGTCAAGAGCCCTACACCAGCATCAAGGCAGTCAAGAGCCCTACACCAGCATCAAGGCAGTCAAGAGCCCTACACCAGCATCAAGGCAGTCTCCTGTCCTCCTTGTAGGGTCAGCTCACGACGTTCCTTCCTCGTCTTGAACATTCCCAACATAAAACATTCTGAACACAGCAGCAGGTGCAGCAGCAGCAGCAGCAGGTACAGCAACAGCAGCAGGTGAAGCAGCAGCAGCAGGTGCAGCAAGGTGTTCATGTTATGTCTACCTCTATACCTACTGCTTGGCAGCAGTAAGTGGGTAAAAAGAACAAAAAGGCAGAATTCCATGACTGGAACAATAAGCAAATAAATAACCCGCACATAGGAGAGAGAAGCTGATACGACGACATTTCGGTCCGACTTGGACCATTGACAAGTCACACTAACACACGAGAGTGAGGGATCCAGTGTATACATAGGTGAGGGGGACGGGACAAAGAGGGGAAGAAAGAAGTGGAGAAATAATTGGTAGTGGTAATGCTGGTAGTGGAGGTAGTAGTAGTAATGGAAGTAGTGGTAGTAAAAAATACTACTACCAATAACAATTACAATTTTTAATCACAAGCTGTAAAAACAAAGCAAAATATTTGTAGACATAAAGTTTAAACTGTCAAATGTTATGAGCAGCTATAATACCGTATTTTCTGCCATATAAGGCGCACGGCAGAAATATCGTAACTGTAAATCGGTAATCATATTTAAGGGGTTAATTACCCTCTTACTTTATAGCGTAACCCAAACAGTATATACCTGGAGAGGGTTTTCGGGGGTCAACGCCCCCCCCGCGGTCCGGTTTGAGACCAGGCCTCGTGGTGGATCGCGGTCTGATCAACCAGGCTGTTACTGCTGGCCGCACGCAAACTGACGTACGAATCACAACCCGGCTGGTCAGGTACTGACTTTAGGTGCCTATCCAGTGCCTTCTTGAAGACAGTCAGGGGTCTAATGGTAATCCCCCTAATGTATGCTGGGAGGCAGCTGAACAGTCTTGGGTCCCCTGACACTGTGTTGACCCTAACCTTGATCATATAAGGCACAAGCTGATTTGTTCAAGACGTTTTGTGGTGGAAAAAGGCGCGCGCCTTATATGCCGGAAAACACGGTAAATTTCAGAATATTACAGTAGCAATCTTCAGTGGTATGAATAACAAAAAAATACTGTATGCTTTCCATCAATACAGTAAATGTGAAGCAAGATGGGGACACAGGCTACGGTCGCGTGTTGTAGTCCCAGTGAAGCTTAACAGCATCGCCCGGAAGAGTTATGAGGAATCACATCATTATTGTATTAGACGGGAGAGGTTATACATCTGTATCCCTTGAGATTCTGGGTGAATCAACCGCTACTCTCCTACCAGTTCAGGTGTGATAATTTCTTGGTTATCATCTGCATTGATTCCTTTAGTGTAACTGCTTAACTTAGTAGCGGAGTGTTTTAGCATGTCATGGCCTGGTTATGGACCGGGCCACGGGGGCGTTGACCTCTGGAACTCCCTTCAGGTGACTCCCTCCAGGCAGATTCACCTCCAGGTAGACTTCCCTCCAGGTAGATCCCCTCAAGGTAGAATCCCTCCAGGTAGATTCCATCCAGGTAGACTCCCCTCCAGGTAGACTCCCCTCCAGGTAGACTCCCCTCCAGGTAGACTCCCCTCCAGGTAGACTCCCCTCCAGGTAGACTCCCCTCCAGGTAGACTCCCCTCCAGGTAGACTTCCCTCCAAGTAGACTCCCTCCAGGTAGATTCCCTCAAGGTAGGGTGTGAATTTCACACATCATTTCCTCTGACGTGATGTTCCCTACGTGATCTGCTTCAAGTGATAAGGTGGTACGCCGAGTCCTCAGGTATGAGTGAACTGCACTCATCTGTGAAACTGTTCTCTCTATACTGGTATTAGCAAAAGCAAGGGAAAAATAATGCCAATGCCAAAGATGGAATATTATTTTTTCCCCCCTGCACAATATTTTTTTTCTCATTCACCTTAACCCAAGAGGTGACACTCTCTTCCAAACATGATTTGGGCTGCTGGCCAAGATTAACAGCAGTCCACTCATTTTGAATTGCCATCCATGTCTAAGAAAATATGGACTTCTATATGCAAGCAATTCCCATATTTTGCGGCATATAAGGCGTGCTTTCCCCCCTTCCCTCAAAAAGTCTTGGAAATATCAACCTGCATCTTATATATTCAAGGTCAAAATCATGACTAGGCTTTGGGTTACACTTTAGCAGTTGTTTACTAACGTTACGTTACAACTCCCTGGAAACATCGCCTTATACGTCCTATATTCTCGTGCGCCTTATATAGCGGAAAATACAGTAGTACTAAAAAAATCCTTGTCCCGGAGAAAGTGGCAGGTTTTTGGAGCCTTTTTTTAAACCCAAAAAAATGTTTCGAAATTTCCCAGGCCCACTTGATCCAGCATTTCTAGCCCCGAACTTTGGCAAACTTTCGTTTTTTTCCTTATTTTCATGAATTCTCAAAACCCTTTTTATTTTTGTTGTTATGGGAATTTTTTTCAAAAAAATTTCCCCCCTGGAGTCGGGGCTTTTCTCCCACAAAAATTCCACGAGATAAAATTCCCCGGGGAACATCCCACTAAAAAAAGGGCAAATTCCACAAGCAAAAAATCCCCTCAAATTTCGGGGGTTTTTAAAAATTTTCCCCCAAAAAAAAGGTTTCTAGTGAAGTAATTTTTTCCCACAAAAGTTTCTATGTGAGGTAATTTCTGCACAAAAAATTACTATGTGGTTTAAATTTTTGCCACAAAAGTTACTATGTGAGGTAAATTTCTGCCCCCAAAAGGTTTCTATGTGAGGTAATTTTCCCCCACAAAAGTTACTATTGAGGTAAATTTCTGCCAAAAATTACTTTTGCGAGGGGTTTTTTTTGCCACAAAAAATTACTATGGGGAGGTAATTTTTTGCCCCAAAAGTTACTATGCGAGGTAAATTTTTGGGCCCCAAAAAATTTCTATGTGGGGGTAATTTTTGCCACAAAAAATTACTATGCGAAAGGGAAATTTTTTCCCCAAAAAATTCTATGTGAGGTAATTTCTGCCACAAAAGTTACTAGGAGGGGGAAATTTTGCCACCCAAAAATTTTTTTCTAAAAATTTAGGTTTTTTGGCCCCAAAAGTTACTATTTTGAGGTTTAATTTTTTCCCCAAAAAAAATTACTTTTTTTAGGGAAAATTTCTGGGCCCCAAAAAATTTCTAAGTGAGGTTTTAATTTTTTCCCCCAAAAGTTACTTTGTTAGGTAATTTCTGCCACAAAAAATTACTTGTGAGGGGAATTTTCTGCCACAAAAAATTACGAAGGGGAGGTTTTTTTCTGCCACAAAGGTTTCTATGTGAGGTAATTTCTCCCCAAAAAATTATTGTGGGTAAATTTTGGCCCCCAAAAGTTTCTTTTGTGAGGTTTTTTTTTTGCCAAAAAGTTACTATGTGAGGTAAATTTTTGCCCCAAAAATTACCCTTTTTGAGGTAAATTTTTTTCCACAAAAGGTACTTGTGAGGGAATTTTTCCCACAAAAGGTTTTCATGTGAGGTTAAATTTTTGCCAAAAAGTTACTAAAGCGAGGTAATTTCTTTACAAAAGTTACTAGGGGAGGTAATTTTTTGCCCCAAAAGTTACTATTTTGAGGTAATTTCTGCCACAAAAGTTACTTTGTGAGGGAATTTCTGCCAAAAGTTACTATTTTGAGGTTAAAATTTTTGCCAAAAAAAAGTACTTTGTGAGGTTAAATTTTTTCCCCCAAAAGTTTCTATGTGAGGTAATTTCGGGCCCAAAAAAAGTTCTATGTGAGGTAATTTCTCCCAAAAAATTTTACATGCAGGGGTAATTTCTGCCCAAAAGTTATTGTTTCCCTGGGTTTCCCTGGAGGAGTTGGGGGGTAACGCCCCCGGGGCCCGGCTGTGCCCGGCTCCTGGTGGAACAGCGCCTGATCAAACCAGGTGTTGTGCTGGCTGCAGAAAACCCCAAGTAGGGCCCACAGCCGGTGATCAGGAATGACTTTGGTGTTGTCCGTGCCAGTTTGAAGACGCAGGGGTCTGTTGGTAACCCCCCTTATGGTCTGGGAGGCATTTTTAAACGTTCGGGCCCCTGAACTTATTGTAGGGGTTCCCTTAAGTGCTAGTGACCCCTGTTTTTCATTGGGGGGATGGGCATCGTCTGCCAGTTTTTTGCTTTCGTATGAGTAATTTTTGGTGCAAGTTCGGTACTAGTCCCTTAGGATTTTCCCGGTGTATATAATCTTTTATCTCTCCTCCTGCGTTCCAGGGGAAAACAGGTTTAGAAACTCAAGCGCTCCCCGTAATTGAGGGTTTTATCCGTTTGCGCGCCGTGAAAGTTCTCTGTACATTTTCTAGGGCGGCAATTTTGCCCTTTAAGGTGCGTTAGAGTGCAGCAATATTCCAGCCAGATAGAAAAAGTGCCTGAAGAGATTTATTGGGGTTTGGGTCCCCAGTTTTGAAGGTTTCATATCCATCCTGTTTTTTTAGCAGGCATTGATACAATGTTATGGTTTGAAGGTGAGATCCCCCGACAAATCCTCCCAGGTCTTTGACGTTGGTTTTCGCTTATTTTGTGGAGAAAATTTGTTTTGTACTCTGTGAAAATTTAATTTCCCCGTTTACCCTATCTGAGTAATTGAAAATTTTCATCGTTGAACTTTATATTTTTTCGCAGCCACTGAAAGATTTGGTTGATGTCCGCCTGGAGCCTTGCAGTGTTGAAAAGGGAAGCACTGTCTGCAGATTCGGGTGTATCTGCAAAGGAAGACACGGTGTGTGGCTTACATCCTTGTTAGTCGGTTGAGGATGGGCAAGATGGGAGTTACTGTGCCTTTTGGGGAAAAGACTTTCACCGTAGCTGCCTCGGGCTTTTCTGTTGCGACCAACTCTCTGTGTTTGTTAGTGAGGAAATTTTAGTCCCTCGACCCATTTTCCTGTTATTCCTTTGCGGCATTTTTTGCGCTATTACGCCCTGGTCACCCCTTTCGAAGGGGGTTTTTCAAAGTCTTAATTTTTACATCTGCTTCTTTTTGTCTTTGTGCATTTAGGACCTTTTCGTGTGATCGTGTTTAGCAGACAGGAGCGACCGTTCTAACCCCTGTTTTCCCTGGGTTGTGTAACTGATGGGTTTCTGTGGGGGGGGATTTTTGCTTCTTTTGGCCCCTTTTAAGATTTTTATGATATGGGTTTTTTGGATTGGTTGTAGTTCTTTGCTGTTGTTTACTGCCCCTTTGTGGAGTGGGGCTATGTGAGGTAATTTTTCCACAAAAGTTTCTAGTGAGGGAAATTTCTGCCCCCCAAAATTACTATGTGAGGTAATTTCTGCCCCAAAAATTACTATGTGAGGGAAAATTTTCCCCAAAAAGTTACTACGGAGGTAATTTTTTCCCCAAAAGTTACTATATAAGGTAAATTTTTGCCCCAAAAATTATTGTGAGGTAATTTCTCCCCCAAAAGTTACTATGTGAGGTAATTTTTTGCCCAAAAGTTACTTGTGGGTAATTTTTCCCAAAAGTTACTTGTGAGGAATTTCTCCCAAAAAGTTACTATGTGAGGTAATTTCCCACAAAAGTTACTATATAAAAGGTTATTTCTGCCAAAAGTTACTATGTGGGTAAATTTCTCCCCCAAAAGTTTCTATGTGAGGTAATTTTTTCCCACAAAGTTCTTATAAGGTAATTTCTGCCCCAAAGGTTCTATGTGAGGTAAAATTTTTCCCAAAAATTTTATAAGGTTAAATTTTTGCCACAAAGTTACTATGGAGGTAATTTCTCCCACAAAAGTTCTTGTGAGGTTTTCTCCAAAAAGTTACTATGTGAGGTAATTTCTCCCCAAAATTACTATGTGAGGTAATTTCTCCCCCAAAAGTTACTATATAAAGGTAAATTTTTGCCACAAAAATTTTTGTGACAAAATTTCTGCCACAAAATAGCAAAATTGCTTTACCCTTGCAGATGATAAACAAGATTTTGTTTTCCCTTTTTTATATACATTTTTCTGTTTTATTGGACTTTTTTATTAAATTTTCTTTTATGTTATTTGTTTAACCTAAATTAATTTTTTTTTAGCATTGAAAAACGTGGGATTTAAATAAATGATTTTTTTGTTACAAATGTGTCTGCGTTA
>NC_069400.1:21490980-21500980 GCF_026875155.1 Cherax quadricarinatus
ACTCAAGGAAGGGAGGGGGGAATTTTCGATTCCCTGGACTAAGAGCCCTTCACCAGGCTACCTCTATTTTCCCTCGAAGAAAAACAACTTCACTAATACTCATCTGACCTGACTATCAGCCTCTGCTTGTCTTTTTATTAAACTGTTACACACAGTGGAAGAACCATCTTAGCAGATGCAAACTACTTCTCCTCTCATAATACACACACACACATACACACACAATATATATATATATTATATATATATATTATATATATATATATATATATATATAATTACTCGGAAAATTCGTAATAGTCATCTATTAACTAGATACACGAGAAAACTAGACGAGAACCAATTCCGAACTCTGCGCTCTACCAACGCACAGTAGTGGTTACAGTAAAAGAGAATAACCTTCATTAGGTGATGCTTGCTTGTGTCTGCTGTAACGTCAACTGCTGGGTTTTTATAGCTCCTTTCATTAGCTAACATTACCTAATGAAGGTTGTTCCTTTCTTTTGTAGCCTTAGCAGTGCATTAGTGGAATGCAGTCATCGTGCACATTTAGCCTTGGGTTTGATTTGTGTGCAGCTTTACGAGAATTTAGTTACAATCACCCATTACGATTTACAGCTTTATTATATATATATATATATATATATATATATATTATAATATATATATATATATTATATATATATATATATATATATATATATATATATATCAATAACAACACTGCACTAGCCAAGGACTCGAACCCATGCTGCTTTGGCCTGCTTCATGGTGGGCGAAAACGTTTGACGCCCTAATCCACTGGACCATACGATCCTTAAGAGTGGATTAGGGCGTCATTCGTTTTCGCCCACCATGAGGCAGGCCAAAGCAGCATGGGTTCGAGTCCTTGGTTAGTGCAGTGTTGTTATTGGTCACACCACTCTTGGGTCCAATAATATATATATATATATATATATATATATATATATATAATATAATTTATATTATTTATTTTATATTATTAATGTGTGCGAATATGTAAAACTGGTCAATTAGCAAGAACTCATTTAAAATTAAGTCCTTTCTAAAAATTTCTCTTATACGTTTAAAGATATATTTTTTCATTAATGTTAATGTAAAAATTTCAAATTTTGCTCCAAAAGAATCTTAGAAAACTTACCTAACCTTATTATAACAAGAACAATTTATTTTAGCCTAACCCAACTAAATATATTTTAGATTTGTTTACAATAATTTAATACTAAACAAACACAGTGAAATATATTTTTTTCATTAGGTTCAGAATGATTTTGGCGAAAATATTGCATACGCAAATTTTCACTTGTCCTATATGGCAAGATGAGCGTTGCTATTTAAGCCAAGATCGCAAGTTCTGCCTATTCGGCACGACATATATATATATATATATATATATATATATATATTTATATATATATATATATATATATATATATATATATATATATATATATATATATGCAAGGAATTCGCGAGAGCAAGCGAAATATACACAAACACTGATCTCTGGCTGAAGGAGACTCGAACCTACGAACCTTAGGACAATATATATATTATATATATATATATATATATATATTATATATATTATATATATATATATATATATATTATATTTTTATAATATATATGTCGTGCCGAATAGGCAGAACTTGCGATCTTGGCTTAAATAGCAACGTTCATCTTGCCATATAGGACAAGTGAAAATTTGTGTATGCAATAATTTCCCAAAATCATTCTGAGCCTAACGAAAAAATATATTTGATTGTGTTTGTTTAGTATTAAATTATTGTAAATGTATTTAAAATATATTTAGTTGGATTAGGCTAAAATAAATTGCGCTTGTTATAATAAGGTTAGGTAAGTTTTCTAAGTTCCTTTTGGTGCAAAATTAAATTTTTTACATCAACATTAATGAAAAAATATATCTTTAAACGTATAAGAGAAAATTTTAGAAAGGACTTAATTTTAAGTGAGTTCTTGCAAATTGATCAGTTTTACATATTCGCACGACATATATATATATATATTATATATATTATATATATATAATATATATATATACTAATTTATTATAAAATATATATATATTGTGCACCACGCAGAAACAAGTGTGTATATACAAAGAAAGGTCGCAATCAGTTGGATCTGGAACCACGTCAGGGAAGGCGGGCAAGGTTCCCCAGGTGATGCTTTAGACACTTGGGGAACCATGACAACCTCCCCTGACGTGGTTTCGAATCCTGCTGACTGCTCTCTTTCTCTGTATGATATATGAATAAATAACGTCGAAGATAATATCAATTGTCTCTCGTTTTTAACGAACACTCAAAATCTCCCTCACTACCTCTGCCAGAGATCGCACCCAGATAAAGCATATTCTCGCAGAGAAGCAAACTTCTCACTTTCACCTCTTGCTTTATTCACTCTCTTACTCTCTCATAAAAAAATCTCAAATATCTTAGTATCGGCCCTTCCCTTGGCAGTTTATAAACCTCTGTCGGTGTGTGTTCTGTTCTGTTCCCCCGGTTTCTAAAACACGGGAGAAAACCCTATGGTGGCTGCCACACTTTTTGTTCCTTAAGGTATTTGCTTGTAGCCTCAGAACGCCTGGCCCGATCGGTTTCAAACTTTCAGCACCGATGAACAATATCAAGGTCACGCAGTTGCTAGGAAGGTCAGGTGCATTTTTGTTTAATTTTTATGAATCTTTTCCAGATATTAATGACTATATAATAACACAGAAAATTATCTTTACACTGACCTTAAAAGTTCAACACTGGTGAATCCTATTTGGTAGTTACCAATTTTTAATTTTTAAAATAGTGTGATAGATTTTTAGCAAAATAAACTACATCTGAAGGGCTGGAATCTACAGTGGCTGAGGCGTCTTAATAGGTTTAAATTGGCCAATATATTAACATGGTTCAACAAGTATGGCAAGTAAACAAGCAGGTATGTAAACAAAGACACAAGTATGACAAGTAAAACAAAGAATTATGTGAACAAAGATACAATGTTAATTATCTTGAAATTGCAGGAATTCAGCGTGAAAATTGAACGCCTTTTGTGATCAGTTACAAACTTAAAGAGCCGGTGTAGTTTGGTCAGGGGATTTACGGGTATTGTCATTCTGTGGAACTCCTAATTTGTCAGTTTTGTTTCCGAGCGATAACTCTCGAAATCCTCTTCCGCGTAGCTACAAGCTTGTTATTTTTAAGGTAAGTGCAGTATAATGCGATCCTTCATTGACTACGTTTCGCCCACACAGTGGGATTTATCAAGTCATAAACACATCTACCTGGGTAAAGAGTACATGAGTATATTACCTAGTGTGGTGAGTGAGGTGGAGTGTGTTGGGAAGAGGTTGTATTTGAGATGGACCAACACGGTCCCGTGCTGGTTTATCTCACTGTTGTTCCTCCCGGGGTGGGGGAACAATAGTCAGACTATCCTTTCAAGGGAGGGACAATAGTCAGACTGTCTTCCCAGGGGAGGAACAATAATCAGACTATCTTCCCATGGGAGGAACGATGACCAAACTATCTATTCAGAGGAGGAACAATAATCAGACTATCTTCCCAGGGGAGAAACAATGGTCAAACTATCCAGGGGACGAGCAATAGTCAAACTATCCTCTCAGGGGAGGAGCAATGCTGAATCCAAATGACTTATTGTAGATGACAATAAAGAGAAGACACAAACTGTAGAATGAGATTTTACCGAAACAACAATTCGCTCTGTGTATAGATTCAACAACTCAACTCATGTCATGATGAAACGTTATACAAAGAGCAACATGACATAATAACACTCTACACAGAGCCAACATAACCTGATGAATTTCTAAACAAAGCAAAACCTGACTTGATAATACTCTACACAGAGCCAGCATAGCTTGATGAATCCCGCTTCACGGAGCCAAACCTAACTTGACAAAACTCTTCGCAGAGAGAGACGGTGTCCTAATAAATCCTCGTCCAGCAACGTCTCCTTTCTCCACGAACACTGTGGTGTTATATGCCGATGATAATTAAAAACATTAAAAACATTCAGTTCAGAAAAGACCACTTGCAAGGCATTAGCCATGGCAGTAACCCATTCCATACACACTGAACACTGTAACACTTCCCACTCAACCCGTGTAAAGTGCTACTGAACCTCACTTAACAGACATTAACCCATTTTTATTCATTTTTAACATTATAAAGCACAGCTTTTGAAATCTCATTCGCACGCAACACTCTTCGCAAAGTTCACCTCGTACGAACCGTTATATAGGCGGATTCCAGTATATTGTATTCTAGTGTATTGTACATTAGTGTATCGTTCTTCCCAGCATGTATGGTGCCTCTCTGCATGTATGGTGCCTCTCTGCATGTATGGTCCCTCTCTGCATGTATGGTGCCTCTCTGCATGTATGGTCCCTCTCTGCATGTATGGTGCCTCTCTGCATGTATGGTGCCTCTCTGCATGTATGGTGCCTCTCTGCATGTATGGTGCCTCTCTGCATGAATGGTGCCTCTCTGCATGTATGGTGCCTCTGCATGTATGGTGCCTCTCTGCATGTATGGTGCCTCTCTGCATGTATGGTGCCTCTCTGCATGTATGGTGCCTCTCTGCATGTATGGTGCCTCTCTGCATGTATGGTGCCTCTCTGCATGTATGGTCCTTCTCTACATGTATGGTCCCTCTCTGCATGTATGGTCCCTCGCTGCATGTATGGTCCTTCTCTGCATGTATGGTCCCTCTCTGCATGTATGGTCCCTCTCTGCATGTATGGTCCCTCTCTGCATGTATGGTTCCTCTCTGCATGTATGGTCCCTCGCTGCATGTATGGTCCCTCGCTGCATGTATGGTGCCTCTCTGCATGTATGGTCCCTCTCTGCATGTATGGTCCTTCTCTGCATGTATGGTCCCTCTCTGCATGTATGGTCCTTCTCTGCATGTATGGTGCCTCTCTGCATGTATGGTCCCTCGCTGCATGTATGGTTCCTCTCTGCATGTATGGTCCTTCTCTGCATGTATGGTCCCTCTCTGCATGTATGGTCCCTCGCTGCATGTATGGTTCCTCTCTGCATGTATGGTCCCTCTCTGCATGTATGGTGCCTCTCTGCATGTATGGTCCCTCTCTGCATGTATGGTCCCTCTCTGCATGTATGGTCCCTCTCTGCATGTATGGTCCCTCTCTGCATGTATGGTGCCTCTCTGCATGTATGGTCCCTCTCTGCATGTATGGTCCCTCGCTGCATGTATGGTTCCTCTCTGCATGTATGGTGCCTCTCTGCATGTATGGTGCCTCTCTGCATGTATGGTGCCTCTCTGCATGTATGGTCCCTCGCTGCATGTATGGTCCCTCTCTGCATGTATGGTTCCTCTCTGCATGTATGGTCCCTCGCTGCATGTATGGTTCCTCTCTGCATGTATGGTCCCTCGCTGCATGTATGGTGCCTCTCTGCATGTATGGTCCCTCGCTGCATGTATGGTTCCTCTCTGCATGTATGGTCCCTCGCTGCATGTATGGTCCCTCTCTGCATGTATGGTCCCTCGCTGCATGTATGGTCCCTCTCTGCATGTATGGTCCCTCGCTGCATGTATGGTTCCTCTCTGCATGTATGGTTCCTCTCTGCATGTATGGTCCCTCGCTGCATGTATGGTCCCTCTCTGCATGTATGGTGCCTCTCTGCATGTATGGTTCCTCTCTGCATGTATGGTCCCTCGCTGCATGTATGGTCCCTCTCTGCATGTATGGTGCCTCGCTGCATGTATGGTCCCTCTCTGCATGTATGGTGCCTCTCTGCATGTATGGTCCCTCTCTGCATGTATGGTGCCTCTCTGCATGTATGGTCCCTCTCTGCATGTATGGTGCCTCTCTGCATGTATGGTCCCTCTCTGCATGTATGGTGCCTCTCTGCATGTATGGTGCCTCTCTGCATGTATGGTCCCTCTCTGCATGTATGGTGCCTCGCTGCATGTATGGTCCCTCTCTGCATGTATGGTGCCTCTCTGCATGTATGGTTCCTCTCTGCATGTATGGTCCCTCGCTGCATGTATGGTCCCTCTCTGCATGTATGGTCCCTCGCTGCATGTATGGTCCCTCGCTGCATGTATGGTCCCTCTCTGCATGTATGGTCCCTCGCTGCATGTATGGTTCCTCTCTGCATGTATGGTCCCTCGCTGCATGTATGGTTCCTCTCTGCATGTATGGTGCCTCTCTGCATGTATGGTCCCTCGCTGCATGTATGGTCCCTCGTTGCATGTATGGTGCCTCTCTGCATGTATGGTCCCTCTCTGCATGTATGGTCCCTCGCTGCATGTATGGTCCCTCTCTGCATGTATGGTCCCTCTCTGGATGTATGGTGCCTCTCTGCATGTATGGTGCCTCTCTGCATGTATGGTGCCTCTCTGCATGTATGGTCCCTCGCTGCATGTATGGTGCCTCTCTGCATGTATGGTGCCTCTCTGCATGTATGGTGCCTCTCTGCATGTATGGTGCCTCTCTGCATGTATGGTGCCTCTCTGCATGTATGGTGCCTCTCTGCATGTATGGTCCCTCTCTGCATGTATGGTGCCTCTCTGCATGTATGGTGCCTCTCTGCATGTATGGTCCCTCTCTGCATGTATGGTCCCTCTCTGCATGTATGGTCCCTCTCTGCATGTATGGTCCCTCTCTGCATGTATGGTCCCTCTCTGCATGTATGGTCCCTCTCTGCATGTATGGTGCCTCTCTGCATGTATGGTCCCTCTCTGCATGTATGGTCCCTCTCTGCATGTATGGTCCCTCTCTGCATGTATGGTCCCTCTCTGCACTACCAGGTGAGCATCTACCAGGTATCTACCAGGTTCAGATCTACAGAACGATTTATAAATCGCTCTGTAGATACTGGATTTATCAATAAAGCTGTAATTGCTTTAAGGGAAAATTTGCTAAGTTTCTGTAACGAGTCCCGGTCAGTCAGGCTGTGATGGTCGGTGTAATGCCCATATTATATATACATATATATGTGTGTGTATATTATATATATATGTATATATATAATATTATATGTGGTGTGTGTGTGTGTGTGTGTGTGTGTGTGTGTGTGTGTGTGTGTGTGTGTGTGTGTGTGTGTGTGTGTGTGTGTGTGTGTGTAAAAAAGATGCACAACTTTTCGGATAGCCTTTTACTGAGACGACGTTTCGCTCGAAGCAGAGCTTTATCGAGCTTTATCAAGCTCGATAAAGTTCCGCTTCGGACGAAAAACGGTGCTTGTGCCTTTGTTTCCACTTATCGGGTGTGCTGCCTGCATCGGAGTGCGCGTAGCGAACAGCAACAGCCTGAGCGGTCAACGGGAAAGCCTGATCTGGACGCTGGTATGATCTCAGGAACCACTGACAGGTAAACTACAGATAAACCGGAGTTATTGACCGGTAAACCACAAATAAACCGGAACCATTGACCGGTAAACTTCAAATAAACCGGAGCCATTGACCGGTGAACCACATAAACCGGGACGAGTGATCGGTAAGCTACAAATAAACCGGACCCATTGACCAGTAAACCACAAATAAACCGGGGTCAATGATCGGTAAACTACAAATAAACCGATAAACCAAGACGTTAACAAAAATCTCTTCACAAGATCATTTATTATTTAAGCCAACATCGAGTTGTTCTTCCTGGAAAAATATTACAAATATCAACATTACGAATAAACTTCATTGTAACTCACTCCATAAACTCAAATAAACAAATCATTATACAAACAAACAGGTTTAATCACATTAGAACCATTATACGCTCATACTAACCAGAAATACGCCCTAAAGCACTCTCATATACATCAATATACACTCGTAAAGTAATACACATTCTCGCATATTCCAACATGCACTCATAAAAACGATATACACCCTCATATACATTCTCATATAGATTAGTCCACACACTCTGTACTTACGAATGATCTGTTATCAAACCACAATCACCTCTCACGTCCAACTTGGGTATATATTCTCGTATGTTCTCGTATATTCTCATATGTTCTCGTATATTCTCATATGTTCTCGTATGTTCTCGTATGTTCTCGTATATTCTCGTATATTATCTATATTCTCGTATGTTCTCGTATATTTTCCTATATTCTCGTAAGCCACTTTCTTACGTAAATTGCCAGTGTGGTACACACTTATTATTATCAATGCTATTATTAATTATAAAATTATTATTATTATTATTATTATTAATAATAGAATTAGTTTTTATATTAGTATTGGAACCAATGGAGACGTTGTGTGCTCTTAAATCTAGTGCTCCTCTCCGCCAAGGTCCTAGGAATAATTAGGTGGGAAAGAGGACCTAACGAGGATGCTAGTTCCCAGAGAAGAGCTCTGTCTCGCTTGCAGCGGACACAGATTAAGTGAGTTTATTTAGGTACAAGTACACGTAAGTACGGGTGGGTTTCTAACCCCACAGGTACACATAAAAACGGGGGTTCTAACCTCACCCGTTTTTATGTGTACCTGTACCTAAATACCATGGTATGGGTGGGGTTCTAACCCACAGGTACACATAAAAACGGGGGTTCTAACCCCACCCGTTTTTATGTGTACCTGTACCTAAACACCATGGTATGGGTGGGGTTCTAACCTCACCCGTACCTTGGTTTATCATAGTATGTTTATACAGGTATACACAAATACATTTACATAGACTATCATACATAGCAGCATGTGTGTAAATTACGTCGAATAGCCCAAAAAGTCAGTCAGATATAGTGAATTATTTCCATTAAGGTTCTTGCTGCGAATGACCCACATGGGTTCAACACTTCGTCTATCTAGGGAGGGTTTGCCCCTTTGCCTCCCGTTGTTAAAGAAAACGAATAATATAACGTAAACTCAGGTGTAACTTACCTGGGTATCCATAAACAGGAGCGTTAGTTACCCTGGATAACCCAGTGAAGCCAATGTCTTCAGATTGACCTCTTCCCCGCTAGGGTCATTCATTCATTTTCCCTCAGGATGCGACCCATAGCAGTCGGCCAGGTACCTACTTACTGCTAGGCGAATAGGAGCAGCAGGTGTTAGGAAACATGCCTAGCGTCTTTACCTGCCTCAGGCTCTAACCCGAACTCTCCGGTTGTTAGTCGAAGACGCTTTCACAGATGTTTAGTTGGTTTATCAGGTTACAAGCATATCGACTACACGAGGGTCATTAAGTCTACATACCTCCTGTACACTACCTGTCAAGAATACTTTAATCCTAATTACTGAAACTGAGGTAAACTGTTAGGTACTTTTTGGAAATCAATTCGTTAGGTGATTTTTGGAGTTCAGTTCGTTAGGTACTTCCTGGAGCTCAATTCGTTAGGTACTTTCTGGAGCTCATTTCATTAAGTACTTCCTAGAGTTCAAGTCATTAGGTACTTTATCTGAAGACGTTTCGCCAACCAGTGACGAAACGTCTACAAATAAAGATACCCAATTGTTACCAATGGGTCTTGTTCATCAATTTCCTGTAGGTCCCATCCATGGGGAGATTTTTATAGCCTCATTCATGGGGATACCATTTACCTGAGATACTGTACTGATTGAAACTGATACCAGCATTGACCAACCTTCTTTCTGGGTTCAAAACGTCGTAATGACGGCAGTAGAGAAGAAAACATACCTTGTAAAACGTACTTTTTTTTAATGGTAACAATGTTTCGCTCTGTGAAGAGCTTTCTTAGTTATCAATAATAATAAAAATAATAAAAATAATAATAATAATAATAATAATAATATTATTATTAATTATTTTATTAACACACTGGCCTTCTCCGACCAAGGCAGGGTGGTCCGAAAAAGAAAAACTTTCATCATTTTTCATTCCATCACTGTCTTGCCAGAGGTGTGCTTACACTACAGTTATAAAACTGCAACATTAACACCCCTCCTTCAGAGTGCAGACACTGTACTTCCCATCTCCAGGACTCAGGTCCGGCCTGCCGGGTTC
>NC_069400.1:21505980-21544431 GCF_026875155.1 Cherax quadricarinatus
AAATACCACACAGTAACAACAACAAAAACCACACAGTAACAACAGCAAACACCACACAGTAACAACAGCAAACACCACACAGTAACAACAGCAAACACCACACAGTAACAACAGCAAACACCACACAGTAACAACAGCAAACACCACACAGTAACAACAACAAAAACCACACAGTAACAACAGCAAACACCACACAGTAACAACAACAAAAACCACACAGTAACAACAGCAAACACCACACAGTAACAACAGCAAAAACCACACAGTAACAACAGCAAACACCACACAGTAACAACAGCAAACGCCACACAGTAACAACAACAACAAAACCACACAGTAACAACAGCAAACATCACACAGTAACATCAGCAAACATCACACAGTAACATCAGCAAACATCACACAGTAACATCAGCAAACATCACACAGTAACATCAGCAAACACCACACAGTAACAACAGCAAAAACCACACAGTAACAACAGCAAACACCACACAGTAACAACAGCAAACGCCACACAGTAACAACAGCAAACACCACACAGTAACAACAACAAAAACCACACAGTAACAACAGCAAAAACCACACAGTAACAACAGCAAAAACCACACAGTAACAACAGCAAACACCACACAGTAACAACAGCAAACGCCACACAACACCACCAAACATCACACACAACACACCACCAAACACACAACACACCACCAAACATCACACAACAACACCACCAAACATACACAACACCAAACATACACAGCAACACCTAAAACATCACACACACCACCAAACATCACACAACAACACACACAAACATCACACACAACACCACCAAACATCACACACAACCACCAAACATCACACAACAACACCACACAACACACACAACACCACAAACATACACACAACAAACACCACCAAACATCACACAGTACACACCACCAAAATTCACACAGCAACACCACCAAACATCACACAACACCACACAAACATCACACAACACCACCACAACATCACACAACATCCACCAAAACATCACACAGCAACACACTAAACATCACACACAAACCAACACCAACAAACATCACACAGCAATACCACTAACATCACACAACAACACCACCAACACACCAACATCACACAACACACCAAACATCACACAACAAAACACCAACCAAACATCACACAACAACACCACCAAACATCACACACACACATAAACATCACACAACACCACCAAACATCACAAGCAACCCAACTAAAACATCACACAGCAACACCACTCAAACATCACACAACACCACCAAAACATCACACAACACCAAACATCACACAACAACACCACAAACATCACACAGCAACACCACTAAACATCACACAAACACACCAAACATCACACAACAACACCAAACATCACACAACACCACTAAACATCACACACAGCAACACCACCAAACATCACACAAACACCACCAAACATCACACAACACCACTAAACATCACACAAACACACACATCCAAACATCACACAACATAAACATCACACAGACACACCACCAAACATCACACAACACCACCAAACATCACACAAACACCACTAAAAACATCACACAGCACACCACACAATCACAAACACCACTAAACATCACACAGCAAACACCACCAAACATCACACAACACCAAACATCACACTAACATCCACAAAACCATCACACAGCAACACCACCAAACATCACACAAACACCACCAAACAACAACACACATACAAACACCACCAAAAACATCACACAGCAACACCACTAAACATTACACAGCAACACCACAAACATCACACAGCAAACACCACCTAAACATCACACAACACACATAAACATCACACACAACACCACATAACATCACACAACAACACCACCAAACATACACAACAACAACACGCAAACATCACACAGCAAACACACCAAACATCACACATCAAAACACCCACTAAACACACACAGCAACACCACCACACATAACATCACACAACACCACCTAAACCACAATCACACAACAACACCAAACATCACACAACAACATCACCAAACACACACAAACACACACCACCAAACATCACACAAACACCACCAACATCACACAGCCAACACACTAAACATCACACACAAGCAACACCCACCAAAACATCACACAGCAACACCACCTAAACATCACACAACACCACTAACATCACACACAACACACACACAAAACAAAATCACACAACAACACCGCCAAACATCACACAACACCACCAAACATCACACAGACACACCACTAAACATCACACAACACACAAACATCACACAGCAACACACCAAACATCACACAGACATACCACTAAACATCACACACAACAACACACCCAAACATCACACAGACAACACGCCAAACATCACACAACCACCAAACATCACACACAACACACCAAACATCACACAACAACACCCAACACCAAACATCACACAAACACACCACAAACATCACACAGACACCATCCACAAACATCACACAACAACAACACACCAAACATCCACACAACAACCACCAATCACACAACAACACCACCAAACATCACACAACAACACCACCAAACATCACACACAACACCACAACATCACACAACAACACCACCAAACATCACACAACAACACCACCAACATCACACAGACACACCACAAACATCACACAGACACACCACTAACATCACACAACAACACCACCAAACATCACACAACAACACCACCAAACATCACACAAACACACACACACCAAAACTACACACAAACAACCACCAAACATCACACAACAAACACACCACAAACATCACACAGCACACCACACTAAACATCACACAACAACACCAAAACATCACACAACACACCAAACATCACACAGACAACACCACTAAACATCACACAAACACCACCAAAACATCACACAACACCACTAAACATCACACAAAAACCACTAAACATCAACAAGCCACCACTAAACATCACACAACACCACCAAACATCACACAGCAACACCACCAAACATCACACAGACACATAGGGGAATAAAAAAAATAAAAAAAAATAAATATACTTCCCTCAGTTATTACGTAGTCACATAACAGAAATTAATTATAATAACGAAGTTATTACGGCTCAAAAGTTCTCGTTGACAAAATTACCGTCAATTGTTAGAAATATTATTTTTCTGTATGTACAACGAATTCACTAACTTCGCGGTTCTAGTGACGTTATAATGTAACACTGGAGGGAAAGAAAGGTAATTACGATGCCAATTGTTTGTTGTTACATTACGTGAATACAGTAATGGTATATAATGCCGGCAAGTTGATAATTGAGACGTGTGCAACAGTTAGGGATCTTTATATAGAAATGTTCCGCCTCCACGGTAGGCTTCCTCAGTCGAGTACACAGGAGGTAGCAGAAACGGTCGAATTTGTTTTATGCAAAGTTATGTTATTTAATTAATTAAAAAATGTATTTAAATGATTCTCTCTTTCTTTCTCTCTTTCTTTCTCTCTCTCTCTCTCTCTCTCTCTCTCTCTCTCTCTATCTTTTAGAATCATGCAGACAGTATTTTCTAAGCTATCTGTCTATGAAGATACTACCACCATCACCACCACTACCACCATCACCACCACTACCAGCATCATCACCGCTACCACCACTACTACCACTTCCATCACCATCACCACTATCATCATCACCATCACCACTATCATCATCACCACCACTACCATCATCGCCACCACTACCAGCATTATCACCGCTACTACCAGCACCACCACCGCCACCAGCATCAACACCAGCACCACCAGCACCAACACCACCAACACCACTAACACCACCACCAACACCACCAGCACCACCAACACCACAATCATCAACACCAACACCACCAACACCACCACCACGAACACCACCACCACCACCACGAACACCACCACCACTAGCACCACCAACACCACCACCACCACCAACACCACCACTAACACCACCACCACACGGCCAACAACCCCTACGCTGTTGTCTAACGGGATTCACTAACCACCAACTGCTCCTCCACACTAAAAATATCTGTCATACTGAACGAGTTCTTCCTGCAAGCTTGACGACCAACATTATATTACTGCCCCTCTAAATGATTGTATTTAAAATTGTTGTATAGTGTTAATGAAGAAGTCTCTCTCTCTCTCTCTCTCTCTCTCTCTCTCTTCTCTCTCTCTCTCACATGTTGATTTATTACAAAACACATGCCACATGGCTGTTTTTTTATATGATGGATGGAGCAAGAATGTGATAAGTGTGTGTGTGTGTGTGTGTGTGTGTGTGTGTGTGTGTGTGTACTCACCTAATTGTGGTTACAGGGGTCGATTCATAGCCACTGTGTGTGTGTTGTGTGTGTGTGTGTGTGTGTGTGTGTGTGTGTGTGTGTGTGTGTGTATCTGTGTGTGTGTACTCACCTAATTGTGGTTACAGGGGTCGATTCATAGCTCCTGTGTGTGTGTGTGTGTGTGTGTGTGTGTGTGTGTGTGTGTGTGTGTGTGTGTGTGAACAAATCAACAAATATGGCCCTTAGAACAAATCCTCATAGGATTCTATATAACAGGAAACTATCAGGAGAAAAACTTACACGGAGAACAAGCGATAACCAAACGAACGAGACGAAGAACAAGGAGACAGCACACGCGAAGAACAAGGCGACAGCACACACGAAGAACAAGGCGACAGCACACACGAAGAACAAGGCGACAGCACACACGAAGAACAAGGCGGCAGCACATACGAAGAACAAGGCGACAGCACACATGAAGAACAAGGCGACAGCACACACGAAGAACAAGGCGACAGCACACACGAAGAACAAGGCGACAGCACACACGAAGAACAAGGCGACGGCACACACGAAGAACAAGGCGACAGCACACACGAAGAACAAGGCGACAGCACACGCGAAGAACAAGGCGACAGCACACACGAAGAACAAGGCGACAGCACACACGAAGAACAAGGCGACAACACACACGAAGAACAAGGCGACAGCACACACGAAGAACAAGGCGACAGCATACACGAAGAACAAGGCGACAGCACACACGAAGAACAAGGCGACAGCATACACGAAGAACAAGGCGACAGCACACACGAAGAACAAGGCGACAGCACACACGAAGACAAGGCGACAGCACACACGAAGAACAAGGCGACAGTACACACGAAGAGCAAGGCGACAGTACACACGAAGAACAAGGCGACAGCACACACGAAGAACAAGGCGACAGTACACACGAAGAGCAAGGCGACGGCACACACGAAGAACAAGGCGACAGTACACACGAAGAGCAAGGCGACAGTACACACGAAGAGCAAGGCGACAGTACACACGAAGAACAAGGCGACAGCACACACGAAGAACAAGGCGACAGCACACACGAAGAACAAGGCGACAGCACACACGAAGAGCAAGGCGACAGTACACACGAAGAGCAAGGCGACAGTACACACGAAGAACAAGGCGACAGCACACACGAAGAACAAGGCGACAGTACACACGAAGAGCAAGGCGACGGCACACACGAAGAACAAGGCGACAGCACACACGAAGAACAGACAGCTATATTAAACTAACAAACCTCGAGCGTGTACACGGAAAAATCACTATATAAAAAATAACAGATTTATTCACGCTACATAAAAAAAAACAGATTTATTCACGCTACTTTTAAAAAAATAACAGATTTATTCACGCTACATAAGAAAATAGCAGATTTATTCACGTAAGACATTATGATCAGCGTCAGTCTTTAATCAAGTCATTTGTGATAACCAACAATTTTTTCCAAGTCTGGTAATGCCGTCTTGGTGAAGCTCTAAAGTCTGAACAGTGAAACAAGACTTGAAGCTCTTCATAGAGTGATAAAGCTGATAAAGCTGATAAAGCTTCACCCAGTGAGACACAAGGCTTGATAAAGCTGTACGCAAATTGAAACATGACTTAAAGCTCTACTCAGAGTGAAACATGGCATCATAAAACTTTCCACTTAAGGAAACATGACTTGATAAAGCTCTACACAGTGAAACATAACTAGATAAAGCTCTACACAAAATAAAACAGAATGGGATAAAGCTTTACATAAAGTAAAACATGACTTAAAAAGCTCTTTACACAGTGAAACATGACTTGGTAATTTATTCTACCCAGAGTGAAACATGATGTGATAGAACAGAGTGAAACGTGCCTTGATAAAGCTCTATACAGGGAGAAATATGTCTTGATAAAGCTCTACACGGAATAAAATGTGACTATATAAAGCTCCACACAGAGTGAAACATGATTCGATAAATCAGTGTTCCTAAAATATGTGTATTCTGTTACTAGAATAGGTTTATTCAGTGTTCCAAGAAGAGGTTTATTCAGCAATGTATTTTGCAATGTATTCTGCAGTTTCATACTCATTTGACCTCATTTGCAGCGGACTTTCACGGCGTCAATTCCCATCTTCAGAATCCTACACACGACGTACAACAATGAGAAAGACGTGAAAGGCAAAATGTCCTAGTGGAAATGTAAGTTGAGTAGGAAGACACTTGCCATCTGTGAGACACGAACAAAAACAAGGGAGAGAAATGATAACAGTATGTCAATGAAAGTCATCAATAAAAGATATCTGGAAAGGTTTTTATAAATAGCTTTCAACTCCTGCAATATAGTTTAGGGGTAGGTTAATTAGCGTCATTATTAATAATAATATTCATGGGGATAAAGTATGATTGATGGACTGATTTTATCGACTCCGGTCTGAGGGATTGATTACCTCAAACTCCTTCTGATCTTCACTGTGTGCCGAAACGTTTCCACAATAGAGATACCCAAGTGTTGCACATGTGTCTAATTTACCAACTTGTCGGTTCTCTGAACCATTTATCTATACGATTGGTAATTAACTATTTGTAGCCACAGCAGCAGTGCTATGCTTGCCGTGTCCCATTTTCATTAATTTACCCATCAACTTTTCCTCGAATACCAATGGTTGAAGCGCCTGCTACAGCCTCTTATAATCCATTCCATAATAAATGGAAGTCAGTGGACGCATTTGCAGCGTTCGAATACTGTTTTGGCAAAGTTTCGCCCTTGGGAAGCTTTATTATACTTTGATAAAGGATTATTCATGGCTAAATAATACGAATAGCATTTGCATACTCGGTATGTGCACAAATCAGACCGAAATGTTTTGTAACATCTGCTGAAGAGGATTCCAGAAGGGGATCGAAACATGCAGATCACTTAATCTGAGTTTCTGTCTCCATGTGGGTTATTATTGAGCTTTGACAAGTGTACATTACAATTAGCATCTATTATATATATTATATATATATATATATATATATATATATATATATATATTATTAATATATATATATATATATATATATTTATATATATATGCAGGGCCAACACACACACACTTTACACACACAGACACACACACACATACACCACACGACACACACCACAAAACACCCTGACACACTTCCCCAGAGCTCCATGACCAAAACAACAAGCAAAAACAAACAAAGCTCGACCACAAAAAACCCTTTTTCCCTCGTAACGAAACAGGAACAGGTATATTTTTTTTTCTCAGTGTTTCTATTATACTTATTATTTTGGGTGGTCATCCTAGTATATCTCTTTTCATTCATCTTAACCACATTTATAAACAGATACACACACACACATAATATATATATATATATATATTATATATATATTATATTTATATATATTTTATATTTTATAATATATATATTTAATACATTTATTGTTAGAAAAAAATGCAAGATATAAAAGAAAAGTTTACAGATTTAATCTCAATCACCTTCAGTGGGAAACACCCATTTAAAACCCAGACAAGATCTAATTAATTAAATACAACAGAGTTCCGGCAGCAACGAAACGATAGAAAAGTTATAATACAAGTACATAGCCAAAATACACAACATACACACACGCACACACACACACACATATATACCACACACTAACACATAACACACACAAAACACACACACAAAACACAACACCACACACACAACACACACACACACACACACATACCACCATACACAATACACACTTTACACACATACACACAGGGATTGGACAGGCTGCAGACCTGGTCCAGCAATTGGCTCCTGGAGTTCAATCCCACCAAGTGCAAAGTCATGAAGATTGGGGAAAGGGCAAAGAAGCCCGCAGACGGAGTACAGTCTAGGGGGCCAGAGACTACAAACTGAGGAAAAAAGTTCTTGGGGTGAGTATAACCCCAGGAAAATCTCCTGAAGCGCACATCAACCAAATAACTGCTGCAGCATATGGGCGCTGGCAAACCTCAGAACAGCATTCCGCATCTAAATAAGGAATCGTTCAGGACCCTGTACACCGTGTACGTTAGGCCCATATTGGAGTATGCGGCACCAGTTTGGAACCCATACCTAGCCAAGCACGTAAAGAAACTAGAGAAAGTGCAAAGATTTGCAACAAGACTAGTCCCAGAGCTAAGAGGTATGTCCTACGAGGAAAGGTTAAGGGAAATCAACCTGACGACACTGGAGGACAGGAGAGATAGGGGGGACATGATAACGACTTACAAAATACTGAGAGGTGGACAAAGACAGGATGTTCCAGAGACCGGACACAGCAACAAGGGGACACAGTTGGAAGATGAAAACACAGATGAATCACAGGAATTTTAGGAAGTATTTCTTCAGCAATAGAGTAGTCAGTAAGTGGAATAGTTTAGGAAGCGATGTAGTGGAGGCAGGCAAGATCCATACATAGCTTTAAGAAGAGGTATAATAAAGCTCATGGAGCAGGAAGAGTGACCTAGTAGCGACCAGTGAAGAGGCGGGGCCAGGAGCTGTGACTCGACCCCTGCAACCACAACTAGGTGAGTACACACACACACACACACACACACACACAGGAGGTAGGAACCATACATAATTTCAAGATAAGGTATGATAAACCTCATGGAGCAGGGAGAGGGAGGACCCAGTAGCGACCAGTGAAGAGGTAGGGCCAGGAGCTGAGTCTCGATCCCTGCAACCACAATTAGGTGAGCACCCTTTGATGTTAATTAATACTCAAAACAGGCCAAGTATCTATCGACAAGCGTCGTTGATAATTGGCAACTAACACACTGTGAAAAGTTCTGGAGAAGATTGTAAGGTAGCTCATATTAGACCACTTGAAGAGAGGATTCTTATTCTTTTACAGAAATCCAGCAAGAAATTAGGGATGGAAAATCTTGCGCATTGGTACTCTGTGACAGAGTCTCAAGGATAAAGGAAGAAAGACAAGATTGCGTTAATTACATCTTCTTTGACTGGAAGAAAGCATCTGAGATCCATCCAAGTGATTAACTGAGTGAACAAGGCTAAAATGCAGAGTGCTCCAGTGGGTCAGGGAGTACCTGACTGACAGAACTCAGAAAGCAATAGTAAGGGATGAGACATCAAATTGCGAGAGAGTAAACAGCGTTGTTCCGCAAGGTGTAGTATTTGGGTCGCTACTGTTTATAATATACCTGAATGACCAACCAGATGGGATTGCGATGATGTAAAACTAATGAGAAGAATTAAAACAAAAAAGGAAAGTGATTACTTCAGCAGCCTGCAGAAGAGGTCAAGCAGATGCATCGTCATGCGATTTGGAAAAGGCAGACTGGATGCGGAGTACAGAATGGAAGGAAAGAAACTGCAGATATTAGAGAGGAATGAATCTTGGGTAAGAATAACACCAGACATATGACCAAAATTACAGATTAACCGCATAACGTCAGTGGCATATGGAAGATTAGCAAACCTCAAAACAGCATTCAGAACAATGAACAAAGAATACTCCAGACTTTTATATACAACCTATGTTGAGTCAATCACCGAGAACTCAGCCCCCAGCATGGAGTCCCACGCCTGCTCAAGCACTTGCAGAAGTTTGGAATGGTCATAATGTTTGCAACCAGGCTAGATCCAGAACTGAGGACGATACACTTTGAGGAGAGGTTGAAGGAACTGACCCTGACAACCTTGGTAGAGAGAAGGACACTGAAAGAAAGGATTATGAGAAACAAAACCTTAAAAGGAACTGAGTGGGCACACAGAGACAGACTTACAATTAACAGAGTCATAGTCTAAGGGAATCAGGTGGAAGCTGAAAAAAACTCGAATGAGTTATGATATGAAGAAGTATTTATTTAGTCTCAGGGTACTTAGAATGTGGAATGACTTGGATGAGGCAGTGATCAAGACATCTTAACATAAAGCTTCAAGAGTAGATATGATAATACAGAAGAGGCCAGGAATCAGTGATGTTGATCAAAGTAGTCTAGGAGGCGGGGCCAGGAGCTAAATCTCGACCCCGGCAAACACAACTCGTTGAGTAACACCCACACACACACACACACACACACACACACACACACACACAATTATTAACCCATCATTCGCCGAACACTCAAGCTGTGAGTGTGTGGTAAAAAAAAATATTTACAAGTACCTTTTGTTTTCACGCGCACCGGAAACCCAACAGAAACGTCAGGCGACCACAAGAAAAACACAGGCAAGCTCACGCAGACACACATGTACATACAGACACGCACTTGCTTACACACACAGCACACACACACACACACACACACACACCCACACACACCCACACTCATTTCAGCTAAGTGGTATAAGTGTACGGCTTCCTGTTGTATCCGTGACAGGGTAGTAATGGATCAGAATGACAAATACAGTACCACTAACTTGCGAGTGAGATTACAGGCATCATAAAGGCAGATAACATATACAGTATGAGTGATATGCATGGCGGAGGTTATCTTTTGTATATCCGTGATCACTCAGGCTGTTCGTGCTCGCTACGCGCAGTCTCACGGAGGAACCAGAGGCCAGCTGATCAGGAGGTTTTTGAGAACCATATTGAGCTCTATCTTAAAAAAAATTCGTCTAAAGGCAATTGTCTAATATATTTGAGAGGAAGGTTAGGTTAGGTTAGGTTAGGTTAGGATAAGTAGGTTTCTCAGGAAACAGAACAAGTACTCCCTGATGCGGGTCTCAGACATATGATGACCTGCAGTTGGAGCTTTCGGTCATCTGGCCGAGGCCTTCCGCTGGCTTACCCTTCCACCCCTTCAAAAATTATGGTTGTAATTATTTATATACATTGTGCCCATAAGAGTTTCTCATCTGAATTTAACCAAATGCAGTTTGACAGTTCTGAGAGTAATACAGAGTGTTTCAAAATGAAGGACCCATTTTCAAAGCAGTTTACTTTGAAACTTTTTTATTTTTTGAAACACTCTGTATTATACCCTGTATTACTGTATTATACCCTGTATTATACCCTGTATTACTGTATTATACCCTGTATTATACCCTGTATTACACCCTGTATTATACCCTGTATTACACCCTGTATTATATCCTGTATTATACCCTGTATTATAACCTGTATTATACCCTGTATTATACCCTGTATTATACCCTGTATTATACCCTGTATTACACCCTGTATTACACCCTGTATTACACCCTGTATTATACCCTATATTACACCCTGTATTATACCCTGTATTATACCCTGTATTATACCCTGTATTATACCCTGTATTATACCCTGTATTATACCCTGTATTATACCCTATATTATAACCTATATTACACCCTGTATTATACCCTGTATTATACCCTATATTACACCCTGTATTATACCCTATATTACACCCTGTATTATACCCAATATTACACCCTGTATTATACCCTATATTACACCCTGTATTATACCCTGTATTATACTCTATATTACACCCTGTATTTTAACCCTGTTATTTCCCTGTATTTTACCCTATATTAACCCTGTATTATCCCCTTTTATTTACCCTGTATTACACCCTGTATTATACCCTGTATTATACCCTGTATTATACCCTATATTACACCCTGTATTACACCCTGTATTATACCCTGTATTATATCCTGTATTATACCCTGTATTATACCCTGTATTATACCCTGTATTATACCCTATATTACACCCTGTATTACACCCTGTATTATATCCTGTATTATAACCTGTATTACACCCTGTATTATACCCTGTATTATAAAACCTGTTTTAAATATCCTGTATTATACCCTGTTTTTATTAACCCTGTATTATTATCCTGTATTATATCCTGTATTATACCCTGTATTATATCCTGTATTATACCCTGTATTATATCCTGTATTATACCCTGTATTATACCCTGTATTATACCCTATATTATACCCTATATTACACCCTGTATTATGGTTACCTGAGGAGTTCCTTGCCTCTCTTTTGCTGTTCGGCAAGATTTTTACATCAGTCCGGCCAGAGCATCAGACGGAGGATCAAGCCTCTACCACTCCAGCTGAATGACCCACAGTGGTTTAGAGCTTCACATAGCATAATTTCCGCTCTAAGTGAGGAATACACCGCAGTGACATCATATTAAGAGGGGGTAGTGATGTCAATCAGTGTAGTGATGTTAGTCATCAGGGTAGCGATGTCATCAGTGTAGTGATGGCAGTCATCAAGGGCAATGATGTCAGTCATCAAGGTAGTGTTGTCAGTAATCAGGGGTAATGATGTCAGTAATCAGGGGTAATGATGTCAGTCATCAAGGGTAGTGATGACAACCATCATGGTAGTGATTTCAGTCATCAGGGGTAGTGATGTCAGTCATCAGGGGTAGTGATGTCAACCATCAAGGTAGTGATTTCAGTCATCAGGGGTAGTGATGTCAATCATCAGGGGTAGTGATGTCAGTCATCAGGGGTAGTGATGTCAGTCATCAGGGGTAGTGATGTCAATCATCAGGGGTAGTGATGTCAATCATCAGGGGTAGTGATGTCACTAAGGTCTGGGTAGTATCACGTGCTTTAATATGGAAAGTATCTTACATAAAAGTAGTAATATTACAGATACCAGTTTGGAAAGTACCTCACAGTAAAGAAAGTACCTCACAGTAAAGAAAGTGCTTCACAGTAAAGAAAGTACTTCACAGTAAAGAAAGTACCTCACAGTAAAGAAAGTACTTCACAGTAAAGAAAGTACCTCACAGTAAAGAAAGTACTTCACAGTAAAGAAAGTACTTCACAGTAAAGAAAGTACCTCACAGTAAAGAAAGTACTTCACAGTAAAGAAAGTACTTCACAGTAAAGAAAGTACCTCACAGTAAAGAAAGTACTTCACAGTAAAGAAAGTACTTCACAGTAAAGAAAGTACTTCACAGTAAAGAAAGTACCTCACAGTAAAGAAGTACTTCACAGTAAAGAAAGTACCTCACAGTAAAGAAAGTACTTCACAGTAAAGAAAGTACTTCACAGTAAAGAAAGTACCTCACAGTAAAGAAAGTACTTCACAGTAAAGAAAGTACTTCACAGTAAAGAAAGTACTTCACAGTAAAGAAAGTACCTCACAGTAAAGAAAGTACTTCACAGTAAAGAAAGTACCTCACAGTAAAGAAAGTACTTCACAGTAAAGAAAGTACCTCACAGTAAAGAAAGTACCTCACAGCAAAGAAAGTACCTCACAGTAAAGAAAGTATTTCACATTAAAGAAAGTACCTCACAGTAAAGAAAGTACTTCACAGTAAAGAAAGTACTTCACAGTAAAGAAAGTACTTCACAGTAAAGAAAGTACCTCACAGTAAAGAAAGTACTTCACAGTAAAGAAAGTACCTCACAGTAAAGAAAGTACTTCACAGTAAAGAAAGTACCTCACAGTAAAGAAAGTACTTCACAGTAAAGAAAGTACCTCACAGTAAAGAAAGTACTTCACAGTAAAGAAAGTACTTCACAGTAAAGAAAGTACTTCACAGTAAAGAAAGTTCTTCACAGTAAAGAAAGTGCCCCAAAGTATGGAAAGTACCTCACAGTAAGTAAAGTATTTCACAGTCAGGAAAGTACCTTACAATAAGAAAAGTATTTTACAGTAAGGAAAGTACCTCCCAGTCAGGAAAGTACCTTACATGAGGGTAGTAATGTCACAGAATTGAGGAGGGAAAGTAACGGTTAGCAAGTTACTTAATTACTGATGCAGACCACCACCACCACCACCACCAACACCAACACCAACACCACCACCACTATCACCACCACCACCATCACCACCAAATCACAGTGGGAACTGGAGGAATAAACTAGTTGCCTCTGCCATTTGTGCCTAATTGTAAGGTTGACTTTCTGATTGTCTGTCTGAATATCTGACTAGCTGTCTATCTGAATAACTGAATGATTGGCTATCTGCCAGGCTTATTATCTTTCTGATCAACCCATAATCTAAGCTGGCCCACTGTCTCGTTTCCAGTCTGTCTTACTCTCTAATTAGTTGTATGGCTTGCTGACTGACTGTTTAGCTGGCTGTCTGGCTACATGACTGGCAAGCTGGTTGTTCCCGCTAGCATGTTCGAGTCCCGTTACGAGCCCAAACAGCGCCTCGTCAGCGGATAATGGGTTGTAAGCTAGCCGCAGCGGCTATGAGGAATCCGTCTGTTAATGGGCCGTCTGTTTTTTTGTGCCCCCTCGCTTTCTCTCCCTCTAAGAAACTAAAACAGTACGCCGAAGAACGCGGCTCGGCAAGTCTCCATTCAAAGCGAGGGACAACGGTCCCTCTGAAACCGCTTGCGGCGATAATTCTCCGTGGAGGGTGTAATTGGCCCTCCAAGTACCGTTAGTAGGTAAAGACAGTCCAAACTGTGCATTATGAAGCCAAGAGTCAGCCGTTCAACTCCGTGTTGACTGAGAAAGCGTACTTGCCGAGTCATTTGTGCCTCTAACACTGTCTCGTAGATACTTGATAACCCAGACCCGTTTTCTTTCTTTTTTTTCCCTCGAGGAGGAGCGAAGCGGCCATTATCTTTTTTTTTTATTCCTGTTTATGTTGTGTCTGACACAGGGAAGAACAAATGTTTATTGGAGGAAGTTTTTTTTTTCTTTTTTTTTTTTGGTGCGGCCAGGTATCGTGAAAAGGGGTTACATTACTTCAGCTATATAAAATATATATATATATATATATATATATATTATATTTATATATATATATATATATATATATATATTATGACATTCTCTTTTTCTTTGCTGTGACTGTAACCTGGATGAGAGGAGGTTCGCAAACTGTTCCAGGTAACCCTAGGATCCAGCGGGAGCTTGATGGAGTTCCGCGGGTCACTTTATGAGACTGAGGAGGGAGAGAGAGATGTATGATGAAATATTTTCAATTGGCGTCTGACGGCTCTTTCATCTGTAATAGGAAACTGGGGCCAATTTTGTCAATAATCGCTAGTCTGATTTTGCAGAGTTATCTACAGTTTGTGGTTTAGTTTTAGGTTTGCCATAGTTTAACGAAGCAATATTACTCTCAGATGAACGTATTAATATTATTATCATTATTATTATTATTATTATTGTAAATTATTAATGATGTCTTTATTTCAAACGATATCATTGTTTGATCCTTATTTTGGTGGACAAAAGCTACCTATAAATTAGACAAAAATGACGCTCCCTCAACATGGATCGTTCGCTACAAACTGGCAAACTTACAGTTGAAGACAGACAAAAGTGAAAACAATAAACGGGAAACAAACTGAAGTGCTGTTACCTCATCTAGGTTGTCTCTCTGTTCAAATACATTTACTGATGGCGCGGTAACTATGGTAGGAAAAATGTCAGGTGCTATGGCAAGCATACACTATATAGCATTACATAGTGAGCATAGTTATTGTCATCATCGTCATGTACTTGCAGTTAAACAAGTGACACAAGACCTAATGTGTTTAATGAGGCAATATCGTTTTTTTTAATTTGATGGTAGCCAGATATCTAATTCCAGGACGCTCAGTTACGTTGTGTGAAAAAATGGGAAAGTTACGTAGAACAACAACATCGCTGATTCGAAGCGACATTTAATAGTCGTCTCGCGAAGTGTCGGATCGGTTTTACGCGTTGAGGAGAAAAGCTTTTTTTTTTAACCGAGCGCCCTTCTGAACTAGCGCTTAAACAACGCATATGTAATACGGAAGGTAGCATACTAAGTTGATATACCTTTCAACACATCAACAACAGCACCAACAACATCAACACATCAACAAACAGCCACTCGACAACATAAAACATCAAAACAACAGCCAAACGACATCTTCAACTCATCAACAACAGCCACACGCCAAACATCAAACATCAACAACGGCCACATGGACGACATCAACACATCAACACCAGCCACACAACACATCAACTCATCAACACCAGCCACACGACAACATCAAACACATCAACAACAGCCACACGACAACATCAACACATCATCAACAGTCACATCGACCACATTTCAACACATCCAAACAACTGCCACACCACATCAATCAAACACATATACCAACAGACACACACATCAACACAACAACAACGCCACACAAACAACTATCAACACATCAACAACTGCCAAACAACAGCCATCGATCCATCAACAACAGCCACACCACTACATCAAACACATCAAAACAGCTACACGACATTATCAACACTTCAAAACAGCCAACACCACAACATCAACACATCAACAACAGCCACACGACAAATTGAACACATCAACAAACTGCAACACCATAACATCAAACACATCAACAACAGCACACAACAACATCAACACATTAACACAGCCCACGAAATATTAGGGAACATCAACACAGCCACACGTCAATATTAGGACATCGACACCAAGCCACACAACAATATCAACCACATAAACAACAGCACACGGCAACATCAACACATCAAATCAGCCACACAACAACATCACACATAATCACAAGCCCACACAACAAACATCAACACATCAACACCAGCACAACGACAACATTCAACACATCAACAAACAGCCACACGCAAACATCAAACTTCAACAACGCCACACGGACATCATCACAAGAAAAACGACGAAATCATTACATCAACACCAGCCACACGTACATCAACACATCAACACCAGCCACAGGACTAACATCAACACATGAACACCAGCCACACGACAACATCAACACATCAACACCAGCCCAGACAATATTAGGACATTGAACACAGCCTTACAACCAACATCAACAATCAACAACAGCCACACAAAATATCAACACATCAACACCAGCCACACACATCAACACTTCAACAAAGCCACACGACAAATCAACACATCAACAAACAGCCACACGAAACATCAACACATCAACAACAGCAGAACGGACAACATCAACACTTCAACAACAGCCACACTAGAACACATAAACTCATCAACAACAGCCCAGGACAAACATAACACATCAAACCATCCACACGACAAACATCAACACTTTACACAGCCACATCGGACAATTTAGGACATCAACACCAAGCCACACCGACAATTTTAGGACATCAACACCAGCAACACAACAACATCAAACATCCAACAGCAGCCAACGACAACATCCAACACATCAAACACCAGCCCACACGCAACAACATCAACACATCACACCAGCACACGACAATATTAGGGACACATAAACACCAGCCAACGACAATATTAGGACATCAACACCAACGCCACACGACTATATAGGACATCAACACAAGACCACACGACAACATCAACTCATCAACACCAGCCACACGAAACATCAACACATTCAACACCCAGGCACACAACAACATCACACATCAACACCAGCACTCCGACAAATATAGGACATCAACACAGCCCACGACAACATCAAACACTCAACACAGCCACACGACACATCAACACATCAACACCAACATAATAAAAGTTGAGTAGAATTACCGGACAATATGTTGGTAAAGTAAAAGGGACACAAGTGCAACTATGTGACCTTTATTGTGGCAACGTTCGCTCTCCCGGAGTTTCGCAAGCTTCCAAACAATACATGGGCACAGAGGTTACTATAAAGGTCAGAGTGAGGTGAAATTATAGTGAGGTACCATGTCGTTGTTCACTAGTGGAACTTCTCAATAGTAGTTGCTAGTCAGGTAGTTGACAAAAGCTTCATACAATATGCAGGTAGAGCAATTAATTCGTACAGAGGAAAGAATATAAAGCATTACCTTGGGTAACATTAAAATATGGTTGGGACAAATATAAAACTGTGAATGAGGCAGCTTGTTTCAGTTTCTCTCTCTGTGTTTGTGTTGGTATAACAGGAGAGGACTATGTGTGGCTGTTTACTGTTTTCAAGGAGGATTCTTGCTAAGACTTCGGGAGATGGTTGAAGCTGCCGTTGTTTGTTTAATTGTATTCGAAAACAGCGATCAGTGCTGATTCAAGGCCTTGCGTGTGCGGAAAATTAGTTTCTTTTTCACTAAATGGGCGTCTCTGTATTTATAAGATTGATTGGTGGATTTCGGTGTTGTACGCAGGCGTTGTTTAAGTTGTGTTCATACATTGACGTATATGTGTTAAATTGAGGCGGGTGTCGAGGGTTTCTTGCTGTTTCACCTACGTATGTTGTTGTCACCAGGCCTCCACACGGTTTAGTTTAAAACTCCTGCATTGATCTGGTTCGTGGTGCTTGGGTTTTGTCCTGGTTAGATTCCTTTATTGAGTGGTAGAAGAAGTCGATGGCGTCTCTGGTGTTAGCTTGTGAAAGTACTTATTGAGAAGTTTAGTGCAACTGCTGTTGGGAAGAATTAAACTTTGTTGTATGCGGGTGATGCTGGAGATTGATGATCTGAAGAGCTCTTTCTTGCAGTCTTTGATGAAACAAGAGTAAATTGTAACTCAGGAATGGAGGAATGTTACTTACATGACTAGGATTGTTACTTTCATTCACCAACATTCATGAGTTACAAATATTGGTAGTCCACTAGTGAACATCGACATGGTTACCTCACTAGTATTCACCTCACTCTGAGCCTTTATATACCCTTGTGTCCATGTATGTTTTGTAATGGCTTGATAAAGCTCCTGGGAAGCGAAACGTTGCCACCCACAATAAATGTCACATTAGTTGCACTGTTGGTTTTTTACTTAACATCAACACCAGCACTCGACAATATTAGGACATCAACCACGTGCACACAACAAATCAACACATTCAACAACCAGCACGACAACATCAACTCATCAGCACAGAACACGAACAACATCAACACATCAACAACAGCCACACAACAACATCAAGCTTTCAACCACCAGCAACACGACAACATCAACATATCAACAACAGCCAACCACAACATCAACACATCAACAACAGCCACACAAACAAATCAAACCAAATCAACAACAGCCACACGACAACATCAACTCATCAACCAACAAGCCACACTACAACATCACACATCAACACCAGCCCACGGACAACATCAAGACATCAACAAACTGCTACAACACAACCATCAACACAATCAACAAACGCCACACAACAACATCAAACATCAAACAACAGACCACACGGACAACATCAACATATAACAACAGCACACCACAACATCAAACACATCAACACCAACACCACGACAACATCATACACTCAACAACAAGCCACACCACTACATAAACCATCAACAACAGCCACCCAACATCACACATCCAACAACAGCCAACACAACAACATCAACACATTCAACAACAGCCACACCACAACATCAACAATCAACAACAGCCACACCACAACATTCAACACTCAACACCAACCACACGACAATACATCAACCCATCAACAACAGCCACACCACAACTCAACAAATCAACACCAACCACACGAGAACATCAACACATCAACAACAGCAACACCACAACATCAAACATCAACAATCAGCCACACACACAACATCAACACACAATAACAGCCACACGACAACATTCAACACAAAACCACACGACAACATCAAAACATCACACCAACACACGAAACATCAACACATCAACAACAGCCAACACAACATAAACAAATCAACAACAGCACACACAACAAACATCAACACATCAACACAGCACACAACACATCAAACAATCAAAAACAAGCCACATGACTATATCAGGACATCAACACAGCCACAACGACATTTTTAGGAATAAACCACCCGCCACACGACAACATACAAACTCATCAACACCAGCCACACAAGACAACATCAACACATCAACACCTGCCACAAAAACATCAACACATCTCAATCACAGCCAACATGACAATATTAGGACATTCAACACGAGTTTCGGATCCACACGTAAAATCAACCACATCAACACCAGCCACGACTACATCAACACATAAAACATCCAGCACACAACCAACAATCAACTCATCAACACCAGCCACACAAACAACATCAACAACTTCTACTACCAGCCACACGACAACACAACACTCCAACAACAGCCACACGACAAATCAACACATCAACAACAGTCACACGAAAACATCAACACTTCAAATCAACAGGCCACACGACATCAAAGCAGAAAACGACACAATCATTACATCAACACAGCCACACGAGATCAACACATCAACACAAGCCACGCGACAACATCAACTCATTAAACACCAGCACACGACAACATCAAACAATTCAACACAGCCACACGTCAATATTATGGGGACATGAACAACCAGCCATAACCATCAACATCAACACATCAAACAAAGCCACACAACAATATCAACACATCAACACCCAGCCAAAAATCAAAAACACATCAACACAGCCACACGAAAACTTCAACATCATCAACACCGCCACACGACTTACCATCAACACATCTAACACAGCCAGACGACAACAATCACCACATCAACTAACCAGCCACACGACAACATTAAACAAATCATCAAACAACAGCCCCTGGACAACATCAACACATCAACACCCATCCACAACGAACAACATCAACAATAACACAGACACACGACATTTTAGGACATCTACACCAGCCACACGACAATATTAGGACATCAAACACCAGCACACAACAACATCAACAATCAACAGCAGCCACACGACAACATCAACACATCAACACCAGCCCCACGCACAATCAACCAATCAACACAGCCACTCGACAATATTAGGGACATCCACACCAGCCACTCGACAATATTAGGACACCCAACACAAGCCACACGACTATATTAGGGACTTCATCCACAAGTCCAACACGAACAACATCAACAATCAACACAGCCACACGACAACATCAACACATCAACACCAGGCACTCAACAACATCAAACATCAACACCTGATCGACAATAATAGACATCAACACCAGCCACACGACAACATCAAACACATCAACCACCAGCCACACGACAACATCAACACATCAAAAACACAACTAAAAAGTTGGTGAATTACCGACAATATGTAAGTAAAGGGACCACTGTGCAACTTAATGTGTCATTTATTGTGGCAAACGTTTCGCTCCTCCAGGAGCCTTTAATCAAGCCATTACAAACAATTACATGGGCACAGAGGTTATATAAAGGCTCAGCGTGAGGTGAATACTAGTGAGGTACCATTTCGATGTTCATAGTTGGACTACCCTAGTAGTAGTAGTAGGATAGTGACAAAAGTAATAATATGGTAGAAGATACAATTATTCGTACATGAGTAAAATAATATAAAGATTACTTGGGATAACATAATAAATTAGGTTGGAAAATTAACACTGTATGAGGCAGATTGTTTCAGGTGATCACTCTCTGGGTCTTTTGTTGTAGATAACACGGAGAGACTATGTGATGGCATGGTTTACTGTTTCAGGAGGATCTCTTGCTAAGACTTCGGAGTGGTGGAAGCTGCGTGGTTTTGTTTAATTGGTATTCGAAACAGCGATCCAGTGCTGATTCAAGCACTTGCGTGTGCGGACATTTAGTTTCTTTTATCAATAATTGGGCGTCATTGAATTTCATAAGGATGATGGTGGAATTTCGGTGTTGTACGCAGGCGTTGTTTAAGTTGTCGTTCCTACTTTGCCGTCATATATTGTGTTTCATTGAGGCGAGGTGTCGTGGTTCTTGTGTTTCACTACGTAGATGTTGTCACAGCCTCCACAGGGTATAGTGGTAAAACTCCTGATTGACTGGTTCGCTGGTGATGGGCTTTTGTCCTGGTTCAGATCCTTTATTGAAGTGTAGAAGCGATGGCGACTCTGGGTGTTAGGATCGTGGAAATTACATTATGAGACGTTTAGTGCAACCTGGCTGTTGGGAAGAATTATAACTTTGTTGGGAGCGGTGTTGATGCGTGGAGAATTGATGATCTGAAGAGCTCTTTTCTTGCAATCTTTGATGAAAAAAGAAGGAAATTGTAACTCAGGAATGAGGAATGTACTTACATGACTAGGAATGTACTTACATTCACCAAACATTCACTGAGTTACAACTAGTGGTAGTCCACTAGTGAACATCGAAATGGTACCTCACTAGTATTCACCTCACTCTGAGCCTTTATATACCCTCTGTGTCCATGTATTTTTTGTAATGGCTTGATAAAGCTCCTGGAGAGCGAAACGTTGCCACAATAAATGTCACATTAGTTGCACTTGTGTCCTTTTACTTTAACCATCAACACAGCCATCGACAATATTCGGACTCAACACTTGCCAACAAAATAATCACCATCATATACAACGCCACCACGACAACCATCAAACCTCGCAACCAGCAACACGACAACATCAACACATCAACAATCAGCCACACAACAACATCACACATTCACACCAGCCACACGACAACTCAAATATCACAACGCCACACCACAACATCACACTTCAACAACAGCCACACAACAACATCAAACACATCAACAACAGGCCACACAACAACATCAACACTCAACACAGCCACACGACATCATCCAACACATCAGAACAGCAACACGACAACATCAACACATCAACAACAGTCACACGTCAACATCAACAACTTCAACAACCGCCACACGGACATCAAACAGCAGAAACACGACATAAATCATTACATCTACACAGCCACACGACATCAACACATCAACACCAGCCACAGGACAACATCAACCATTTAACCACCAGCCTCACGACAACATCAACACATCACACAGCCCCACGACAACATTAGGACATGAACACAGCCATACAACAACATCAACACATCAACAACAGCCACACAACTATTAACACATCAACCCAGCCACAACATCATAACACATCAACAACAGCACACGACAACATCAACACATCAACAACAGCCACACGACAACATCAAACTCATCAACCAACAGCCCAGACGACAACATCAACACATCATACAACAAGCCACACGTCAACAAAACTCATCAACAACATGAGCACAGGGACAAATCAACACATCAACACACCATCCACACGACAAACATCAAAACATTAAATCAGCCACACGTCAATATTAGGACTTCAACACCAGCACACGACAATATTTAGAGACACTCAACACAGCAAACAACAACATCAACACATCAACAGCAGCCCACGACAACATCAACACATCAACACCCAGCCACGCAACAACATTCAACACTTCAACACCAGCACACGACATTATTTGGACATCAACACCAGCCACACGACATATTAGGACATCAACACAAGCCAAACGACAATATTAGGACAATTCAACACAAGCAACACGACAACAATCAACACATCAACACCAGCCAACGAACAATCAAAACCACACAAGGCACCAAACAACATCAACACATCAACACAGCCACCGACAATAAATAGGACATCAACACTGCACACGAAACATCAACACATCAACCACCAGGCCACACGACAACATCAACACTTCAAACATCAATAATCAAAGTTGGTAAGAATTACGACCAATATGTAAAGTAAAGGACACAAGTGCAACTAATGTGACATATTGTGGCATCGTTTCGCTTCAGGAGCTTTATCAAGCCATTACAAACAATACATGGGCACAGAGGGTTTATAAAGGCTCAAGTGGTGATGTGAATACTAGTGGAGGACCATATCCCCCCCCCCGATGTTCACTAGTGGACTAACTCTCTTGTAGTAGTAGTGGTAGTGACAAAAGTTAACCATTGATGGTAGAGCATTTAATTCGATACATGAGTAAAAGTATATAAATTGCATTACTTGGGTAACATTAATAAATAGGTTGGACAATTTAAACTGGAATGAGGCAGATAGTTTCAGTGCTTTCATCTCTGTGTTTTTGTGTGTATAAAGGAGTGGTCTATGTGATGGCCATGGCTATACTGTTTTCAGGAGGATTCTTGCTAAGATTCGGAGATGGTGAAGCTGCCGTTGTTTTTTAATTGTTTCGAAACAGCGTCAGTGCTGACTTAAGGCACTTGCGTGTGCGGAAAATTAGTTGTCTTTTATCACGAATTGGCCGTAGACGCCCAATTAGTGATAAAAGAAATAATTTCCGCACACGCATTGCCTTGTGAATCAGCACTGAATCGCTGTTTTCGAATACAATTAAAAAAAACAACGGAGACTTCACCATCTCGAAGTCTTAAGCAAGAATCCTCCTGAAAAACGTAAAACCATGCCATCAATAGTTTCTCTCCTGGTATACTACACAAAAACACAGGAGGATGTGAAACACTGAACAAGACTGCCTAAATTCCAGTTTATATTTGTCCAAACCTATTTTTTATGTACCAGTAATGATTTTATATTCTTTTATCATGTACGAATTTAATTGGCTCTACCATTTTGTAATTAACTTTTGTCAAACCACTACTACTACTAGTGGTAGTCATGTGAAATCGTATGGTACCACACTGTTTTTCACCTCAACTTCTGCACGCCTTCTATATACCCTCTGTGCCCATGTATTGTTTGTTAATGGCTTGATAAAGCCCTGGAGAGCGAACGTTTGCCACAATAAATGTCCACATTAGTTGCACTTGTGTCCCTTTTTACTTTTACATATTGTCGGTAATTTCTACCCAACGTTATTATTGGTGTTTGAAGTGTTGGTTGTGTCGTGTGCTGGTGTTGAGTGTTGATCGTTGTAGTTGTGGCTGGTGTTGTTGTCTTTATTGTCGGTGGGCTGGTGTTGTTGTTGTTGATGTGTTGTGTGCTGGTGTTGATGAGTTGGTGTTGTCGTGTGGCTGGTGTTGATGTGTTTGATGTTGTCTGTGTGTGTGGCTTTGTGTTGAATGTCCTAATATTGTCGTGAGGCTTGTGTTGATGTCCTAATTGTCGTGTGGGGCTGGTGTTGATGTTCCTAATATTGTCGTGTGGCTGGTGTTTGATGTGTTGATGTTGTTTGCGTGGCTGGTGTTATGTGCTTGTGTTGTGTGTGGTGCTGTTCGATGTGTTGATGTTGTTGTGAGGTGGTGTTGACTGTCTTATATTGTCAGTGTGGCTGGTGTTGAATGTCCTACTATTGTTCGTGTGGCTGGTGGTAATGTGTTGATGTTGTCGTGGGATGGTGTTGATGTGTTGATGTGTACGGTGGCTGTTGTTTGTTGAGTTTATGTTGTGTGTGGCTGTTGTTGATGTGTTGATTTTGTCTGTATGGTGTTGTTGATGTGTTGGATGTTGTCGTGTGGCTGGTGTTCGTTGTGTTGATGTTGTCGTTTGTGGCTTGCTTGTTGATGTGTTGATGTGGTGTGGATGTGTGTTGATCGTGTTGATATTGTTGTGTGGCTGTTGTTGACTGTGTTGATGTGGGTTGTATGGCATGGTGTTAATGTCCGAATGTTGTCGTGTGGCTGGTGTGATGATGTGTTGATGTTGGTAGTGTGGCCTAGGTGTTAATGTGTTGATGTTGTCCGTGGCTGGTGTTGATGTGTTGCTGTCGTGTGGATGGTCGTTGAGATGTAATGATTTTGTCGTGTTTCTAGCTGTTGATGTCGTGGGCTGTTGTTGGAGGTGTTGATGTTGTCGTGTGAGGTTGTTGATGTGTTGATGTTGTGTGTTGCTGTTGACTGATGTGTTTGATGGTGTCGTGTGGGCTGTTGTTGGTGTGTTTGATGTTGTTGTGTGGCTGTTGTTGATGTGTTGTGTTGTTGTGTGGCTGTTGTTGATGTGTTGATGTTGTGGTGTGGCTGTTGTTGATATGTTGATGTTGTCGTGTGGCTGGTGTTGATGTGTTGATGTTGTTGTGTGGCTGTTGTTGATGTGTTGATGTTGTCGTGTTGCTGTTGCTTGTTGTGTTGATGTTGTCGTTGTGGCTGTTGTTGATGTGTTGATGTTGTTGTGTGGCACGTGTTGATGTCCTAATATTGTCGAGTGGCTGGTGTTGATGTGTAAAGTAAAAGGACACAAGTGCAACTAATGTGACATTTATTGTGGAAACGTTTCGCTCTCCAGGAGCTTTATCAAGCCATTACAAAAAACAATAGGACAACAGAGGGGTATTAAAGGTCTGGAGTGAGGTGAATACCTAGTGAGGTACCTTTTCGATGTTCGCTAGTGGTTTAGCTACAACTAGTTGTAACTCAGTGAATGTTGGTGAATGTACAGTTACCATCTAGTTCATGTAAGTTTACATTTCCTCATTCTGCGTTACCTATTTCCTTCTCTTTTTTCATCAAACGATTGCAAGAAATTAAGCTCTATCAGATAATCAATTCTCACGCATCAACAACGCTCCAACAAAGTTATAATCTTCCCAACTGCCAGGTTGCACTAAAAACGTTCAAAAGTACTTTTCACAAGTAAAACACCAGAGTCGCCATCGCTTCTACCACTTCAATAAAGGATCTTACCAGGACAAAACCCAAAGCAACCACGATCCGATCAATAGCAGGAGTTTACACTTATACCTAATTGTGGAGGCTGTGAAACATCTACGTAGGTGAAACAGCAGAATACCCTCGACACCGCCTCAATGAAACACATATACGCATGTAGGACGACAAACTTAAACAACGCCTGCGTCCAAAACACCGAATTCCACCAATCATCTTATGAAATCAGAGACGCCAATTAGTGACATTAAAATAAAGAACCTAATCTCCGCACAGCAAGTGCTTGAATCAGAATGATCGCTGTTTCGAATACAATTAACCAAAAACACGGCAGCTGCACCATGCCGAAGTCTTAGCAAGAATGCCTCCTGAAAACAGTAACCCATGCCATCACTAGTCTCTCTGTTATACTATCACAAAAACTCAGAGAGTGAACACTGAAAACAAGCTGCTCATTCAGTTTATATTTGTCAACCTATTTTTTATCGTTACCACAGTAACTTGCTTTTATATTCTTTTACTCAGGTACGAATTTAATTGCTCTACATTATGGTATTACTTTTTCCATACACTATTACTACTAGTGGTAGTCCACTATGTGGAACAACGACATGGTACCTCACTAGTTATTTTCACCTCTCCTGAGCACTTTTATTATACCCTCTGTGCCATGTATTGTTTGTAATGGCTTGGTAAAGCTCCTGGAGAGACGAAACGTTGCCACATTAACTGTTCACATTAGTTAGCACTTGGGGCTCTTACTTTACATTGGTCGGTAATTACTACCACTGTTATTATTGGTGTTGATGTGTTGATGTTGTCGTTGTGGATGGTGTTGATGTGTGCATTTGTCGTGTGGTGGTGTTGTGTATTTTATTGTCGAGTGGCTGGTGTGATGTGTTGATGTTGTTGTGTGCCTGGTGTTGATGTGTTGATGTAGTGTGTGGTGGTGTTGATGGTGTTGAATGTTGTCGTCGGGCTTGTGTTGATGTCCTAATATTGTCGTGTGGCTTCGTGTGATGTCCTAATATTGTGTGTGTGGCTGGTGTTTGATGTCACTATTATTGTCGTTGTGCTGGTGTGATGTGTTGTTGTGTTGCGGGGCTGTGTTGATGGTGATGTTGTCGTTGGGGCTGCTGTTGATTTGTGTTGATGTTGTTGTGTGGCTGGTGTGTTGTCCTAATATTGTCGTGTGGCTGGTTGTTGTGGTCCTATTCATTGTCGATGTGGCTGGTGTTAATGTGTTTGAGGTGGTGTGTGGATGGTGTTGATTGCTGCTTGATGTTGTCTGTGGCTGGTGTTGATGTGTTTATGTTGTCGTGTGGCTGTTGTTGATGTTGTTTGATGTTGTCGTTGGCTAGTTGTTGATTGTGTTGATGTTGTCGTGTGGCTGTTGTGATGTGTTGATGTTGTCGTGTGGCTGTTGTGATGTGTTGAATTGTTGAGTGGCTTGGTGTTGATGTGTTGATATTGTTGTGTGGATGTTGTTGATGTGTTGATGTTCTGTTGTTGGCCTGGTGTTCATGTCCTAATATTGCGTGTGCTGGTGTGTTGTGTTGATGTTGTCGTGTGGCTTGGTGTTAATGTAGTTTCGATGTTGTTCCTGTGGCTGGTGTTGATGTGTTGATGTCGTGTGGGCTGGTGTTGATGTTAATGATTTTGGTGTGTTTCATGCTGTTGATGTCTTGTGGCTGTTGTTGAAGTGTTGATGTTGTCGTGTGACTGTTGTTGATGTTAGTTGATGTTGTTCGTGTCGGCTCGTTGTTGATGTGTTGATGGTTGTGTGTGGGTGGTGTTGATGTGTTGATTTTGTTGTGTGGATGGTGTTGTTGTGTTGATGTAGTTGTGTGGCTGAGTTGATGTGTTGTTGTTGTCGGTGTGGGCTTGGTGTTGATGTTTTGATGTTGTCGTGTTGGCTCGGTTGATGTACTATTAGTGTCATGTGGCTGGTGTTGGATGTGTTGATGTTGTTGGGTGGCTGGTGATGATGTGTTGATGTGTCTTGTTGGCTGGTGTTGATGTGTTGATGTTGTAGTTTTGTGGCTGGTGTGATGTCCTAATATGGTCGTGTGGCTGGTGTTGATGTCCTGATATTGTAAGTGGCTGGTTTGATGTGTTGATGTTGTTGTGTGGCTGGTGTTGATGTGTTGTTGTTGTTGTGTGGCTGTTTGTGATGTGTGGATGTTGTGGTAGTGCTGTTGTTGATGTTGTTGATGTTGTCGTGTGGTTGGTTGTTGATGTGTTGATGTTGTGTGTGGTTTGGGTTTGATGTTGTCGTGTGGGCTGTTATTGATGTGTTGATGTTGTTGTGTGGCTGTTGTGATGTGTTGATGTTGTGGTGTTGCTGTTGTTGTGTAGTTGATGTTGTCGTGTGGTTGTGTGTTGATGTGTTGATGTTGTGGTGTGGCTGTTGTTGATGTGTCTGAGTGTCGCTGTGGGTTGGTGTTGATGTGTTGATGTTGTTGTGTGGCTGTTTGTAGATGTTGTTGCTGTTGTATGGTGAGTGTAGTGGATGTGTTTGATGTTGTTGTGTGGCTGTGTTGATGTGTTGATGTTGTGTGGCTGTTGTTGATGTGTTGATGTTTGTGGTGCTGGCTGTTGTTGATGTGTTGATGTTGTCGTTTGTGGTATGGTGTTGATGTGTTGATGTGGTGGTGTGGCTGTTGTTTATATGTTGATGTTGTCGTGTGGGCGTTGTGAGTGTTGATGTTGTTGTGTGGCTGTTGTTGATGTGTTTGATGTTGTGTGTAGAAGTTAGTTGATGTATTGATGTTGTCGTGTGGCTGGTGTTGATGTCAAGTCGGTTGATGTTGTAGTGTGGCTGTTGTTGATAGTGTTGATGTTGCTCGTGTGGATGTTGTTGATGTGTTGATGTTTGTTGTGTGGCTGTTGATGATGTGTTGATGTTGTGGTGTGGCGTGGTTATATGGTTGATGTTGTCGTCCCTTATGTGGCTGGTGTTGTTTGTTGATGTTGTTGTGTTGGCTGTTGTGGATGTTGTTGATGTTGTCGTGTTGCTGTTGCTGATGTGTTGATGTTGTCGTGTGGCTGTTGTTGATGTGTTGATGTTGTTGTGTGGCACGTGTTGATGTCCTAATATTGTCGAGTGGCTGGTGGTGTTGTGATGTGTAAAGTAAAAAGACCACAAGTGCAATAATGTGAATTTATTGTGGCAACGTTTCGCTTTCCAGGAGCTTTATCAAGCCATTACAAAAAAATAATTGGGTCACAGTGGTATATAAAGGCTCAGAGTGAGGTGAATACTAGTGAGGTACCATTTCGATGTTCACTAGTGGACTACCACTAGTTGTAACTCAGTGAATGTTTGGTGAATGTAAGTACATTCCTAGTCATGTAAGTACATTCCTCATTCCTGAGTTACAATTTCCTTCTTTTTTCATCAAAGACTGCAAGAAAAGAGCTCTTCAAGATTCATATCAATTTCTCACGCATCATCACCGCTTACAACCAAAGTTATAATTCTTCCCAACAGCCAGGTTGCACTAAACGTCTCAAAAGTACTTTCACAAGCTAACACCAGAGTCGCCATCGCTTCTACCACTTCAATAAAGGATCTAACCAGGACAAAACCCAAGCACCACGAACCAGTCAATGCAGGAGTTTACACTATACCCTGTGGAGGCTGTGACAACATCTACGTAGGTGAAGCAGCAAGAAACCTCGTCACCGCCTCTGAACAAATACGCATGTAGATCGACAACTTAATCAACGACCTGCGTACAACACCGAAATTCCACCAATCAATCTTATGAAATTCAGAGGACGCCCAATTAGTGATAAAAAAACTAATTTCCGCACACGGAAGTGCCTTGAATCAGCACTGATGCTGTTTCGAATTCAATTATAAACAAAAAACGGCAGCTTCACATTCCGAAGTCTAGCAAGAATCCCTGAAAACTGTAAAACCATGCCATCCACTAAGTCTCTCCCTGTTATACTACCTCAAACACGAGTGTGAACACCTGAAACACGCTCGCCTCATTCCAGTTTATATTTGTCCACCTTTTCTTTTTGTACCCCAATAAGGTTTTTAATGCTTTTATATTCTTTTTACTCATGATACGAATTAATTGCTCTACCATTATTGTATACTTTGTCACTACACTACTAACTACTAGTAGGTCAGCTACCACTAGTGAAAAAGCGAAATGGTACTCACTAGTATTCAACCTATCTGAAGCCTTTTATATACCCTCTGTGACCCATGTATTGTTTGTAATGGCTTGATAAAGTCCTGGAGAGCGACGAATACGTTGCCACTATAAAATGTCACATTAGTTGCAACTTGTGTCCTTTTACTTTACATTTGTCGGTAATTCTACCACTTTTATTATTGTTGTGTGTTGTTGATGTTGTCGTGTGGCTGGTGTTGATGTGTTGATGTTGTCGTGTGGCTGCGTGTTGATGTCCTATTATATGTCGAGTGGCTCGGGTGTTGGAATGTGTTGATGTTAGTTGTGCTGCCTGGTGTTGATGTGTTGATGTTGTCCCTCGTGTGTCTGGTGTTGATGTGTTGATGTTGTAGATGTGGACTTGTGTTGATGTTTAATATTGTCGTGTGGATTGTGTTGATGTTCCTAACTATTGTCGTGTGGCTGGTCGTTGTTGTCCTATTTGTCGTGTGGTGGTGTTGATGTGTGGATGTTGTTGCGTGGCTGGTGTTGATGTGTTGATTGTTGTCGTGTGGCTGCTGTTATGTGTTGATGTGTTGTGTGGCTGGTGTGATGTATATATTGTCGTGTGGCTGGTGTTGTGTCCTAATATTGTCGCTGTGGGTGGGGTTAATGTGTTGTGTTGTGTTGCTGGATGGTGTTGATGTGTTATGTTGTCCTGTGGCTGTTGTTGATGAGTTTATGTTGATCGTGTGGCTGTGTGATGTGTTGATTGTTGTCGTCTGGCTGTGTTGATGATGTTGATGTTGTCGTACTGTTGGCTGTTGTGATGTGTTGATGGTGTCGTGTAGGTGGTTGTTGACTGTGTTGATGTTGTGTGGATTGGTGTTGATGTGTTGTTATTGTTGTGTGGCTGTTGTTGATGTGTGATGTTGTTGTATGGCTGCGTGTTCATGTCCTTATATTGTCGTGTGGGATGGTGATTGATGTGTGATGTTGTCGTGTGGCTGGTGTTAATTGTTGATGTTGTCTGTGGCTGGTGTTGATGTGTTGATGTGTTGTTGGGCTGGTGTTGAATGTATGATTTTGTCGTGTTTCTGCTGTTGTTGTCGTGTCTGTGTTTGAAGTGTTGATGTTGTGTGTGGTTGTTGTTGATGTGTTGGATGTTGTAGTGTGGCTGGTGTTGATGTGTTGATGTTGTTGTGTGGCTGGTGTTGAATGTGTTGTGTTGTTGTGTGGGCTGATGTTCATGTGTTGATGTTTGCCGTGTAGGCTGTTGTTGATGTGATGATATTGTTGTGGGGCTGGTGTCGATGTCCTAACTATTGTGTGTGGTGGTGTTGATGTTCCTAATATTGTCGTGTGGCTGGTGTTAATGTGTTGATTGTTTGTTGTGTGGCTGTTGTTGATGTGTTGATGTTATGGTGTTGCTGTTGTTGATGCTGTTCATGTTGTCGTTGGCTGGTTGTTGATGTGTTGATGTTGTAGGTTGTGGCGTTTGTTGATGTGTTGGATATTGTGTGCTAGCTGTTGTTGATGTATGTTGATGTTTTGTTGTGTGGATGTGTTGATTGTGATTGACAACACATCAACAACAGCACCAACAACATCAACACATCAACAAACAGCCACTCGACAACATAAAACATCAAAACAACAGCCAAACGACATCTTCAACTCATCAACAACAGCCACACGCCAAACATCAAACATCAACAACGGCCACATGGACGACATCAACACATCAACACCAGCCACACAACACATCAACTCATCAACACCAGCCACACGACAACATCAAACACATCAACAACAGCCACACGACAACATCAACACATCATCAACAGTCACATCGACCACATTTCAACACATCCAAACAACTGCCACACCACATCAATCAAACACATATACCAACAGACACACACATCAACACAACAACAACGCCACACAAACAACTATCAACACATCAACAACTGCCAAACAACAGCCATCGATCCATCAACAACAGCCACACCACTACATCAAACACATCAAAACAGCTACACGACATTATCAACACTTCAAAACAGCCAACACCACAACATCAACACATCAACAACAGCCACACGACAAATTGAACACATCAACAAACTGCAACACCATAACATCAAACACATCAACAACAGCACACAACAACATCAACACATTAACACAGCCCACGAAATATTAGGGAACATCAACACAGCCACACGTCAATATTAGGACATCGACACCAAGCCACACAACAATATCAACCACATAAACAACAGCACACGGCAACATCAACACATCAAATCAGCCACACAACAACATCACACATAATCACAAGCCCACACAACAAACATCAACACATCAACACCAGCACAACGACAACATTCAACACATCAACAAACAGCCACACGCAAACATCAAACTTCAACAACGCCACACGGACATCATCACAAGAAAAACGACGAAATCATTACATCAACACCAGCCACACGTACATCAACACATCAACACCAGCCACAGGACTAACATCAACACATGAACACCAGCCACACGACAACATCAACACATCAACACCAGCCCAGACAATATTAGGACATTGAACACAGCCTTACAACCAACATCAACAATCAACAACAGCCACACAAAATATCAACACATCAACACCAGCCACACACATCAACACTTCAACAAAGCCACACGACAAATCAACACATCAACAAACAGCCACACGAAACATCAACACATCAACAACAGCAGAACGGACAACATCAACACTTCAACAACAGCCACACTAGAACACATAAACTCATCAACAACAGCCCAGGACAAACATAACACATCAAACCATCCACACGACAAACATCAACACTTTACACAGCCACATCGGACAATTTAGGACATCAACACCAAGCCACACCGACAATTTTAGGACATCAACACCAGCAACACAACAACATCAAACATCCAACAGCAGCCAACGACAACATCCAACACATCAAACACCAGCCCACACGCAACAACATCAACACATCACACCAGCACACGACAATATTAGGGACACATAAACACCAGCCAACGACAATATTAGGACATCAACACCAACGCCACACGACTATATAGGACATCAACACAAGACCACACGACAACATCAACTCATCAACACCAGCCACACGAAACATCAACACATTCAACACCCAGGCACACAACAACATCACACATCAACACCAGCACTCCGACAAATATAGGACATCAACACAGCCCACGACAACATCAAACACTCAACACAGCCACACGACACATCAACACATCAACACCAACATAATAAAAGTTGAGTAGAATTACCGGACAATATGTTGGTAAAGTAAAAGGGACACAAGTGCAACTATGTGACCTTTATTGTGGCAACGTTCGCTCTCCCGGAGTTTCGCAAGCTTCCAAACAATACATGGGCACAGAGGTTACTATAAAGGTCAGAGTGAGGTGAAATTATAGTGAGGTACCATGTCGTTGTTCACTAGTGGAACTTCTCAATAGTAGTTGCTAGTCAGGTAGTTGACAAAAGCTTCATACAATATGCAGGTAGAGCAATTAATTCGTACAGAGGAAAGAATATAAAGCATTACCTTGGGTAACATTAAAATATGGTTGGGACAAATATAAAACTGTGAATGAGGCAGCTTGTTTCAGTTTCTCTCTCTGTGTTTGTGTTGGTATAACAGGAGAGGACTATGTGTGGCTGTTTACTGTTTTCAAGGAGGATTCTTGCTAAGACTTCGGGAGATGGTTGAAGCTGCCGTTGTTTGTTTAATTGTATTCGAAAACAGCGATCAGTGCTGATTCAAGGCCTTGCGTGTGCGGAAAATTAGTTTCTTTTTCACTAAATGGGCGTCTCTGTATTTATAAGATTGATTGGTGGATTTCGGTGTTGTACGCAGGCGTTGTTTAAGTTGTGTTCATACATTGACGTATATGTGTTAAATTGAGGCGGGTGTCGAGGGTTTCTTGCTGTTTCACCTACGTATGTTGTTGTCACCAGGCCTCCACACGGTTTAGTTTAAAACTCCTGCATTGATCTGGTTCGTGGTGCTTGGGTTTTGTCCTGGTTAGATTCCTTTATTGAGTGGTAGAAGAAGTCGATGGCGTCTCTGGTGTTAGCTTGTGAAAGTACTTATTGAGAAGTTTAGTGCAACTGCTGTTGGGAAGAATTAAACTTTGTTGTATGCGGGTGATGCTGGAGATTGATGATCTGAAGAGCTCTTTCTTGCAGTCTTTGATGAAACAAGAGTAAATTGTAACTCAGGAATGGAGGAATGTTACTTACATGACTAGGATTGTTACTTTCATTCACCAACATTCATGAGTTACAAATATTGGTAGTCCACTAGTGAACATCGACATGGTTACCTCACTAGTATTCACCTCACTCTGAGCCTTTATATACCCTTGTGTCCATGTATGTTTTGTAATGGCTTGATAAAGCTCCTGGGAAGCGAAACGTTGCCACCCACAATAAATGTCACATTAGTTGCACTGTTGGTTTTTTACTTAACATCAACACCAGCACTCGACAATATTAGGACATCAACCACGTGCACACAACAAATCAACACATTCAACAACCAGCACGACAACATCAACTCATCAGCACAGAACACGAACAACATCAACACATCAACAACAGCCACACAACAACATCAAGCTTTCAACCACCAGCAACACGACAACATCAACATATCAACAACAGCCAACCACAACATCAACACATCAACAACAGCCACACAAACAAATCAAACCAAATCAACAACAGCCACACGACAACATCAACTCATCAACCAACAAGCCACACTACAACATCACACATCAACACCAGCCCACGGACAACATCAAGACATCAACAAACTGCTACAACACAACCATCAACACAATCAACAAACGCCACACAACAACATCAAACATCAAACAACAGACCACACGGACAACATCAACATATAACAACAGCACACCACAACATCAAACACATCAACACCAACACCACGACAACATCATACACTCAACAACAAGCCACACCACTACATAAACCATCAACAACAGCCACCCAACATCACACATCCAACAACAGCCAACACAACAACATCAACACATTCAACAACAGCCACACCACAACATCAACAATCAACAACAGCCACACCACAACATTCAACACTCAACACCAACCACACGACAATACATCAACCCATCAACAACAGCCACACCACAACTCAACAAATCAACACCAACCACACGAGAACATCAACACATCAACAACAGCAACACCACAACATCAAACATCAACAATCAGCCACACACACAACATCAACACACAATAACAGCCACACGACAACATTCAACACAAAACCACACGACAACATCAAAACATCACACCAACACACGAAACATCAACACATCAACAACAGCCAACACAACATAAACAAATCAACAACAGCACACACAACAAACATCAACACATCAACACAGCACACAACACATCAAACAATCAAAAACAAGCCACATGACTATATCAGGACATCAACACAGCCACAACGACATTTTTAGGAATAAACCACCCGCCACACGACAACATACAAACTCATCAACACCAGCCACACAAGACAACATCAACACATCAACACCTGCCACAAAAACATCAACACATCTCAATCACAGCCAACATGACAATATTAGGACATTCAACACGAGTTTCGGATCCACACGTAAAATCAACCACATCAACACCAGCCACGACTACATCAACACATAAAACATCCAGCACACAACCAACAATCAACTCATCAACACCAGCCACACAAACAACATCAACAACTTCTACTACCAGCCACACGACAACACAACACTCCAACAACAGCCACACGACAAATCAACACATCAACAACAGTCACACGAAAACATCAACACTTCAAATCAACAGGCCACACGACATCAAAGCAGAAAACGACACAATCATTACATCAACACAGCCACACGAGATCAACACATCAACACAAGCCACGCGACAACATCAACTCATTAAACACCAGCACACGACAACATCAAACAATTCAACACAGCCACACGTCAATATTATGGGGACATGAACAACCAGCCATAACCATCAACATCAACACATCAAACAAAGCCACACAACAATATCAACACATCAACACCCAGCCAAAAATCAAAAACACATCAACACAGCCACACGAAAACTTCAACATCATCAACACCGCCACACGACTTACCATCAACACATCTAACACAGCCAGACGACAACAATCACCACATCAACTAACCAGCCACACGACAACATTAAACAAATCATCAAACAACAGCCCCTGGACAACATCAACACATCAACACCCATCCACAACGAACAACATCAACAATAACACAGACACACGACATTTTAGGACATCTACACCAGCCACACGACAATATTAGGACATCAAACACCAGCACACAACAACATCAACAATCAACAGCAGCCACACGACAACATCAACACATCAACACCAGCCCCACGCACAATCAACCAATCAACACAGCCACTCGACAATATTAGGGACATCCACACCAGCCACTCGACAATATTAGGACACCCAACACAAGCCACACGACTATATTAGGGACTTCATCCACAAGTCCAACACGAACAACATCAACAATCAACACAGCCACACGACAACATCAACACATCAACACCAGGCACTCAACAACATCAAACATCAACACCTGATCGACAATAATAGACATCAACACCAGCCACACGACAACATCAAACACATCAACCACCAGCCACACGACAACATCAACACATCAAAAACACAACTAAAAAGTTGGTGAATTACCGACAATATGTAAGTAAAGGGACCACTGTGCAACTTAATGTGTCATTTATTGTGGCAAACGTTTCGCTCCTCCAGGAGCCTTTAATCAAGCCATTACAAACAATTACATGGGCACAGAGGTTATATAAAGGCTCAGCGTGAGGTGAATACTAGTGAGGTACCATTTCGATGTTCATAGTTGGACTACCCTAGTAGTAGTAGTAGGATAGTGACAAAAGTAATAATATGGTAGAAGATACAATTATTCGTACATGAGTAAAATAATATAAAGATTACTTGGGATAACATAATAAATTAGGTTGGAAAATTAACACTGTATGAGGCAGATTGTTTCAGGTGATCACTCTCTGGGTCTTTTGTTGTAGATAACACGGAGAGACTATGTGATGGCATGGTTTACTGTTTCAGGAGGATCTCTTGCTAAGACTTCGGAGTGGTGGAAGCTGCGTGGTTTTGTTTAATTGGTATTCGAAACAGCGATCCAGTGCTGATTCAAGCACTTGCGTGTGCGGACATTTAGTTTCTTTTATCAATAATTGGGCGTCATTGAATTTCATAAGGATGATGGTGGAATTTCGG
>NC_069400.1:21544931-21582431 GCF_026875155.1 Cherax quadricarinatus
AAAGGGGGGAGAAAACGTTTGCAGGCAATGTTGGGTCTCACAATCTTTCGTTCAGTCCTGAACTTTATTAAGTTCTCAGCAGCTGACTCACCTTACCTCAGCAGCTGACTCACCTTACCTCAGCAGCTGACTCACCTTACCTCAGCAGCTGACTCACCTTACCTCAGCAGCTGACTCACCTTACCTCAGCAGCTGACTCACCTCAGCAGCTGACTCACCTTACCTCAGCAGCTGACTCACCTTACCTCAGCAACTGACTCACCTTACCTCACCTGTTCGCTGTTAATTTCTCTGATTCTAAAGTGCTGAGTCAATAACTCAGTTCTCTGATATGTCTCTTTTCTCAGCTTAAGCACTGCACTTAAGGATACCAGCGTCAGGCTACCAGCGTGGTGATACCAACGTGGTGATACCAGTGTTGTGATACCAATGTGGTGATATCAATGTGGTGATACCAGCGTGGTGATACCAATGTGGTGATACCAACTTCGGGATACCAACGTGATGATGCCAACTTGTAGATGTCAACGTAGATATGCTAACTTGGGAGTAGCTACGTCTGAATACCTAAGTGGGTATACCAACATAAGGATACCAACCTGGGGATACCAGCACTCCAAGGCCGTAGTTTCCACTAGCCCTCTCGATCAGGAAGACTCCTTTTCTAACCTCAAAGAATTTTGCGTTTATTTTAGTCTCCTCCAATTGTAAAAAGACTTCAATAAAGAGGCTACGAGGACCTCTTGGTATAACTAAGAGGCCCCTTCCACTTCAGGGGGTCCACGGCCCCCACGCTGAGAACCATAACCCTCTAGCTAAGGTACTGTGTGTGTGCCGTGTTGCCAGGCATAAGCTGCCAGCTTATATTACTTCGCTATTCACGGAAAATATATGTAAATATTGGTTATGTTGCATTATTCTGGCATAGAATATAAATATTTAATTTATTTGGATGTTTTGATCAGGCAAAAGTCAACGAACTCGATGATGAGCGAGATCGTTCGCTTTCTTTGGGCGAGATTTCGTGACTGAAACAATACACAGACAACGCGTACATGGGAGAAAGAAGCATACGACGACGTTTCGGTCCTAATTGGACAGATACGTTGGACCGAAACGTCGTCGTAAGCTTCTCTCTCCTATGTGAGGGTTATTTATGCATCTTTCAATACTTGTTGATTGCTTTTATTGGTTTAAAGCCTGTCGACTGCATGAGGGATCATCGAGGCTGTATGTCACCTGTACACCATCAGTCGAGATCCTGTCTGAATGACTAAAATATCTATGGCTGGTGGAGTATAGGTGACACGAGCCTCATGCAGCCGACAGGCATTTAATTGCACAAACCAACCAGTCCAATAAAAATCTAACAATTGATCTTTTAATATGAGAATAATAGAACCACAGAAATTGAAACAATAATTTGACACAAAATTGTGTGATAATTCAAAAGTTGTGCATATATTCTTCTGAGTATATCTCTTGATGCGTCTACATTGAGAGCAGCAGTGTATATACACTTAGAGTGTGTATATCTTAGTCTAATTTAGCTCCATCATTATAAGTTTGACTGGTGGGGTAAAGGGGACAAGCGTTGATAAACCTCTTTTAGCCGATAGGTTTTAAATCAGTTAAAGCAATTAACAAATACAGAGAAATGTGTTGTGCAATGTTTTAGAAACAGCCTTTTCCAATCAGGACGAACTATCTCGCTCTTAGTAGAGTTCCTTGACTTTTGCTTAGTCTAAAGTTCCAGACGTGGGCAAACTGTGGTTCTCGAGTCTCATGCGGCTCCCGAAGCTACTCTGTGCGGCTCCCAAAGCTACTGTGTGCGGCTCCCGAAGCTACTGTGTGCGGCTCCCGAAGCTACTGTGTGCAGCTCCCGAAGCTACTCTGTGTGGCTCCCGAAGCTACTCTGTGCGGCTTCCGAAGCTACTCTGTGCGGCTCCCAAAGCTACTCTGTGCGGCTCCCAAAGCTACTCTGTGCAGCTCCCAAAGCTACTCTGTGCGGCTCCCGAAGCTACTCTGTGCGGCTCCCGAAGCTACTCTGTGCGGCTCCCGAAGCTACTCTGTGCGGCTCCCGAAGCTACTCTGTGCGGCTCCCGAGACAATATTGCCATTTTTCCTAAAATTTTATATTAATAATCTATAGCAGTACAGTATGTGAACCCCTTACTGCTGTGAATGTCTCTTCTCTGTAATGAAATTAACCAAGTCAAAACACGGTACTATGCCCACTAACAGCCACCGACCTCACTGAGCTTCTTATAACACCGTCGACATCCTACTAGCAAGATTTTAAATTTTTAGCTGCAAAACAATGAAGACTCAGTCAATTTTCAACGAGCAGAGATTAAACATATTCTGCATTGGCGAGGAGGACTCCTATGTAGTTGTATTTATTTATTAGTTATAAATACAATTTTAAAATATGTAAGACTGAGATCTTTATTCCCAAAACCCAGGTTTAGTACGATTTCTAAATTAATAAAACAAATGCGAGAACACCATGAGGTAGAAAATATATTGTAGTGAGCGCCAAGCTCACCACAATTCGGGATTTCATAACAAATATTGTTTTTGAACGAAAAAAAAATGATTTTTTTTCCTCTGGGCTGGAGAATATTTCAAAATTCCTGCCAAAAATACAGACCAACTGTAGGTGGAGTAATGCCACCAAGCTAATATATCCATTATATTCCGATATATCATAAAAAATTGTTTTTGTACTATGTTTAGATTTTGATTAATATACGTAAAATGAAATATGAAAATAATATATTAAATTGACAGTTAAATAATTCTGATAATTTCTCGGTAAAGTGAGAAAGCTGTGACCCAAGAACTTACAGAGCAGAATCCATATTTATTGAGACAACGTCTCGCTCCAGAAGAGCTTAATAATGATGTGATCAAGAGCTAAACAGGGCAAAACGTTGTCTCAAATATAGGCTGGCTCTGCCATCCCACTACCCTGCCTTCTCACCATCCTGAGACACAGTATGGGACATCCCTCCCACTATCTTGAGACACAGTATGGGACATCCCTCTCACCATCCTGGGACACAGTATGGGACATCCCTCTAACCAACCTGAGACAAAGTATGGGACATCCCTCTCACCATCCAAAGACACAGTATGAGACATCCCTCCCACCATCCTGAGACACAGTATGGGACATCCCTCCCACCATCCTGAGACACAGTATGGGACATCCCTCTCACCATCCTAAGACACAATATGGGACATCCCCCACACCAGCCTGAGACACAGTATGGAACATCCCTCTCACCATCCAAACACAGATGGGACATCCCTCCCACCATCCTGAGACACAGAATGGGACATCCTCCCACCATCCTGAACACAGAAAGGGACATCCTCCCACCACCTGAGACACAGTATGGGACATCCCCCCACACCATCCTGAGAACACAGTAGGGACATCCCTCCACCACCCTAAAGACAACAGTATGGGAACATCCCCCCACCTCCTGACACAGTATGGGACATCCCTTCCACCATCCTGGGACACAGTATGGGACATCCCTCCCACCATCCTGAGACACAGTATGGGACATCCCTCCACCATCCTGAGACACAGTATGGGACATCCTTCCACCATCCTGAGACACAGTATGGGACATCCCCCCACCTCCTGGGACACAGTATGGGACATCCCCTAACCATCCTGGACACAGTATGGACACCCTCCCCCATCCGATACACAGTAGGGACATCCCTCTAACCATCCTGAGATACAGTATGGGACATCCCTCCCACCATCCTGGGACACAGTATGGGACATCCCTCTCACCATCCTGAGACACAGTATGGGACATCCCTCTCACCATCCAAAGACACAGTATGGGACACCTCCCACCATCCTGAGCACAGTATGGGACATCCCCTCCCCATCCTGAAAACAGAAATGGGACACCTCCCACCATCCTGGACACAGTATGGGACATCCCCCCACCATCCTGAGACACAGTAGGGGAAACATCCCTCTAACCATCCAAAGACACAGTATGGGAAAACCCTTTCCACCATCCTGAACACGAATGGGACATCCCTCCCATCCTGAAAACAGTAGGGGACATCCTTTCCCACCATCCTGGACACATTTATGGGACATCCCTCCCACCATCCTGAACACAGTATGGACACCCCTCCACCATCCTGAACACAGTATGGGACAACCCTCCCACCATTGAGACCACAGTATGGAACATCCTTTCCACCATCCTGAGAACAGAATGGGAATCCCTCCCACCTTTCCTGAGACACAGTATGGAAAACCCTCCCACCTAAGACACGTATGGACATCCTTCCACCATCCTGAGACAGAATGGGAACCCCTCCCCCACCAAAGATAAAAGTATGGACATCCCTCACCCCAAATCCGAGACACGTATGGGACATCCCTTTACCTCCTCACTTCCCTCCACCATCCTCGAGACACCAGTAAAATGGGACACATCCCTCCCACCATTGAGACACAGTATGGGACATCCTTCACCATCCTGAGACCAGAATGGGACATCCCCCCCAAACCATCCTAAGACACAGTATGGGACATCCCTCACCCACCTGAGACACAGAAATGGGACATCCTTTCACCATCCTAAAGACACAGTATGGGACATCCCTCCACCATCCTGAGAACAGTATGGGACATCCCCTACCTCCTGGAACAGTAGGGGGACATCCTCTCACCATCCAAGACACAGTATGGACATCCCTCCCATCCTGAACACAGATGGGACATCCCTCTCACCATCCTAAGACACAGTATGGGACACCCCCTCAACCATCCTAGACACAGTATGGACATCCCCTCACCACCCCTGAACACAGTATGGGACATCCCCCCACCATCCTGAGACACAGAATGGGACATCCCCCCCACCATCCTGGACACAGTATGGACATCCTCTCACCATCCGGACAATATGGGACATCCCTCCACCATCCTGAACATAGTTTGGGACATCCTCCCCCATCCTGAGACACAGTATTGGACACCTTCACCACCGACAGTATGGGACATCCCCCCACCATCTAGACACAGTATGGGACTTCCTTCCCACCTCCTGGGACACGTAAGGGACATCCTTCCACATCCTGGGACACAGTTTGGGACATCCCTCCACATCTGAGACACATTTTGGGACATTCCCCCCCTCCTGGACACAGTAGGAACATCCCCACCATCCTGGACAAGTTGGGTCACCCTCCCCCACCACCTGAACACAGTAAGACATCCCTCCCCATCCTGAGACACAGTAGGACACCTTTCACCATCCTGAACAAGTAGGCATCCTTTCACATCCGAGACACAGTAGGGGACACCCTCCCACCACCTGAGACACAGAAATGGGACATCTATCTACCATCTGAGACACAGATGGGACTTTCTTTCCCCAAATCCTGAACACAGTAGGGCCATCCCCCCCACCATCCTGAGACACATATGGGACATCCCTACCATCCTGAACACATATGGAAAACTTTCCACCATCCTGAACAGTATGGGACATCCCTCCCACTCCTATCACAGATGGGACATCCCTCAACCATCCTGAACACAGTAATGACACCCTCCCCCCAAACCTGGACACAGTATGGACATCCCTCTCACAATCCTGAGAACAGTATTGGACATCCCTCCCACATCCTGGACACAGATGGGACATCCCCACCATCTTTCGGACACAGTACTGGGACATCCCCTCACCATCCGAACACAGAAGGAATCCCCCCCACCATCCGGACACAGTATGGGACACCCCCACCATAATGAGACACAGTATGGGCCCATCCTTCCACCATCCTGGGGCCAAAGGTTTCCCCCCCCCATTGGCACTTGGGCCCCCCCCCCCCCAAAAGGGCATCCCCCACCCCAACCACCAGATTGGGATATCCCTCCCACCATCCTGAAACACAGTAATGGAAAACCTCACACCATCCTGAACACAGTATGGGACATCCCTCCCACCATCCTGAGATACAGTATGGGACATCCCTCTAACCATCCTGAGACACAGTATGGGACATCCCTCTCACCATCCAAAGACACAGTATAGGACATCCCTCCCATCCTGAGACACAGAATGGGACATCCCTCTCACCATCCTAAGACACAGTATGGGACATCCCTCTAACCATCCGTAGATACAGTATGGGACATCCCGCTCACCATCCTGAGACACAGTATGGGACATCCCTCTCACCATCCTGAGACACAGAATGGGACATCCCTCCCACCATCCTGGCACACAGTATGGGACATCCCTCTCACCATCCTGGGACACAGTATGGGACATCCCTTCCACCATCCTGAGACATAGTGTGGGACATCCCTCTCACCATCCTGAGACACAGTATGGGACATCCCTCTCACCATCCTAAGACACAGTATGGGACATCCTTCCCACCATCCTGAGACACAGTATGGGACATCCTTCCAACCATCCTGAGACACAGTATGGAACATCCCTCACACCATCTGAGACACAGTATGGGACATCCCCCACCGTCCTGGGACACAGTATGGGACATCCCCCACCATCCTGGGACACAGTATGGGACATCCCCCACCATCCTGGGACACAGTATGGGACATCCCCCACCATCCTGGGACACAGTATGGGACATACCTCTCACCATCCTGAGACACAGTATGGGACATCCCTCCCACCATCCTGAGACACAGTATGAGACATCCCTCCCACCATCCTGAGACACAGTATGGGACATCCTTTCCACCATCCTGAGACAAAGTATGGGACATCCCTCTCACCATCCTGAGACACAGTATGGGACATCCCTCCCACCATCCTGAGACACAGTATGGGACATCCCTACCATCCTGAGACACAGTATGGGACATCCCTCTCACCATCCAAAGACACAGTATGGGCCATCCCTCCCACCATCCTGAGACACAGTATGGGACATCCCTACCATCCTGAGACACAGTATGGGACATTCTTTCCACCATCCTGAGACACAGTATGGGCCATCCCTCCCACCATCCTGAGACACAGTATGGGACATCCCTCCCACCATCCTGAGATACAGTATGGGACAACCCTCCCACCATCCTGAGACACAGTATGGGACATCCCTCTCACCATCCTGAGATACAGTATGGGACATCCCTCCCATCATCCTGGGACACAGTATGGGATATCCCTCCCATCATCCTGGGGCACAGTATGGGACATCCCTCCCACCATCCTGGGACACAGTATAGGTCAAGGCTCCAGGTCTGCCAGCAGTGGTTGTACTGTTATATTTTAATATATATATGGTGGAGGAGTGGTTTCTGTAGCATAATATATATATATATATTATATATATATATATAATATATATATATTATAATATATATATATATAAAATATATAATAATATATATATAATAAAATATGAAATATAATATATATTATATATAAAATATATATAATATATATAATATATAAAATATATATATATAATGTATTTTAAATTTTTTTTAAATCACACGGGCCCGATTCCACAAGGCAGGGGCCCGAAAAGAAAAACTTTCACCATCATTCATCCATACACTGTTCTTGCAGAAGGGTGCTTTACACTACAGTTTTTAAGCTTGCAACATTAACACCCCTCTTCAGAGTGCAGGCACGGTAACTTCCCACTCCAGACTAAAGTCCGGCCGCCGGTTTCCCTGAACCCCTTCATAATGTTACTTTTCTCACACTCCAAAAGCACGTCCAAGTATTAAAAACCATTTGCCTCCATTCACTCCTACAAACACCTCACCACGCCTGCGGAAGTCCAAGCCCCTCGCCCCAAAAAACCCCCTTTTTCCCCCTCCCCCAACCTTTCCGGGGCGACCCCTACCCCGCCTTCCTTCCACACAGACCAACCCCCTTGAAGTCATTCTGTTTCGCTCCATTTCTCTAAAAATCCAACCCCCTCAACAACCCTTCCTCACCCTCTGGACAACATTTTGGGAATCCCCCACCTCCTCCTAAATTCCAAAATACGAATTTTCCCGCATTTTATTCACACCACACATTGCCCTCAAATGACATCTCCCCGCCTCCACCTTCTCCTCGCTGCAACTTTTACACCCATACTTCACACCCCTAAAGGCGTTGGAAAACTAACCTCAACACCCCCTTTGCCCCCAAGGGCAAAGTTCTTTTCTCCACGACTCCTGTGCACCACTCACCCCTTTTCCCCTCATCAATTCTATGATTCACCTCATCTTTCATAGACCCCTCCGCGACAACCCCCCTCCCAAATACTGAATACATCACCCCCTCCATCTCTCTCCCCCCAATCTTTTATCCAATCTTTTATCACCTAAACTTTTTATCCTCAAACCTTTCTCTTCCTGTATTCACTTTAATTTCTTCTTTTGCACACCCTACCAATTCCCCGCCAATCTCTGCAACTTCCTTCAGAATCTCCCAAGAGCACAGTGTCATCAGCAAAGAGCAACTGTGACAGCTCCCACTTTATGTGTGATTCTTTATCTTTTAACTCCACCCCTCTTGCCAAGACCCTCGCATTACTTCCTTACAACCCCATCTATAAAAAATTTTAAACAACCACGGTGACATCACACATCCTTGTCTAAGGCCTAAGTTACTGGGAAAAAAATTTCCCTCTTTCCTACATACTCTAACTTGACCCTCACTATCCTCGTAAAAACTCTTCACTGCTTTCATAACCTACCTCCTACACCCATACACCTGCAACATCTGCCACATGCCCCCCTATCCACCCGTCATACGCCTTTTCCCAAATCCATAAATGCCACAAAGACCTCTTTAGCTTTATCTAAATATTGTTCACTTATATGTTTCACTGTAAACACCTGGTCCACACACCCCCTCCCCTTTCCTAAAGTCTCCTTGTTCACCTGCTATCCTATTCTCCTCTTACTTTTAATTCTTTCAATAATAACTCTACCATACACTTTACCAGGTATACTCAACAAACTTATCCCCCTATAATTTTTGCACTCTCTTTTGTCCCTTTGCCTTTATACAAAGGAACTATGCATGCTCTCTGCCAATCCCTAGGTACCTTACCCTCTTCCCCTACATTTATTGAAATAATTGCACCAACCACTCCAAAACTATATCCCCCCTGCTTTTAAAAATTTCTATCTTTATCCCCATCAATCCCGGCTGCCTTACCCTCTTTCATTTTACCTACTGCCTCACGAACTTCCCCCACACTCACAACTGGCTCTTCCTCCACTCCTACAAGATGTAATTCCTCCTTGCCCTAACACGAAATCACAGCTTCCCTATCTTCATCAACATTTAACAATTCCTCAAAATATTCCCTCCATCTTCCCAATACCTCTAACTCTCCATTTAATAACTCTCCTCTCCTATTTTTAACTGACAAATCCATTTGTTCTCTAGGCTTCTTTAACTTGTTAATCTCACTCCAAAATTTTTTCTTATTTTCAACAAAATTTGTTGATACCATCTCACCCACTCTCTCATTTGCTCTCTTTTTACATTGCTTCACCACTCTCTTAACCTCTCTCTTTTTCTCCATATACTCTTCCCTCCTTGCATCACTTCTACTTTGTAAAAACTTCTCATATGCTAATTTTTTCTCCCTTACTACTCTCTTTAAATCATCATTCCACCAATCGCTCCTCTTCCCTCCCGCACCCACTTTCCTGTAACCACAAACTACTACATTTTTAAACCTACCCCATACCTCTTCGACCCCATTGCCTATGCTCTCATTAGCCCATCTATCCTCCAATAGCTGTTTATATCTTACCCTAACTGCCTCCTCTTTTAGTTTATAAACCTTCACCTCTCTCTTCCCTGATGCTTCTATTCTCTGTGTATCCCATCTACCTTTTACTCTCAGTGTAGCTACAACTAGAAAGTGATCTGATATATCTGTGGCCCCTCTATAAACATGTACATCCTGAAGTCTACTCAACAGTCTTTTATCTACCAATACATAATCCAACAAACTACTGTCATTTCGCCCTACATCATATCTTGTATACTTATTTAATCCTCTTTTTCTTAAAATATGTATTACCTATAACTAAACCCCTTTCTATACAAAGTTCAATCAAAGGGCTCCCATTATCATTTACACCTGGCACCCCAAACTTACCTACCACACCCTCTCTAAAAGTTTCTCCTACTTTAGCATTCAGGTCCCCTACTACAATTACTCTCTCACTTGGTTCAAAGGCTCCTATACATTCACTTAACATCTCCCAAAATCTCTCTCTCTCCTCTGCATTCCTCTCTTCTCCAGATGCATACACGCTTATTATGACCCACTTTTCGCATCCAACCTTTACTTTAATCCACATAATTCTTGAATTTACACATTCATATTCTCTTTTCGCCTTCCATAACTGATCCTTCAACATTACTGCTACCCGATGGAAATAAATGGTATAAAATACCGACACAATGGAAATATAAACACAAATGCAGTATAATGTGATCCTTTATTGACTACGTTTCGCCCACACAGTGGGCTTTTTCAAGTCACAAACAGAACTACCTGGGGTGGAAGGAACGCGAGTATTTATAGTCCGGTTCAGAATGCTGAGGTCAGGTGAAGAATGCTGCATCTGATGATGTACCGAGTGGGGTTATAGAGTCTAAAAACTTGGGTAGCTTGGAAAGGAGATTGGATAAGTTTGTGAGCAGACCTTCTACAGTGTTCTTATGTGGGGTAGCGATGAAGAAGTTTTGGCAAGTGGTTCAGCTATGTTATAGAAGCCACTATTCTGGTTGAAGTTGTCGGATATAGAAATAAGTGATGATTCCAGGATTCTTCGGTATTGAGTGTTGTCTTCTGTGGCGATAAGTCTTGAGTTTCTGTAGTTTATCAAGTGGTTGTGTGAATTACGGTGTTGTACGCAGGCATTCCTTGTGTCGTCAGACCTGCTTGCGTATTGGTGTTCTGAAATACGTGTTTGGAGGTCCCTTGATGTTTCGCCCACGTATAACTTGTTGCAGTCATTACTCGGTACATCATCAGATGCAGCATTCTTCACCTGACCTCAGCATTCTGAACCGGACTATAAAAACTCGCGTTCCTTCCACCCCAGGTAGTTCTGTTTGTGACTTGAAAAAGCCCACTGTGTGGGCGAAACGTAGTCAATAAAGGATCACATTATACTGCATTTGTGTTTATATTTCCATTACTGCTACCCCTTCCTTTGCTCTAACTCTCTCAGATACTCCAGATTTAATCCCATTTATTTCCCCCCACCGAAACTCCCCTACCCCCTTCAGCTTTGTTTCGCTTAGGGCCAGGACATCCCAAATTCTTTTCATTCATAACATCAGCAATCATCTGTTTCTTGTCATCCGCACAACATCCACGCACATTCAAGCATCCCAGTTTTATAAAGTTTTTCTTCTTCTCTTTTTTAGTAAATGTATACAGGAGAAGGGGGTTACTAGCCCATTGCTCCCGGCATTTTAGTCGCCTCATACGACACGCATGGCTTACGGAGGAAAGATTCTTTTCCACTTCCCCATGGACAATAGAAGAAATAAAGAAGAACAAGAGCTATTTAGAAAAAGGAGAAAAACCTAGATGTATGTATATATATATGCATGTGCGTGTCTGTGAAGTGTGACCAAAGTGTAAGTAGGAGTAGCAAGATATCCCTGTTATCTAGCGTGTTTATGAGACAGAAAAAGAAACCAGCAATCCTACCATCATGCAAAACAGTTACAGGTTTCTGTTTCACAGTCATCTGGCAGGAGGGTAGTACTTCCCGGGGTGGTTGCTGTCTAACAACCTACTGTAATATATATATATATATATATATATATATATAATATATATATATATATATATATATATATATATATATATATATATATATATATATATGTCGTGCCGAATATGTAAAACTGGTCAATTAGCAAGAACTCATTTAAAATTAAGACCTTTCTAAAATTTTCTTTTATACGTTTAAAGATATATTTTTTTCATTAATGTTAATGTAAAAAAATTTAATTTTGCTCCAAAAGAATCTTAGAAAACTTACCTAACCTTATTATAACAAGAACAATTTATTTTAGCCTAACCCAACTAAATATATTTTAGATTTGTTTACAATAATTTAATACTAAACAAACACAGTGAAATATATTTTTTTCGTTAGGTTCAGGATGATTTTGGCGAAATTATTGCATACACAAATTTTCGCTTGTCCTATATGGCAAGATGAGCGTTGCTATTTAAACCAAGATCGCAAGTTCTGCCTATTCGGCACGACAAATATATATATATATATATATATAATATATATATATATATATATATATATATATATATATACACTAATAATTTGCTAGTAAAATTGCATAATAGCAAAGGAGCGTGTGAGTGCAAGTCTCGAAGTGTATGTCTTAAGTGCGTGCGTTGAGTGCGTGTTGATTGCGTGTGAGTGCGTGTCAGTAGTAATTCATAACACATCAACAACTACTACAATCACTCCCCCCTCCCACTACTAGCCCCCCACCTATGCTTCTTTCAACTACCTCTCCCCCTCCCTCCCACTCATCCATATAACCTGGTCCGAGGTTCACTACCCCCACCACTACGACAGTTCTTGTAACCACACCACTACCTGACCACTATCTCTAACACTAGTAAAGTTTCACTACTATCCAAACCACTACTTGGCCGCTATCCCCACCCTAGCATAGATCTAGTAACCAAACCAATACCACAACTACTAGCCCACCACTAGCTCCCATGATAACATCAACAATCATCTCCATTTTAACACACGCTACAGAAACCCCTACATTGCCTCGATACAATCACCCTACCTCACCCCCACCCCTAGTACAACCCCGTCACCCCACACCACTACCACAACCACACTACCTCCACTATGCAACGCACGACACATTCCCACAGTAAATAGCTTAACAACCTCCCACTGTGGCATCCGGCAACGTCAACTTATCACGAGAGGTACGACACGAAAGGTGAAGGGGGAGGGGGTGTCGCTGGTAGCACCGTCAGGTCGCAGGTCAGGTCAAGCCAGCCACAGGGTCAGGTCGTCGTAACGGAGGAGGGCAACGCTACTGCAGTGTAACTGATGATGTGATTGACTTGGTCGGAAGGGCGTAGGCACCTAAACTTTGAGAACATTAGCACTGGTTCTCTGAAGTCGTTGGTACTTGAGGGTGTTGACATTTGGCCCTCTAAGAGTGTTGGCACCGGAATTTTTGAGAGTGGTTGGCACTTGGCTCTCTGAAGGCAAAGACATTCTGGAGACGAAGGGGCACTGAAGGCAGAAAAGAGGAAAAAGAATGAGTGTGAAGCAGAAAGGAACAGCCTTGCGTATTATGTGAGAAAGAGTGTGAAAATTGGTAGGTAGACAGGGAACTAAATTAAAAGATGGAAAGGGAAAAAAGAGAGTAAAAAGACAGGCAACAAGGAAGGGTTAAAATATATAAACGAGGGAATTGGAAAGTATAAAAGAAATATTAGAGGATTAAAAGTAGTGAGAAAATTTGACGTAAAACAAAATAAAACAAGTTTTATTTAAGATAGATCATAGGGAGGGATAAGAACAGGAAAAAAAGGAAGAGTAAGTAGAGAAGACAGGAATAGCAAACAAGAAAAACGGACATTTCATAAACTCGCCTTAATCTATTGATAAACGGAATTTTTTCTCTCCCAAACTAACTTCCATACATTTCCTCTTTTAGATATCGTGTTTCATATCGCCACACTAATATATCCTTCGTATTAATTCAGTTCATACTTCAGTAACTGATGCTTCCAGTGTTTTCATTACCTGCTCCTCCTGTCCTCTTTGGTAAACCTTTAGAAAGTACAGAAGTGTTCACCTTTTTGATGCCAACAATGTTCTTTTCTGTCATATTAAAGATCACAACCATCCTATTAACTGGTCCTGTACTGCAATATGGTTGAATGTAACATTATTTTCGACATTCATAGCATGAGTTTTAAGTGGTGGCTTTGTGTCTGTTGATGCTATCCTTTCTCAATACAAATGCTCTGACTCTCAAAACACCTATGACTTGATCTGACTTTTTTCTCTTCTTTCCCCCTTGTCCTGTCTTCTGTATTTCCTTTGCCTTTCATTTCTCCCTCTCTTGCTCTTCGTAGCACGAGGGACAGGTGCTGGTGTGTTGAGATGCTTTAATCTATACTAACTTGAGATGTAATATACTCTCGTTGCTTTAGCTCTTGTCCCACAGGGTTGTACCAGGGTTTGTTTTGTTTTAGTAGATTATGTCCCTTGCCCAAGTAGTCTCCTATGGTCCTCACTAGTACCAATTTTACTACAACTACTGATACTACCTCATTACTACTACTACCATTGCTACTATTATTACTATTACTTCTATTGGTAATTCTTTTAACAAACTACTACAATAATTCCCTTCTTCCCTATCCTTCATCTGGCTTTACCTCATCCTCCGTTTCATCCAAAATCGACAACTATATTAATAGTAAAACAAGATGCTAAAATATTATCACTAGCTCCTACGAGATAAAATTCCAAACACAACATGACTTACGTAAAAGAGTTAAATTAACAAATCCTTTACGACACAGATTCGCAACTTTCCATCTGATTCCATTACATATGAAAATAAAAAAAGTTAATTTCATTGCAAAGTTGACAATGTGTGGGTTACATGTTATAAAATATTAATTACAGAGAAGGCCACTAGCATGCCTAGGCATTTCCACCAGATTCGTTTTGGGACTTGAGGCCATTCGTGGCTATACGTTTTCTTTAATAATTGTCCTGAACTGTACATAAATGTCTTTTTTCCACTTTCGTACCTGACTGAAACTGTCACAACCTTTCTGAAATATTAAACCTTCCGACTGAATCGTTTTAATTTTTGTATGTAAGTTAGAATTTTGACTTTGATTTCTGATGTCGTTTTGAAACTGAATTTTAATATTATAGTAATACTGTTTAAATTATGATGATGGCTGAAGAATGATCCGAAATGGTCTTGCCTCTCTTTTAATGTGATTATATATATATATATATATATATATATATATATATATATATATATATATATATATATATATAATATATATATATATAATATATATATATATATATATATATATATATATATATATAATAATATATATATATATATATAATATATATATATATATATATAATGTCGTGCCGAATAGGTAAAACTGGTCAATTAGCAAGATAAGTCCTTTTTCAAAATTTTCTTTCATACGTTTAAAGATATATTTTGTACCAAAAAAAACTTAGAAAACTTATCTAACCTTATTGTAACAAGCGCAATTTAATTTAGCCTAATCCAACTAAATATATTTTAGATAAGTTTAAAATAATTTAATAATAAGCAAACACAATGAAATATATTTTTATCGTTAGATACAGAATGATTTTTGCGAAATTATTGCATACACATTTTTTTGCTTGCCTTATTCGGCAAGAAGAAAGCTGCTGTTTAGGCCAAAATCGCAAATTTTACCTATTCGGCACAGCTTCAGGGAGAACTTGAGATTTCTCTGAAGCAAGTTTATTCTTTTCTCTGAGGATGAGGGTCCCAGGACAGTTATATAGGGAGGTACCACCTCTAGATAGATATAATATATATATATATATATATATATATATATATATATATATATATATATATATATATATATACATATCCTAGGTAGTAGGTTGGTAGACAGCAACCGCCCAGGGAGGTACTACCGTCCTGCCAAGTGAGTGTAAAACGAAAGCCTGTAATTGTTTTACATGATGGTAGGATTGCTGGTGTCCTTTTTTCTGTCTCATGAACATGCAAGATTTCAGGTACGTCTTGCTACTTCTACTTACACTTAGGTCACACTACACATACATGTACAAGCACATATATACACACCCCTCTGGGTTTTCTTCTATTTTCTTTCTAGTTCTTATTCTTGTTTATTTCCTCTTATCTCCATGGGGAAGTGGAACAGAATTCTTCCTCCGTAAGCCATGCGTGTTGTAAGAGGCAACTAAAATGCCGGGAGCAAGGGGCTAGTAACCTCTTCTCCTGTATATATTACTAAATGTAAAAGGAGAAACTTTCGTTTTTCCTTTTGGGCCACCCCGCCTTGGTGGGATACGGCCGGTGTGTTGAAAGAAAGAAAGAATATATACATATCCTAGGAAGTAGGTTGGTAGACAGCAACCACCCAGGGAGGTACTACCGTCCTGCCAAGTGACTGTAAATCGAAAACCTGTAATTGTTTTACATGATGGTAGGATTGCTGGTGTCTATTTTCTGTCTCATAAACATGCAAGATTTCAGGTACATCTTGCTACTTCTACTTACACTTAGGTCACACTACACATACATGTACAAGCACATATATACACACATACCCCTCTGGGTTTTCTTCTATTTTCTTTCTAGTTCTTGTTCTTGTTTATTTCCTTTTAAATCTCCATGGGAGAAGTGGAACAGAATTCTTCCTCCGTAGCCATGCTACTTGTAAGAGGCGACTAAGAATTACCGGGGAGCAAGGGGCTAGTAACCCCTCTCCTGTATATATTACTAAATGTGAAAAAAGAATACTTTTGTTTTACTTTTTTGGGCCACCCGCCTGGTGGGATACGGCCGGGTGTTGTTTGAAAAAAAGATTATATAATATAATATATATAATATTGAACTATTTCAATATATGATTTGTTAACAAAGAAAACGAGAAGTATCAACAATTAGTGACAATAACTGGGTTCGAGCTTAACAGAATTGTTGAAACCTCAATATTAGAGAAAATAACTAGATTTAGACATGATGATGAGAGAAGTAAGATGAGAGGGGAAGTTAAGTAGGTGGGGAAGTTATGCTGAGGAGGGGGATAGTTAATGTGAGAAGGGGAATAAGGAGGGGGGGGGAAGGATTAATGTGAGGTGGGGGGAAGTGGTAATGTGAAGGGTGGGGAGTATAAATGTGAGGGAGGGGGATAGTAATGTGATGTGGAGAGGAAGTTAATGTGAGGTGGAGGGGGAAGTTATTTGAGGGGAGGGGGAAGTTAATGTGAGGGGAGGGGGAAGTTAAGTGAGGGAGGGGGAATTATGTGAGGGGAGGGGAAGTTAATGTGAGGGGTAGGGGGAAGTTAAGTGGAGGGGGGTGGACAGTTTAATGTGAGGGGGAGGGGGAAGTTAATGTGAGGGGAGGGGAAGTTAATGGTGAGGGGAGGGGAAGTTAAGTGGGGGAGGGGGAAGTATTGAAGGAGGGGGAAAGTTAATGTGAGGGGAGGGGAAGTTAATGTGAGGGGAGGGGGAAGGTTAATGTGAGGGAGGGGGAAGTAATGTGAGGGAGTGGGAAGTTAATGTGAGGGGAGGGGGAAGTTAATGTGAGGGAGGGATGGAATTATGTGAGGAGGGGGAAGTTAATGTAGGGGAGGTGGAAGTTAATGTGAGGGATAGGGGGAAGTTAATGTGAGGGGAGGGGAAGTTAATGTGAGGGGAGGGGGAAGTTAATGTGAGGGGAGGGGAAGTTAATGTGAGGGAGGGGAAGTTAATGTGAGGGGAGGGGGAAGTTAATGTGAGGGGAGGGGGTAGTTAATGTGAGGGAAGGGGGAAGTTAATGTAGGGGAGGGGGAAGTTAATGTTGAGGGGAGGGGGAAGTTAATGTAGGAGGGGGAAGTTAATGTGAGGGAGGGGGAAGTTAATGTGAGGGGAGGGGGAAGTTAAGTAGGTGGAGGAGGGAAGTTAATGTGAGGGGGAGGGGAAGTTAATGTTGAGGGGAGGGGAAGTTAATGTGAGGGGGGGGAAGTTAATGTGAGGGAGGGGAAGTTAATGTGAGGGGGGGAAGTTAATGTGAGGAGAGGGGAAGTTGATAATGTGAGGGGAGGGGAAGTTAATGTGAGGGAGGGGGAAGTTAATGTGAGGGAGGGGAAGGTTAATGTGAGGGGAGGGAAGGTGATAATGTAGGGGACGGGGGAAGTTAATGATGAGGGGGGGGGAAGGGTTAATGTGAGGGAGGGGGAGAGTTAATGTGAGGGTGGGGGAAGTTAATGTTGAGGGGAGGGGGAAGTTATGTGAGGGGAGGGGGAAGTTAATGTGAGGGGAGGGGAAGTTAATGTGAGGGAGGGGAGTTAATGTAGGGCGAGGGGGAAGTTAATGGGGCGGGAGGGGGAAGTACAATGTGAGCGGAGGGGGAAGTTAATGTGGGGAGGAAGGAAGTTAATGTGAGGGGAGGGGGAAGTTATGTGGAGGGGGGGAATTAATGGTAACGGGTGAGGGGGAGATAAGTGAGCGGTGGGGGAAGTAATGAGGGGAGGAGAGGGGAAGTTAATTGGGGAATCCGGGGGGAAGGTTAATGTGAGCAGGGTGAGTTAATGTGGGTGGATGGGGAAGTTGAAAAGGGGAGGGGGTTAACGTTAATGTGTGAGAACGTTGGATGGGGAGTATAATCGTGAGGGGAGGGGGAAGTAATGTGGGGAAGTGGGGAGTTAAGTGAGGGGAGGGGGAAGTAAATGTGAGGTGGCGTGGGGAAGTTAATGTGATGGATGCCGGGGGAATTGAGTGAGGGGAAAAGGTGGGAAGGGAGTGAAAAACTTGAAAGTTCATTCATGATTTTTATTTTTAACTGTGGCATGTTGACGAGAGAGCTTATCGTACTCAGCTGGCGTGAGTAACAGTGTCTGGAATAGCCGTGGGGTGAGTAACAGTGTCTGGAATAGCCGTGGGTGAGTAACAGTGTCTGGAATAGCCGTGGGTGAGTAACAGGGTCTGAAATAGCCGTGGGGTGAGTAACAGGGGTCTGGAATAGCCGTGGGGTGAGTAACAGGGTCTGGAATAGCCGTGGGGTGAGTAACAAAGGTCTGGAATAGCGTGGGGTGAGTAACAGTGTCTGGAATAGCCGTGGGTGAGTAGCAGGGGTTTGGAATAGCCGTGGGTGAGTAACAGGGTCTGGAATAGCCGTGGGGTGAGTAACAGAGGTCTGGAATAGCCGTGGGGTGAGTAACAGGGGTCTGGAATAGCCGTGGGGTGAGTAACAGTGTCTGGAATAGCCGTGGGGTGAGTAACAGTGTCTGGAATAGCCGTGGGGTGAGTAACAGTGTCTGGAATAGCCGTGGGGTGAGTAACAGTGTCTGGAATAGCCGTGGGGTGAGTAACAGGGGTCTGGAATAGCCGTGGGGTGAGTAACAGTGTCTGGAATAGCCGTGGGGTGAGTAACAGGGGTCTGGAATAGCCGTGGGGTGAGTAACAGGGGTCTGGAATAGCCGTGGGGTGAGTAACAGGGGTCTGGAATAGCCGTGGGGTGAGTAACAGTGTCTGGAATAGCCGTGGGGTGAGTAACAGGGGTCTGGAATAGCCGTGGGGTGAGTAACAGTGTCTGGAATAGCCGTGGGTGAGTAACAGGGGTCTGGAATAGCCGTGGGGTGAGTAACAGTGTCTGGAATAGCCGTGGGGTGAGTAACAGGGGTCTGGAATAGCCGTGGGTGAGTAACAGGGGTCTGGAATAGCCGTGGGTGAGTAACAAAGGTCTGGAATAGCCGTGGGGTGAGTAACAGTGTCTGGAATAGCCGTGGGGTGAGTAGCAGGGGTTTGGAATAGCCGTGGGGTGAGTAACAGGGGTCTGGAATAGCCGTGGGGTGAGTAACAGAGGTCTGGAATAGCCGTGGGGTGAGTAACAGGGGTCTGGAATAGCCGTGGGGTGAGTAACAGTGTCTGGAATAGCCGTGGGGTGAGTAACAGGGGTTGGAATAGCCGTGGGTGAGTAACAGGGGTCTGGAATAGCCGTGGGTTGAGTAACAGGGGTCTGGAATAGCCGTGGGGGTGAGTAACAGGGGTCTGGAATAGCCGTGGGGTGAGTAACATGTCTGGAATAGCCGTGGGGTGAGTAACAGTGTCTGGAATAGCCGTGGGGTGAGTAACAGGGGTCTGGAATAGCCGTGGGGTGAGTAACAGGGGTCTGGAATAGCCGTGGGGTGAGTAACAGGGGTCTGGAATAGCCGTGGGGTGAGTAACAGGGGTCTGGAATAGCCGTGGGGTGAGTAACAGGGGTCTGGAATAGCCGTGGGGTGAGTAACAGGGGTCTGGAATAGCCGTGGGGTGAGTAACAGGGGTCTGGAATAGCCGTGGGGTGAGTAACAGGGTCTGGAATAGCCGTGGGGTGAGTAACAGGGGTCTGGAATAGCCGTGGGGTGAGTAACAGTGTCTGGAATAGCCGTGGGGTGAGTAACAGTGTCTGGAATAGCCGTGGGGTGAGTAACAGTGTCTGGAATAGCCGTGGGGTGAGTAACAGGGGTCTGGAATAGCCGTGGGGTGAGTAACAGTGTCTGGAATAGTCGTGGGGTGAGTAACAGGGTCTGGAATAGCCGTGGGGTGAGTAACAGTGTCTGGAATAGCCGTGGGGTGAGTAACAGGGGTCTGGAATAGCCGTGGTGTGAGTAACAGGGGTCTGGAATAGCCGTGGGGTGAGTAACAGGGTCTGGAATAGCCGTGGGGTGAGTAACAGTGTCTGGAATAGCCGTGGGGTGAGTAACAGGGTCTGGAATAGCCGTGGGGTGAGTAACAGGGGTCTGGAATAGCCGTGGGGTGAGTAACAGAGGTCTGGAATAGCCGTGGGGTGAGTAGCAGAGGTCTGGAATAGCCGTGGGGTGTTTAACAGGGGTTTGGAATAGCCGTGGGGTGAGTAACAGGGGTTTGGAATAGCCGTGTGGTGAGTAACAGGGGTCTGGAATAGCCGTGGGGTGAGTAACAGGGGTTTGGAATAGCCATGGCGTGAGTAACAGTGTCTGGAATAGCCGTGGGGTGAGTAACAGGGGTCTGGAATAGCCGTGGGGTGAGTAACAGAGGTCTGAAACAGCCGTGGGGTGAGTAACAGGGGTCTGGAATAGCCGTGGGGTGAGTAGCAGAGGTCTGGAATAGCCGTGGGGTGTTTAACAGGGGTTTGGAATAGCCGTGAGGTGAGTAACAGGGGTTTGGAATAGCCGTGGGGTGAGTAACAGGGGTCTGGAATAGCCGTGGGGTGAGTAACAGGGGTCTAGAATAGCCGTGGGGTGAGTAACAGGGTCTGGAATAGCCGTGGGGTGAGTAACAGGGTCTGGAATAGCCGTGGGGTGAGTAACGGTGTCTGGAATAGCCGTGGGTGAGTAACGGGGTCTGGAATAACGGTAGGGGTGACAAATGGAGTTTGGAACAACCTTAAGGGTGAGAAACGGGGTTTGAACAGTCGTGGGGGTGATAAAGGAGTCCAGAACAGCTGTATGTATGAGAAACGGGTCCGGAACAACAGTATGGGTGAGAAACTGGCTCTGGAATAACAGAATGGTGAGAAGCAGGTCTGGAACAACAGTATGGGTGAAAAATGGGGTATGGAACAGCCGTAGAGATTAGTAATGGAATCTAAAACGAAGTTACTAACATCAAAGGCGTGACTAATGAGTTGGTAGAGCAGCCGTGGACGGCACTAACGTTCGTGGAACAGTCTTTAGGCGGCACTAATGGGCGTAGAACAGCAGTGGGCGGCCCTAACGGACGCGGAACAGCCGTGGGCGACACTAACGGGCGTGGAAGAATCCGTGGGCACCACTAACGGAGAGTGAAAAAGTTGTGGGCGGCACTAACGAGCGTGGAAGGGCTGTCAGCGCCACTAACAGACGTGGAACATCTGTGGGCGGCACAAACGGACGTGGAACAAGGGGGGGGGATTAGAACAATCGTGGGCGGCACTAAAGGGGGGATTAGAACAGCCGTGGGCGGCACTAATAGAAGGGATTAGAACAGCCGTGGGCGGCACTGACAGGGAGGATTAGAACAGCCGTGGGCGGCACTGACATGGAGGATTAGAACAGCCGTGGGCGGCACTAACGGGGCCTTGCGGCACAACGGACGCCCGTGGACCAATATCAGTTCAGAGGCCATAAATAAACGCCACTATTACACCATAAAGAAACGCAAGTTCCTGCTTTGGAAACTTTAGTGGCGCACTGGAGGGGGTGGGGGGAGCGGGAGGGAAGGGGTTTGGGGGAGGGAGTGGAGGGGAAGGGAGGGGAGTGTGAAGGGGGAGTAGGGAGGGTAGATACGGTAGCACTGGGGAGGAGAGAGGGCAGATATGGTAGCACTGTGGGAGGAGAGAGGGCAGATATGGTAGCACTGTGGGAGGAGAGAGGGCAGATATGGTAGCACTGGGGAGGAGAGAGGGCAGATATGGTAGCACTGGGGAGGAGGAGAGAGGGCAGATATGGTAGCACTGTGGGAGGAGAGAGGGCAGATACGGTAGCACTGGGGAGGAGGAGAGAGGGCAGATATGGCAGCACTGTGGGAGGGAGAGAGGGCAGATATGGTAGCACTCTGGGGAGGAGGAGAGAGGGCAGATATGGTAGCACTGTGGGAGGAGGGCAGATATGGTAGCACTGTGGGAGGAGAGAGGGCAGATATGGTAGCACTGGGGAGGAGAGAGGGCAGATATGGTAGCACTGTGGGAGGAGGAGAGAGGGCAGATATGGTAGCACTGGGGAGGAGGAGAGAGGGCAGATATGGTAGCACTGTGGGAGGAGAGAGGGCAGATACGGTAGCACTGTGGGAGGAGAGAGGCAGATATGGTAGCACTGGGGAGGAGAGAGGGCAGATATGGTAGCACTGTGGAGGGGGGAGAGAGGGCAGATATGTAGCACTGTGGGAGGAGAGAGAGGGCAGATATGGGAGCACTGGGAGGAGGACAGAGGCCAGATATGGTAGCACTGTGGGAGGAGAGAGGGCAGATACGGTAGCACTGGGAAGGAGAGAGGGCAGATATGGTAGCACTGGGGGAGGAGAGAGGGCAGATATGGTAGCACTGTGGGAGGAGAGAGGGCAGATATGGTAGCACTGTGGGAGGAGGAGAGAGGGCAGATATGGTAGCACTGTGGGAGGAGGAGAGAGGGCAGATATGGTAGCACTGTGGGAGGAGGAGAGAGGGCAGATATGGTAGCACTGGGGAGGAGGAGAGAGGGCAGATATGGTAGCACTGTGGGAGGAGGAGAGAGGGCAGATATGGTAGCACTGGGGAGGAGAGAGGGCAGATATAGTAGCACTGTGGGAGGAGAGAGGGCAGATATAGTAGCACTGTGGGAGGAGGACAGAGGGCAGATATGGTAGCACTGGGGAGGAGAGAGGGCAGATACGGTAGCACTGTGGGAGGAGAAGAGAGGGCAGATATGGTAGCACTGTGGGAGGAGAGAGGGCAGATATGGTAGCACTGTGGGAGGAGAGAGGGCAGATACGGTAGCACTGGGGAGGAGAGAGGGCAGATATGGTAGCACTGTGGGAGGAGGAGAGAGGGCAGATATGGTAGCACTGGGGAGGAGGAGGAGAGGCAGATAGGTAGCACTGTGGGGAGGAGAGAGGGCAGATATGGTAGCACTGTGGGAGGAGAGAGAGGGCAGATATGGTAGCACTGGGGAGGAGAGAGGGCAGATACGGTAGCACTGGGGAGGAGGAGAGAGGGCAGATATGGTAGCACTGGGGAGGAGGAGGGAGGGCAGATATGGTAGCACTGGGGAGGAGGAGAGAGGGCATATATGGTAGCGCTGTGGGAGGAGAGAGGGCAGATACCGTAGCACTGGGGAGGAGGAGAGAGGGCAGATATGGTAACACTGGGGAGGAGGAGAGAGGGCGGATATGGTAGCACTGGGGAGGAGGAGAGAGGGCAGATATGGTAGCACTGTGGGAGGAGAGAGGGCGGATATGGTAGCACTGTGGGAGGAGGAGAGAGGGCAGATATGGTAGCACTGGGGAGGAGGAGAGAGGGCAGATATGGTAGCACTGGGGAGGAGGAGAGAGGGCAGATATGGTAGCACTGTGGGAGGATAGAGAGGGCAGATATGGTAGCACTGGGGAGGAGGAGAGAGGCAGATATGGTAGCACTGTGGAGGAGGAGAGAGGGCAGATACGGTAGCACTGGGGAGGAGGAGAGAGGGCAGATATGGTAGCACTGTGGGAGGAGGAGAGAGGGCAGATATGGTAGCACTGGGGAGGAGGAGAGAGGGCAGATATGGTAGCACTGGGGAGGAGGAGAGAGGGCAGATATAGTAGCACTGTGGGAGGAGGAGAGAGGCAGATATGGTAGCACTGGGAGGAGGAGAGAGGGCAGATATGGTAGCACTGGGGAGGAGGAGAGAGGGCATATATGGTAGCGCTGTGGGAGGAGAGAGGGCAGATACCGAGCACTGGGGAGGAGGAGAGAGGGCAGATATGGTAAACACTGGGGAGGAGGAGAGAGGGCGGATATGGTAGCACTGGGGAGGAGGAGAGAGGGCAGATATGGTAGCACTGTGGGAGGAGAGAGGGCGGATATGGTAGCACTGTGGGAGGAGGAGAGGGCAGATATGGTAGCACTGGGGAGGAGGAGAGAGGGCAGATATGGTAGCACTGGGGAGGAGGAGAGAGGGCAGATATGGTAGCACTGGGGAGGAGGAGAGAGGGCAGATATGGTAGCACTGGGGAGGAAGAGAGAGGGCAGATATGGTAGCACTGTGGGAGGAGGAGAGAGGGCAGATATGGTAGCACTGGGAGGAGGAGAGAGGGCAGATACGGTAGCACTGGGGGAGGAGAGAGGGCAGATATGGTAGCACTGTGGGAGGAGGAGAGAGGTCAGATATGGTAGCACTGGGGAGGAGGAGAGAGGGCAGATATGGTAGCACTGTGGGAGTAGGATGAGAGGTCATATAGGTAGCACGTGGGAGGAGTGAGAGAGGCAGATATGGTAGCACTGGGGAGGAGAGAGAGAGGGCAGATACGGTAGCAACTGGGGAGGAGGAGAGAGGCAGATATAGTAGCACTGGGGAGGAGGAGAGAGGGCAGATATGGTAGCACTGGGGAGGGGGAGAGAGGGCAGATATGGTAGCACTGTGGGAGGAGAGATGCAGATATGTAGCCTGTGGGAGGAGAGAGAGGGCAGATACGGTAGCCTGGGGAGGAGGAGAGAGGCAGATATGGTAGCACTGTGGGAGGAGGAGAGAGGGCAGATATGGTAGCACTGGGGAGGAGGAGAGAGAGGCAGATATGGTAGCACTGTGGAGAAGGAGAGAGGGCAGATTAAGGTAGCACTGGGGAGGAGGAGAGGAGGCAGATATGGTAGCACTGTGGGAGGAGGAGAGATGGCAGATATGGTAGCACTGTGGGAGGAGGAGAGAGGGCCAGATATGGTAGCACTGTGGAGGAGGAGAGAGGGCAGTATATGTAGCACTGTGGGAGGAGTGAGAGAGGGCAGATATAGTACACTGTGGGAGGAGGAGAGAGGGCAGATAATGGGAGCACTGGGAGGAGGTGAGAGGGCAGATATGGTAGCACTGTGGAGGAGGAGAGATGGCAATATGGTTAGCACTGTGGAAGGAGGAGAGAGGGCAGATATGGTAGCACTGTGGGAGGAGGAGAGATGGCAGATATGGTAGCACTGTGGGAGGAGGAGAGATGGCAGAATATGTAGCACTGTGGGAGAGGAAGATGGCAGATATGGTAGCACTGGGGAGGAGGAGAGAGAGGCAGATAAGGTAGCACTGTGGTTGGAGGAGAGATGGCAGATATGGTATCCCTGTGTAGGAGGAGAGGGCAGATATCGTAGCACTGTGGGAGGAGAAGATGGCGAATATGGTAGCACTGTGGGAGGAGGAGAGAGGGCAGATATGGTAGCACTGTGGGAGGAGGAGAGAGGGCAGATATCGTAGCACTGTGGGAGGAGGAGAGATGGCAGATATGGTAGCAATGCGAACTGGGAATTAGTGGAAGAAATCATGAATAGCAGAAGGATAAGGTGTGATGGAGAGGGATAGTGACAAGTCTCAGACAGTAGTAGGAGAGTCAAGGTAGAATGTCTTACAAGAAACCTACGAGAAAAATGTAGAGAAGTCTCTTAGTTAAGAAATGAAGAGGAAATGGAAGCTGTATTATTATTATTATAATCAAGGGGAAGCGCTAAACCCGGAGGATTATACAGCGCCTGGGGGGGGGATGTGGAAGGCATTCAGGCTTAATTCGGGGAACTGGAGCACAGATCCAATTCCCTAAATCAAGAGCCCCTCACCAACATCAAGGAACCTTCCTGAGGGGAATGAAAGCTGTAACTAGAAGGAAAAGTGTTTAGAGTAAAGGAAAGAAGATGAACAAGAAAGAAAAAAAAATGGGAGGGGAGTGGTAGTAATAGTAATAGTAGTAGTAGGATTAGGAAGAGAAGGAGGAGGAGGAAGAGGAAGAGGTGGACCTGTTGACAGAAAATGAAGAGGAGAGAACTATTATAAACAGTATAAGAGACTTCCATAACTGAGCAAGAACCACTATTACCAGATCTGGAATAGGGAAAAAACGATCTATGCCGGCGGTTTGTAATCGGGGAGCGTCGACCCCTCTTGGGAGGCACTAGTAATTTCTAGGGAGAGGAGAAAACCGAGAGCAAAAATAAGGAATGATTTATCGATGTTATTGATTTGGGATTTGCTCCAATAACAGACTTTCCAATAGTTAAAAGTAATAAAAACTAATTTTCATATTTAAATCGGACTTGTTTTTTTAATTTTTATATTTAGAATTTCAGGTGGAGGAAGGAAGGGGAGGTCGTAGAAATGAGGACCAACTGCGGTGAGGAACGCCTCCCAAAATAAGTCAAGAACTAACACGCCTCAGTGTCAAATACCCAGAACATGGTAAGCTCAGCAGGCACCTCACCTTAGTTACTTCAGAAAATTAGATGTCTTTCGGTCGTTACGCGATCCAAAGATAGGTATCCCCGTATGACGTAAGTCGAACCCAATAGAGCAAGGAACACGAAGGAGTTGACATCGTAACGAACCTACGCTGGACGTTCGCGAACAGAGCCTCAGCTACCAGTGATACAGCGTTCAGGAGCATGTCAGTTCCCCTGTCTTCTAATAACATAATATATTTTCCATATAATCTACCGTGTTCATAATCACTATAGCATTTGCTCTGTCCTAGACTTCACCTTACGAAAACAGAGCAAATACGATAGTAATTATAAACAAGGTAGATTATAGGGAGAAAAATAAACATATTATGAGACAAGGAAATTCACGCGCCTTATTAGGAACCTTCAACAAAAATACTTCAAGGTAGTAGGAAGACACTGGGTAAATGCTCACATCTGAGCTAAACCTTAGGTGGGCAGACACTGTGCAGAGCATATCCCTATTAACAGAAAACGTATCGCTATAAATAGAGATTTATGAAGACAATGCAAGTCGACAATGCTCTGGAGAAAAACCATGTATAACAAAGGGGCCAGAGCTACGAGGACAGGTTTAGAGAACTATAACTTGCTAAGCTGGAGGAACGAGGGAACACAGAAGACATGATTATTACATACAAGATATTCAGGGGCATTGACAGTAGTGGATTTAAACCGGCAGTTTATCATCTAGAAGAACAAAAAGGGACAATACCATGACTGGAACAATGCACAAATAACCCTGTCCGAAGTCGGACCGACACGTCGTCCTAAGCCTATGTGTGTGTGTTATTTGTGTAGTTTATTATCTGTCTATAAATGATCCTTTTTGCCTTGATCTTGAAGCCCAGCGAATGAGCTATTGTCTATTTCTCTTCTCTCCACCGCCGACCAAAAATTTCCTTCCTCCTTTTCGCAGTTATAAACTTTCTTATCTTCTTCATGCCACATTTCCCTCCTCTCATCGTTTAGTTCTTCATTGAATTGATGAGAAAGCTGTTTAAGGCTCACAGAAGACAGTCAATCGTGTAAGTTAAGAATTGGGTTAAACAAATACATAGGGTTATCAGAGGTTATTCCTTAGGTACCATTGAAAATGGGTTGTGGCAAATATTTTTATTAGAAGCTATGGGTTTGAGGACTTTCCTAGTATGGGCCAGTAGTCTTGCTGCAGTATTCCTCCTTTCTTGTGTTCCTGTGATTGGGAATGTTTGGGCTGACTGCAGTGAAACTATTCTTACATTATATACCTACTGAACTCCTAGCATGTCAACAATATGTCTACAAAACATTTACCTACATCAGTCATGCGTCCTGTTTTTAATGTGTCAAGAACACAATGTGTTTATAATGCACGCTACTTGACCATGACATATGTGCATATTGCCAAGAAGTTTGGAATATTTCTACAACATGCTTATCCTAGCAGAGCAATCAACGAGCTATTAACAGAACTCCAGTGTTGACATGTCTATGTTAACAGAGCAATGGACGGGCCATTAACAGAGCTGCAACATACGAACAACAAATCTATGCTAACAGAGCAATCAAGTAGCCATTACCAGAGCCGTCAGCAACACGAGCATCACAGGATCAGCCTCGAGTGGGAAAAATAGCACACTGGGAATGTTGTACTCTTTTCCTCACTTTCATCAACCTTCCAGAGGCTTATCCTCTCCGTGTCGTCCATTAGGGAAGAGCAGATCTTATGCAAAGTCTAGTGCCTCGTTCTATCCCTATCCCTCGCCCCCACTAGCTGGCCTATCCCTCAACCCGCCTGTCTCTCGTCCCACGTGCTTACTTATCCTTCCTCCCATCCAGGAATGTATAACAACTTTAATCGAGCAATCAGCTCGTATTAATGTTGTAAAATACAACCCTGCAAAAACATCAAGCTAGTAATGTTTATGCAGTAAATAAGACGTCCTAGTTTACAAACTATATACGTTATGGCGTATTATAGTATATAGCACATTATGGTATATTTCAGAAATGTCTTCATTTCTTGCTAAATAAAAAAAATAGAAACCATTTGGGAAGAAAACTGAAACAGAGACCCTCTTCAGAAGATATGACTCGGATTGAAAAACACAGATTTTTACCAGTGTTTCAAGTGTCTGACCAAGAAATTTCGGACTTCCCATCGATCATTGTTTATGGTACTTTAATTCAAGTTGAGATATATATACATATATATATACATATATATTATAATATGTGAGTGTGTGTGTGTATACACATTAAATATCAAACAATTTCCAGAAATGACAAAACTGGTTGGAAAAGCTTTTCAGAATCGTTCAGGATGCTTCATTAGGCTTTGTAAAACACTGTTAAATACGGGAAACAATAAATTTCTTACCTGTACGCAACAGTACATCCGTATTGGTTCCTGACCCCACTGCAATGCACAATAAAAATGTATATAAATCACCAAGTTAACTGCATTAATAATCAGGGAAAAACTATCCACCTTCCAGCTGACGATTGTAAAGTCAAACCGCTTATCCGAAACCCCAGACCACAAATTGCCCTTTATCCAACACTAAAAAAATGCTTCTCCTCCTCATTTGGAAAGGGTTATGTGGTCAATATATCATTTAATTTCGCGAAAGCTGGAAAAGCTCCGTTAGGTGGTTAGTCGTACGCAGGTAACAGAGATACTTAGGTTACACCTTGACACGGTGTAAGGAGCCTTCTGGAGCAGTGACTTAAGAGTTGGTGTTGGTGGAACTTGAGTCTGGATGTATTTCATTGTGTCTATGGTGAGTGTTGTTGGAGGAAGGGGGAGAGGGAAGGGTGGAGGGAGGGAAGGAGGGTGAATAGATGGAGGGAGAGAAGGGAGAATGGGGAGGGTTGGTGAATCTAGCCACAAGAGGGCACACACTTATGCTGTTTTCCGACAACAATCATCATACTAGTATCATGTTAACTACTATCTTTTCTTTTGTATGTGCCCGTGATGGAATATATATTATATATATATATATATTATATATATATATATATATTATATATATATATATATATATATATATATGTCGTGCCGAATATGTAAAACTGGTCAATTAGCAAGAACTCATTTAAAATTAAGTCCTTTCTAAAATTTTCTCTTATACGTTTAAAGATATATTTTTTTCATTAATGTTAATGTAAAAAAATTTAATTTTTCTCCAAAAGAATCTTAGAAAACTTACCTAACCTTATTATAACAAGAACAATTTATTTTATCCTAACCCAACTAAATATATTTTAGATTTGTTTACAGTAATATAATACTAAACAAACACAGTGAAATATATTTTTTTTCGTTAGGCTCAGAATGATTTTCGCGAAATTATTGCATATACAAATTTTCACTTGTCCTATATGGCAAGATGAGCTTTGCTATTTACGCCAAGATCGCAAGTTCTGCCTATTCGGCACGACATATATTATATATATATATATATATATATATATATATATATATATATATTATATATATATATATATATATATATATATATATATATATATATATATATATATAATATTTTTACTAAATTTCAAGGTAGAGAAAGCTTAATTAAGACTATTTTCTCAACGTTTCTCAATTATAATTGTAAATATATTTCTTACGAAATTTCAAAATAATTATATATTACGTTCTCGAAAAATAAAACACAAGACAAGACAAAAATAAGAGAGATACTTTCCCAGCTGTGTTATCAGTCAGTAACATTTGTATATAAACAACTGCAAATTAATTAGATTTAAAACACTCTATATAAGTGTAGAGTTAAAACACACTTCTATTTAAATACTAAATCTGTTACTGCAAGTGTAAAGAGAAGATACATTTGAATCAAGGCTCTGGATCTCAGTAACTACAAGTGTAGAGTGTAGCAACACCTATTGTCAGCACTAGTAACTGCAAGTGTGGATTGAAGAAACTCTTACATAGAATGAAACCTAACTAACTGGAAATAGAGAGTAAAGTTCCACTTGTATTTAGGCATTGAACCTCAGTAACTACAAGTGTAGAGTGAAGGCAGTGTAAGTTTCCATCAGTAAGGCAGACAAACACTGGGACAATAGAATTTCTATGCTGCATTAACTGTTCAACTAACGCACAAGTGACAACGGCTTCATGCAGTTTCTGATGCATGCTGTTTGATAAGCATGTTGCAGTGTTTGTGACTCTGAGGGAATTTATATATTACTTGGTGTTTAAACACGCTTGTTTGTACAGTGGACTGGAATCCCTACACGATACTAGACCCGATAAATTTCCAGACGAAGCCAGAGTGTAGCTACACGTTCCAGTACTGGAAAAATTATACGTAAATGCAATATAATGCGATCCTTTATTGACTACGATTCGCCCACACAGTGGGCTTTATCAAGTCACAAACAGATAGATCTGCTTGTGTCTTGATAAAGCCCACTATGTGGGCGAAAGGTAATCAATAAAGGATCGCATTATATAGCATTTGTCTTTAATTTTTCCATCGTGTGGGTATTTTATATCATTTATCTGGATCCAGAACCGTCAGTGGTCATCGCAAAGACCAGTGCTGGTTGGAGACGCTCGATCTCTTCTTCGAGAGGAACTTTATCTATGTTGTTAACTTGATAAAGTTTTTCTTTTGAGAGAAACGTTGTTGTGATAAATGTATATGATGTTTAATGTGTCCCTCAACAACTGGTCAGCTAGCTGCCTATTCCACCCAATAGGTCCAGGTCACAAATTATCTGGACCTAGAGGAGGAAACTTTAGACGTCGTTTCGGTCCATCTTCGATCATTTTCAAGTAACAGACGGGCCGTTTCCTCTTTTATGAGTAATCTCTTTTAGTGAATTGTTCCAGTCAAGGTTTTGTGACTTGGATCCCTCTTTATCAGTTGCAGTTTTGTTATTTTATAATATATAATATATACCCCGGATATCTTGGGCAGAAATTTATGAAGGCTGTGGAGGATTACAGGTCATGGAGATATATTATGTAATATAATATCACAGGAGACAAAAACTCTAAAAAAAAAAGTCATAAGCTTGTGTTTACATGTATTTTTTTCAGAAGAGCTTACAGTTTCTTTATAGATTTGTGTGTGTGTGAATATAAGAAAAGGTTAATTTTTTTTTTTCTGTTTTTGTTTTTCACTTTGTCTTTGTGGAGTCAATTAAATGAGGTATTTTACAATGATTCTTTTACGTACACTTAAGTTGTAAGCTTACATTGTTGCAGCATCCAAAGACATACTAATTCCCTAGACATCTCAAACAAGCGCGTTATTGCAGCCTCCAACGAGCTGTTTCACACGAGAGGTCCTCCCACGCTCTGCAAATATATCATCTCCCACGCCGTAGCATCCAGTGAGATGCCCAACACAAGATATCATCCAGCGAGACGCTGAACTCAAACTCTCATCTCACGCCACGACCCCTGGGCAACGAACATCCAATCTCTTAGCGAATCAAATAATCGCCTCAGTAACGGGCACAAACACAGGAAATAATAATTTTTTCCTTAATTATCCTTCGATGATGATAATTACAAGAGTGATGGCTCAAGGCGAAGTTGAGGCTCGTTTTTTTTTCCAGTAGACATCTATATTTCAAGCTCTACACTACATGAGCTTTATAGGAACTCTATATATTTTGCGTTTCTTCACTAATATAATAAATAAAAGAGTTACTTGTACTAGATTCCTGGGAGTTGTCGGCAACGATGATGTGTTTACGCTAGGAAAAAAACGCAGAGGAAGAGACGAGGAAGAGCGATGCTTCTACTGGCAACAGGAGAAAGAGAGCGGAGGAAAAGATGACGAGCAGGAGGATGATGGAGGAGGAGGAATTTGAGGAGTAGGAGGAAGAGGAAGATGAAGAGGAGGAGAACGACGGGGATGACGAGGAAGAGGAGGAGGTGCTGGCTGAAAGACAATTGATGCTCATTTTTTATACCTGATAGTAACGACAGATACAAGCAACCAAAACAAGGATGTTAGAAACCCATCACTGTGAGGTTTATTGCCTAGTAGGTTTTAATCCCCTTATTTGAACCAAATTATGGAGTCAAAGGTTCAATAATTACCATCAGAAGATTAAGAGCCTATTATCCACTGTTGTTTGCTGGAAATTAACCGGGGTTCTACCTGCAGTATTTACCTAATAAACACACACAAAAAGTAAGCTTTTGCAATCTGAGTACTTATTTTTATGCCAACTCTTGTAGAGACTTTAAAAAATTGTAGAACCAGGGGAGACATAATCATAACATAAAATATATTCACATTATTATTAAATTCACGGGGAAGCGCTAAATCCTTAGGGATCATACAGCTCCTGTGTAATGCGATTCAAGCTGATTTAATGCCAAGAAAGATAGGTAAATATTGTCCAGACACAGATAAAATTTACAACGTAAGCAACTCTCAGCTTTTTTGCATGACTGAGATCTTCAGTCACCCAGAAGATGCTCAAAGATATAGACAAAGTTTGATCACAACAGACAATTTGAGGGTAAAGGATGGAAGGAGCAGAACGAGGGAACACAAGAGAAAACTTGAAGGTTAAATAAGCGAGTGACATAAGAAACAAAATCCTTTGGTTAGCAAAATAGATGCTGTAGGAAAAGCTGTAGTGGACACTAAGGTCATTTATGCCCTCCAGGATGCATGTGGATGGCTTCAGAAAGGCAGAAAATAAATCAGTTTGGTTAGTCGAATTACACTAAGAGCTAGTGATCAACCCCCAGAAATGCAACTAGGCGATAACACACGCTCAAAAAAAAAAAAGGATATTAGAAAAAAACGAACAAACTTATAAGAATTTTATATTTATACATTAAATAATATAGAATAAGGCTAAAATAAAGACATTAACAATAAAAAAAATCCAGTCATATTTAGTCTAATTCAAACAGAAATTTGAAATAAAAATATATTTTCAATGAGGCATTGTTACTGATGGCAAATTTGAGATTAACAGTAATTTTGATCTTCAGAAATTTGACATAGAAACTTGTTGTCTCCCTAATTGAACAACCAATATTTTGAGCTTTTAAGCAAAGATCTTAAAATACATTTTACCACTTCAAGCCAAATACATGAGAGTTGTTGCTTACAAATGCAAAAAAAGAAAAAAATAGATTTTTTTGGGTAGAAATCCAAAACTGATACGAAAAACTCATGATAAATTTAGGTGATCTTTCGTGTACAACACCAGGGGGAGAGAAGAGTTTAAAAATATGCCAAGGAAGAGCTTTATAAATGTGACTGTGAATAGAAAAAAATAGCATTGCAATACATGTTAAATATAAACAGAGGCCTGGGTCAACCTAGACGGTAGAACGTCGGACTGTCAATTTACGGACCGCGGTTCAAGTCCCTCGTCCACCCTTATGTTTATATATTGAGTAACGTATGAGGGTGGAACTGTAAACAAATGGCCAGCGCAATTTCTTAACGAAATGACGGATCTTACGAATGAAGCGAGAGAAAGCAATACCCGATCTGCTATTTCCAAGAATAAAGAAAAGAAATTGTCATTATAAACTACGTAAACTCTCTTATAAAGACCGACCAAGTAATACGGTAATAACATGCGTTGATCAATGGGACATCCAGAGAAAAAAAGTCTCTTTATAATTCGCTAGATTAACAAACGAGTTCGTCACATTTTCACTTATTTAATTCTCTGGTGAAGCTTTTCTTTTGCTAATTATGGCTCCTAAATCCCTTTCTTTGTCTAGCATTTTCATTTTTTTTTATTACACAGTCCATTTTCTCCATGTGGTCTGCTTTCACTCTCTCCCATTTCTATTACATGGCATTTATCTATTGTAAATTCCATCATTCGTCTATCGCTCCAATTTATTCAGGTCACCCTGAAGCTATTTACAGCCATTTTACTATCTATTGCATCTAATATTTTTGGCACCTCTGCATGTCAGCAATCGCGAACAAGCGATGCAAAATGCAAAACAAACAAGAGGGGGTGTTGAATGGGAGCACTAAGCCTTTTGTGTTGTAATCTATACAAAATCAGGAGCTTGCAATGTTGCAGAGTGTTGCTTGGAATTCCACCTTTTTCTGCAACTTTGCAAGCTCCTGATGATGTGTTGATTGCAATACGAAAGGCCTAGAGCTATCATTCAACTCCCCCCAGCGGTTATTTTTCACACGCACACACACACACACACACACATACATAGCTTTGATACGAGGTGTGATAGAGCTCATGAAGCAGACAAACTGGTAACTAACACACACACACACACACACCACACACACACACACACACACACACATACACACGCACACACACACACACACACACACCACACACACACACACACACACACACACACACACACCACACACACACACACACACCAACACCACACACACACACAAAAACAGGCCAAGTGTCTAATCGACAAGTGCCTATGACAAAGTGGTAACTAACACAACACCACACCACACACACACACACACACACCACACACACCAATACACACACACCCAAAACAGGCCAAGGTCAATCGACAAGTGCTATGACAAAGTGGTAACTTAACACACACACACACACACACACACACACACACACACACACACACACACCACACACACAACATACACACACCACACCAAAACAGGCCAAGTGTCTAATCGACAAGTGCCTATGACAATGGTAACTAAATCACACACACACACCACACACACACACCACACACACACACACACACACACAACCAAACAACACATACACACACACACACACACACACACACACACACACACCAACACACACACACACACACAAAATCAATGTTTATCCATGGGCTTCAGGAGAGAGGAAAAGGACCACACACTGAAAGGCAGCAGGAAGAAAGAAAGGAGATTAAGAAAATCATCACGGAAATAGGTGAAGAGATGACGAGATGTAAATTTTCAGAGAATAGGGGGGTACTCGAAGGGGAGAAACCGACCAATCAAGCTGATTCTCAGGGACGGAAAACAGTGCGGAACAGGATCCTCCAAGAGAAACCACGATTGAAATACTCGGAAGAGTACAAGGGTGTTCCTAGACAGAGACAGAACAAAATCGAAGACGACTAGCAGCTGAGGGAGAGGACAAAAAAGCGAAAAGGAGCTAGGAAAAGAGACAAGGATGGAACCAGCAGAGGTCAGTCAGAGCAGACAGAACAGCAGAAAGGGCAAGCACACACACAACTATTCTCAGAACCATACAACCTATCACACCATCCCAACACACACTACAATCCATACCCACAGCCTCCACCCAACACCGAGCTATAGAATCCACAGTATGCCACCGGGGTCTCCCACCCTCACAGGCCCCAAGCCAGTTTTGGAAAGGAAACTGAAGGTATGGTACACAAACGCTGATGGAATAACAATTAAGTGGGAGGAATGGCATGAAAGAGTCAAAGAAGCATCACCGGACATCATAGCTCTCACAGAAACCAAGCTTACAGGTATGATAAACAGATGCCATCTTTCCAACGGGATACCAAATCCTGAGGAAAGACAGAGGGAACAGGGGGGGTGGAGGAGTGGCGTTTGCTGATCAAAAATCGCTGGAATTTTGATGAGCTGGAGAGAGGAGAAGCGGAGAAGAAAGTGATTACATAGCAGGAACACTTCACTCTGGAGGTCCCAAGGTGGTAATAGCAGTGATGTATAACCCACCACGGAACAGCAGGAGGCCAAGGCAAGAGTACGACGAGAGCAATAGAGCGATGGTTGACACACTGGCTAGAGTGGCCAGAAGAGCTCATGCATGCAGGGCAAAGCTCCTGATCATGGGTGACGTTAACCACAAGGAGATCGATTGGGGAGACTTGGACCCACATGGGGGCCAAGATACTGGAGGGCTAAGATGATGGAGGTGGTACTGGAAAACTTCATGTGCCAACACGTAAGGGACACTACAAGAGAGAGAGAGGAGGGATTGAACCAGCAAGGCTGGACTTAGTATTCACCTTGAGTAGTGCAGAAAATCGAGGACATCACATATGAAAGACCCCTTGGGGCCCGTTGACCATGTGGTTTTAAGCTTCGAATACACAGTAGAGCTACAAGTGGAGGGAAGCAGGAAGGCCAGGACGAATGAAGCCAAACTACAAGAAAGGGGACTACACGGGAATGAGGAACTACCTGAACGGGGTTCAGTGGGACAGAGAACTGGCAGGGAAAGCCAGTTAATGAGATGATGGAATATTTTAGCAAAAAATGCAAGGAGGTGAGGAGAGGTTTGTACCCAAGGGTAACAGGAATAATGAAAAAGCCAGGATGAGCCCCTGGTTTACCCAAAGGTGCAGGGAGGCAAAAACCAAGTGTGCTGAGGAATGAAGAAATATAGAAGGCAAAGGACCCAGGAGAATAAGGAGAACAGTCGTAGAGCCAGAAACGAATATGCACAGATAAGAAAGGGAGGCCCAAAGACAATATGAAAATGGACATAGCAGCGAAAGCCAAATCTGACCCGAAACTGTTGTACAGCCCACATCAGGAGGAAAAAACAGTCAAGGACCAGGTAATCAGGCTAAGGAAGGAAGGAGGAGAGACAACAAGAAATGACCGTGAAGTATGTGAAGAACTCAACAAGAGATTCAAAGAAGTGTTCACAGAGGAGACAGAAGGGACTCCAGAAAGACGGAGAGGTGGGGCACACACTAAGTGCTGGACACAGTGCACACAACCGAGGAAGAAGTGAAGAGGCTTCTGAGTGAGCTAGATAACCTCAAAGGCAATGGGCC
>NC_069400.1:21587431-21602431 GCF_026875155.1 Cherax quadricarinatus
TAGCCTACGATCCTATTTTCGTATTATTCATTATTCAGCATAGGCCTGTAGTGTTGTATGATAAGTGTGGTATAGGAGCCTACTGATTAGGCCTTATTTTTTAAGGATTTTACGGAGCGCTACAGCAAATCCATCAGTCACTGTTGCAGTACGTTTAGGAGGAAAAGTTGAATGCCTAGTAACTGACACTCTGACCTTTCATGGCACGGCCCAAATAGATTTGAAGTGCGTACGTTCAGAATTAGATGAACACTTTCCTCAAAGTAGAAACGACAACATTATCATGGCAGAACTGTCAACATATATAGATATGGAACATGGGCAGAACTACTTTATCAGGTTTAAGAAATGAACTTTTCATCTCAGGCTAAGAAACTGAACAACATCTATCAGGGCTAAGAAACTGAACATCATCTATCAGGGCTAAGAAACTGAACACATCTATCAGGGCTAAGAAACTGAACAACATCTATCAGGGCTAAGAAACTGAACATCATCTATCAGGGCTAAGAAACTGAACATCATCTATCAGGGCTAAGAAACTGAACATCATCTATCAGGGCTAAGAAACTGAACATCATCTATCAGGGCTAAGAAACTGAACAACATCTATCAGGGCTAAGAAACTGAACATCATCTATCAGGGCTAAGAAACTGAACAACATCTATCAGGGCTAAGAAACTGAACATCATCTATCAGGGCTAAGAAACTGAACAACATCTATCAGGGCTAAGAAACTGAACATCATCTATCAGGGCTAAGAAACTGAACAACATCTATCAGGGCTAAGAAACTGAACATCATCTATCAGGGCTAAGAAACTGAACAACATCTATCAGGGCTAAGAAACTGAACAACATCTATCAGGGCTAAGAAACTGAACATCATCTATCAGGGCTAAGAAACTGAACATCATCTATCAGGGCTAAGAAACTGAACAACATCTATCAGGGCTAAGAAACTGAACATCATCTATCAGGGCTAAGAAACTGAACATCATCTATCAGGGCTAAGAAACTGAACATCATCTATCAGGGCTAAGAAACTGAACATCATCTATCAGGGCTAAGAAACTGAACAACATCTATCAGGGCTAAGAAACTGAACATCATCTATCAGGGCTAAGAAACTGAACAACATCTATCAGGGCTAAGAAACTGAACATCATCTATCAGGGCTAAGAAACTGAACAACATCTATCAGGGCTAAGAAACTGAACATCATCTATCAGGGCTAAGAAACTGAACAACATCTATCAGGGCTAAGAAACTGAACATCATCTATCAGGGCTAAGAAACTGAACAACATCTATCAGGGCTAAGAAACTGAACAACATCTATCAGGGTTAAGAAACTGAACATCATCTATCAGGGCTAAGAAACTGAACATCATCTATCAGGGCTAAGAAACTGAACAACATCTATCAGGGCTAAGAAATTGAACAACATCTATCAGGGCTAAGAAACTGAACAACATCTATCAGGGATAAGAAACTGAACATCATCTATCAGGGCTAAGAAACTGAACATCATCTATCAGGGCTAAGAAACTGAACATCATCTATCAGGGCTAAGAAACTGAACATCATCTATCAGGGCTAAGAAACTGAACAACATCTATCAGGGCTAAGAAACTGAACAACATCTATCAGGGATAAGAAACTGAACATCATCTATCAGGGCTAAGAAACTGAACATCATCTATCAGGGCTAAGAAACTGAACATCATCTATCAGGGCTAAGAAACTGAACAACATCTATCAGGGCTAAGAAACTGAACAACATCTATCAGGGATAAGAAACTGAACATCATCTATCAGGGCTAAGAAACTGAACATCATCTATCAGGGCTAAGAAACTGAACATCATCTATCAGGGCTAAGAAACTGAACATCATCTATCAGGGCTAAGAAACTGAACATCATCTATCAGGGCTAAGAAACTGAACAACATCTATTAGGGCTAAGAAACTGAAACACATCTATCAGGGCTAAGAAACTGAACATCATCTATCAGGGCTAAGAAACTGAACACATCTATCAGGGCTAAGAAACTGAACATCATCTATCAGGGCTAAGAAACTGAACAACATCTATCAGGGCTAAGAAACTGAACAACATCTATCAGGGCTAAGAAACTGAACATCATCTATCAGGGCTAAGAAACTGAACATCATCTATCAGGGCTAAGAGACTGAACATCTATTAAGATTAAGGGATTGAATGCCTTAGAATTACCTCTGCACTTCTCTCACTACTCTGTTATTAAAATTGCCTCTGTATTCGAATGAAGACGCCTACTGCGCAGATGAAAGGTTTCGGCAGTAAACACACTCAAGTGTCACAGTCATCAAGACAAGGCAACAAAAGAATACAAGGTATAATTCACAACTAACTCATAAACTGCAGATAAATCTTTGAATTTTGTTTCGATCCGCCTGAGCCACGACTTCATATAACAAATTTTAGCTATAACAATAAATTCCATCTCGAAAAATTTAGTGCACAAATACATGAGTGACAACGATTTGGTGTGAGCAGAACCTGATCATCTAACTTTACGCTCTTATGTTGAGATTTGTTCCAGTCATGTTATTGTGATTTTCATCCTTACAAAGTATGATTAGATGATCAGCGAGACAAATCTGATAGTTTATGTGTCAGTAGACGTGAGTGAAGTAAGCCTTCGGATGCATATTTTTTTAGAGGAGAAACTTATACGTATCTTTATTAATTATTTACTGTAATATGAATGAAAGTAGAGTTAAAAGGGAGTGAATTAATGAAAAGAATAGTTAATAAGAGGTGAGCAATTTTTTTTAAGAATGATTCCTAATGGATGTACTGCCAAGAATAGTGAAAAAATGACACAAGTTGAGGAAGAAGCTTTTATCGGGACAACGTTTCGCTCTGTGCAGAGCTTTATCAACCTATGGTCTTGATGGAGTCATGATTTGATTAAGCATTGACAAAGCTTTATCAATAATAACTTGATGAAGTTGTACACAGAGCGAAAAGTAGTCCCGATTGAAGCTTACTCTGCAACGTGTGTCTGAGAATGACTGGCTAAAGTGAGAAGTAATATCGAGAAAGTATAGTGTGGATCTAAGAATATGGTGGATGAGCGTGCAACAGAAAGGGATTGTGGATTCAACATGGTAGATGCAGGACTGATGAGGAAGGATTAGTGGAGAGATAATTTGAAAAGAGTGGTAAGGGAGAGAAAGTATGAACTTGAAATAATATAACAACATATACACGACGGAGTATAAGGATAAGAAACGAGAGCATAACAAATTTTCGATGAGGTGCAAATGAAAACTGATGTAAAAAATGTGAATATAACTTCGAGTAATTTTTATTGATAATAAGAAATATTGTAAATGGGAAAAGGATGGATATAGAGGTCAAGGTATTAGTATAAATATTTTGAAAAGTGATTAAGTGTAGATGAAGGAATGGATGCAGAGATTCCATGCATGCTGCAGTGAGGAATGAAGGTAGTCACTGAGGAAGAACAGGATGTGAGAGCAGAGTTGGAGATACAGCAAGTCGAAGTGGAAAAAAACAGCGCAGGATGGGTGGAATTAAATATAAATTCTTGAAGCAGGTGAAGTGTAAGTGCCTTTCTTAAAGGTAAATATGAAAACGGAAAGTATCTAAATATTGATATATATGCTCCATTGTTCTTTTGTACAAAAGAACAAGCGAGACTGTAAGAATTTTTTTTTTTTTATATTTTAAAGACTGTAAGAATTATAGTGAAATATATTTTATTATTATGCCAGGTTAAAAGTAGGGCAGAATTATTATGGGAGAGCTTCCACCCATAAAAAATATAAAGAATAGCTACACAGGAGGAAATGTGGATTTAGAAAGAGAAAATAAAGAACAGATAAAATGTTTGCATCAGCGAGGTGGCCATGGTTGCAAATGTACTAAATAGATGGAAAACTACTGTAAGCAACTATGAGTAAAGTTTATGTTTTGGTTATGTAGGGGAGATGTAGAGTGGTAGACTATTTTCACTGTCTTAGACAGTGGTGTGTATATATTAAAAAGTTATGAATTTCGTTCAAAATAAGTGGAAGGTAGTGTTCGGAAGATGTGTGTACTAAATGGAAATTAAAAATGAATGCGGAAAACAGGAGTGTAATGGAAGAAAGTAAATGTAGGGAATGATGTAATAATCGCGAACAAGGGGTACAAGATGCAAAACAACCAAAGGAAGAGCTGAATGATAGCTCCAGAACTTTCATGTTGCAATCAACATATCAGGAGCTTGCAATGTTGCAGAAACTGAGTAGGAAATCCTGGTAGGTTGGCTCATGTGAATGGCTCTCCCACTGAGAGTCTTGGGAGAGCCATTCACATCAACGGACCTTTCTGGATTTCCTACTCTATTTTTGCAACATTGCAAGATCCTGATGCTGTGTTGATTGCAACACGAAAGGCGTGGAACTATCATTCAACTCCCCCTGTGGTTGCTTTGCATAGGAAATGAAAAATTGGAGATCAGAGTGGAAGGAAATAACATTGTAGGAAGTAAATAAATTTAAATATGTAAGAGTAGAATTTCTGGCAGACTGGTCCATGAAAGATAAAGTAGATCATAGAATAAACGAACAAAAGAAAATTGACGTTGTGATGATAATTCTATGGTAAGAAAGACTTTTGTAACTCGATGTTAAAAGGGAAATATATCAAATTACAGCTGATCAGACGTTCTGGTCTGAGTATGAAACATTGTTTTAAAATTTCATGATTAGAATTTTATGCTCCCCCCTTTAAGAAGAAAACGAGGAAATTAGAAGACAGACTAGTAGTTTAAAAATCCTAGCTTCAGGAGTCGAAGAGAGAATGATAAAACGGTTTAGCTCCTTTAAACGTATTGAAAGAAACAGATATATGGTTACCTGGAGGTTACCTGGAGGTTACCTGGAGGTTGTTCCGGGGATCAACGCCCCCGCGGCCCGGTCCATGACCAGGCCTCCCGATGGATCAGGGCCTGATCAACTAGGCTGTTACTGCTGGCCGCACGTAGTCCAACGTACGAGCCACAGCCCGGCTGATCCGGCACTGACTTTAGGTATCTATCTGCATAAAGTGTGAATAAATGTCTGGTGGGTGGAAGGAGGTGTAGGGAACGTTCTGGGAAGGAATGAAGAAAAAGTGTGAAGGAGGTTTTGAGAGGTACTGGCTTGAACATCTAGCAAGCATATGTAGCCGAGTTAGGTCGGTTTTTGGGGATTAAAAAGCCTGTTAAATTTTGAGAGCATGACAAAATCCGTGAAGGGAATCAGGGAAACGAGGTATGACGTCATGGGTTGATACTGGATAGTGATGGATATGAACGTTTGGTCTGGCACACTGCGTGAGTGATGGTAAATGTGATTTCTTCTTTGGGTTGTCCCCCTAGCAAAAAATATAAACAATTGAAATGTGATTAATATTTATGTAATAAATTATTATTATTATTATTATTATTATTATTATTAAAGATTAGCCGGTATTCTCCCGGCCCGGGCCTTTTCCAAGTGGTGGCCCGGCCTTGGCTCCCTCTTTAGGGAGTGTCTGAGACCGAAGTCTCCCATGGGAGGAGGCACAAGTACCTCCTCATCTTTGGGACCAATTGTCCCCAGGCCTAGCCACAAGCTAGGCCTCTCTGGTCTGCCATCCCCGCCACAAGGGAGCAAATGGGAATGAGTCTTATGAGCTAAAAGCTCGGACTCAGGCACCTACCCTACCCTAGAAGAGTTAGGCATGGTGTCGATAAATGTAATAAATAAATATTAATATTAAAAAATATATTAAAAAATATTAATATTAAATAAATATTAATATTGATGTAATTAATCAATAATGCTAATAATGATGATGATGATATAATAATAATAATAATAATAATAATAATAATAATAATAATAATATAATAATAATAATAATAATTAATATCACAATATAATAAAAATATAATAATATAATAATAGTTATTATTATTATTATTATTATTATTATTATTATTAACAAATAATAATAATAATAATAATAATAATAATAATAATAATAATAATAATAATAATAATAATAATAATAATAATAATATATTAATTATTATTATTATTATTATTATTGTATTATTATTAAGTATTATTAATATTATTATCATATTATTTTCATCATTATTGCAATTATCATTATTTTATTGCTATTACTACCTTTATAAAATATGTTGGTGGATCACTATCTGCGTTGAGATCTCCCGGTCAGTCGACCAAACTTTGTGATCAGTGTGTCTAACAACCGGTTTGTTATTTATTTCTGTGCTGTGTTGTAATGATCTTGGATACCAATGATAAATAAAAAACAGTCTTGATCTGTTATCTTGCCTTTGGCTTACCGTAGGATATCTCACATACCGTGTTATCCAGACATGCCGAGGAAGTCTTGTACTCCCGATTGCCACTGCAATAAGATAATAAAACAAGCGATATCACAATATGAAGAACAACACCGTGAAAAAATAGTGAAATTACAAGCGCTTTGGTGATTTCTCTCATTACGAAGCGTTTGGAATTTCACTATTTTTTTCACAGTGGTTGTTCTGCATAGACAGTGCAGTGTTTATACTGTGAGATAAAATGTTATGGAGAGATAGGCACTATCTCAGTGATACTCACTACACTACACTCTTCTTACGCTACTTTTACGCTTTCGCTTTGCCATCCGTACGCTATTCCTATGCTATTTCTGCGCTATTCCTACACTATTTCTGCGTAGGCCCGAAGCTGGGACAACATCAATACACAGAATCACTCTAAATATATTTATACACAAACCTTCTCAGTAAGTTACATCCTGGTGAGAATATCTGTGTGGAAATCGAAACGTGGGCTACGTTTCTCTCTGTGTAGAGTGAAACACAGAGCTAAATACAGCACGTCTTTAATATTGTCGGCAGCACACCATTTAGATCCAAGTCATGAAGAGATTTAATCAATGAGTTTAGAACTGACTTCCGGATATGTCTGAATTGGCCAAGATGTTGAATCACGCTAGAGTGCTTTTCATACTCATTCATTATTAAAATTATTATTATTATTATTATTTATTATTTTATTATTATTGTTAGTAGTAGTAGTTAGTAGTAGTAATTGTGTTAATGGTTCACAGATCACTTAAGAGGTTTTCGTTTTCGAGAACGTTGTTGCTGTTCAACAATTAGATAGCAAAACACACATTTTCCAAGTGTCGTAAATAAGGCACGTCATCTGTTGCTTTGTAAACTCGAGGGAGAGAGAGAGGAGAAGAAGAAGAGAGGATCGACATGAGAGGAAGAGAAGAGATATAAGAGAGAGAATTCATTATTAAAACTATACAACAATACATAACAAACTATACAACAATATGTACCACCTCTGCCATATATTGGTAACACGTGCAACACTGCTCTCTCTATCATATTCCTTTTCTATCACCACGAATACAACAAGCAGCTACCTTCACCCTTATAAACGTATTACTCTCTCATATATTGTCTTGCAAACATTGGATTCACACATTTTCTTACATATATTTGTTACTCTGTGGCCCTGGTTATCGATCTCACAGCTCTTTCAGTAGTAATCCAGGAGTTCACTTTACACTGTATACACAACTGCGACCCTTGAAGATTGGTCTTAACAGAGACATTCTCTCGTTCCCACAACAAAGCCAGAATGCAGCTCTTCACCACACTTATCTTCATTTCAAAGGAAAAAGAATGTAATGAACAGTTGAAATTTTTTCAAGGAATGCAGGGATCGAACTGGGGGGCAAGAATTTAAAAGCCGGTCACTTTATCGACCATTTTAACTCTCGTCGAATTATATTATTATATATATAGTATTATATATATAGTCATATATATATATATTATATACTATATAAATATTATATACTATCATATATATATATAAGTGTGTGTGTGTGCGAATGTGTGTGTGGGTGGAATGTGGGGTGTATGAATGTGTGGTATGAATGTGTGTGATGTGTGTGTGTGTGTGTGTGGTGTGTGTGTGTGTGTGTGTGTGTGTGTGTTGTGTGTGTGTGTGTGTGTGTGTGTGGTGTGTGGTGTGTGTGTGGTATGTGTATGCTCACACAACACACTGCTTTCAGTCATCTCGAAAAACGACACAAATAATTAAGTATATGTTTTCAGTGCTCGTCGATTGAGTTATCTGGACAAATCAACGGAATTACGGATAATTCACTGATAGTTGGCGAGGTTGACTCTGACCCGGTAAATATGTAATTGAGGAAGTGTACTTAACCCCTCCCTCCCTCTCCTCCCCTCCCTCGCCCCCTCCCTTAACCTCCCCCCCCCCCCCTTCACTCCTTCTGTTAGCGACTTCTAAACCGCAGAGAATCAGGCACCCTGCTCCCCCCTCTCCATTCTCTGCCCCCCACGGCCCCCCACGACCCAAACTACTGCATGGTAGTTCCGCTACGCTGAGCCGTGCATGACAACACGGGGTTGTACGGTGCAATTACACGGCGGGTAATGTTGTGTCTTTTTGTTATTATGGTAATCATTCTCCAGGGCTGTTATTACGGTTGTTATTATTGGTTAATAGTCTTTATAGTTAGTATTATTTATTATTGATATTATTGATTATATTTCTGTTTTTATTTTAGTTGAAGTTGATTTTGTTTTTATAATTATTATTGTTGTTATTATCATTATTATTATTATTAATATTATTATTATTATTATTATTATTATTAATCTTTAATAATAATAATAATAATAATAATAATAATAATAATAATAATAATAATAATAATAATATCAATGTTTTAATAATAATAATGATTATCACTATTATTATTATTATTATTATCATAATAATGATAACGTCATACTACAGCCTTGTGACCCAAGATTATCCCCGACTAAGTGAAGTAGCCTGGACCACTTCCCATGCTACCACCAACAGTCTAGCAGGTCACAGACCTCATCACGATTGGAGACGGAGTATCGAACCTCCAACACACTCATTTTTGCTGACTGACCCACACGGGTTTACCGCCTCGTTTGGAGAATATCATAACCGTTTCATCTAACCATACATTACCTTCAATTTTTTCACTGAGGAAGCGTTTAAACCGTAAGGGGTCAGCGTCTGAGTAATGAGAAAGGAGGGGGGGGGGGAGGAGGTAATCGAGTTTGATCCGAGGGAGGGGATGATAGCCTCGGTTCCTTCCTTTATGAATCTTTCAGAAACTTCAAGAAGCCTTTACTGAATGATAATATTAATAATATATAATAAATAGTAATAATAATAGCAACAACAACAATAACAACAACAACAACAACAACAACAACAACAACAACAACAACAATAATAATAATAATAATAATAATAATAATAATAATTAATTTATTCAAGAATTCAGTGATTCTAAGAATGCGCTCAAGCATATAATGGTACTCAAGTCATACATGTTCTTTGAATACATAAGGTCTGAATAGTCGTCCTTAGAATCTAATCATACGGTACAGTAGTTCTTAGAATACAAGTGTACAGTGCAGAGGTTCTTAGAATACAAATATACATTGTAGAGGTTCTTAGAATGCAAGTACACAGTGTAGAGGTTCTTAGAATACAAGTACACAGTGCATAGGTTCTTAGAATACAAGTGTACAGTGCAGAGGTTCTTAGAATACAAATATACATTGTAGAGGTTCTTAGAATGCAAGTACACAGTGTAGAGGTTCTTAGAATACAAGTACACAGTGCAGAGGTTCTTAGAATACAAGTACACAGTGTAGAGGTTCTTAGAATAAAGTACACAGTGCAGAGGTTCTTAGAATACAAGTACACAGTGTAGAGGTTCTTAGAATACAAGTACACAGTGCAGAGGTTCTTAGAATGCAAGTACACAGTGTAGAGGTTCTTAGAATACAAGTGTACAGTGTAGAGGTTCTTAGAATACAAGTGTACAGTGTAGAGGTTCTTAGAATACAAGTGTACAGTGTAGAGGTTCTTAGAATACAAGTATACAGTGTAGAGGTTCTTAGAATACAAGTACACAGTGTAGAGTTCTTAGAATACAAGTATACAGTGTAGAGGTTCTTAGAATACAAGTACACAGTGTAGAGGTTCTTAGAATACAAGTGTACAGTGCAGAGGTTCTTAGAATACAAGTATACAGTGTAGAGGTTCTTAGAATACAAGTGTACAGTGTAGAGGTTCTTAGAATACAAGTGTACAGTGTAGAGGTTCTTAGAATACAAGTATACATTGTAGAGGTTCTTAGAATACAAGTACACAGTGTAGAGGTTCTTAGAATACAAGTGTACAGTGCAGAGGTTCTTAGAATACAAGTATACAGTGTAGAGGTTCTTAGAATACAAGTGTACAGTGTAGAGGTTCTTAGAATACAAGTGTACAGTGTAGAGGTTCTTAGAATACAAGTATACAGTGTAGAGGTTCTTAGAATACAAGTATACAGTGTAGAGGTTCTTAGAATACAAGTGTACAGTGTAGAGGTTCTTAGAATACAAGTATACAGTGTAGAGGTTCTTAGAATACAAGTGTACAGTGTAGAGGTTCTTAGAATACAAGTATACAGTGTAGAGGTTCTTAGAATACAAGTGTACAGTGTAGAGGTTCTTAGAATACAAGTGTACAGTGTAGAGGTTCTTAGAATACAAGTATACAGTGTAGAGGTTCTTAGAATACAAGTGTACAGTGTAGAGGTTCTTAGAATACAAGTGTACAGTGTAGAGGTTCTTAGAATACAAGTACACAGTGTAGAGGTTCTTAGAATACAAGTACACAGTGTAGAGGTTCTTAGAATACAAGTACACAATGTAGAGGTTCTTAGAATACAAGTACACAGTGTAGATTATTATTATAATCAAAAAGAAGCGCTAAGCCACAAGGGCTATACAGCACACAGTGTAGAGGTTCTTAGAATACAAGTACACAATGTAGAGGTTCTTAGAATACAAGTACACAGTGTAGAGGTTCTTAGAATACTAGTCCCCTCAAGGGAGGTTCCATGACGCTGGTGAGGGGCTCTTGATCTAGGGTATTACGAATTTTTAAAATACAGTCATAGGGTACAGATTACAAATAAACGCTTAATAGTACTTAGAATGCAACCATTTAGAAGTTCTTTGAATTCAAGAATAGAGAGAATGGATCTTTGAAAAATTTGATGGACTGGTTCCCGAACTTCACGTAAGCAGTCAATGCTCGCTGTTGCGACACAGATTTGCCAGTCTTTAAATATATTTCATAATACGTTTCAAATAACAGATTCGAGAAATAGAAAGTATCGCTAAACCCGTATAGGAGATCCACGATTTATTCTGACTGTGAACGCTGAGTAACGGCACCTGCACTTGCTTGCGTTATTTGTGTGTATGAGTGCGTGTTCGTTAGTAAGCGGTGAAACAGTGATTGTACAAGAGATGTTGTGACCCAGTTGAGCCTCTGAAGGTGTTTTCATTTATGAATTACGGTAGTAGTGAAGCAGCGAGTGACGTCATGTTAGGAGAGCTTGTCGTGATTGGCTGAGATGTTGGCTCAGGTGTGACCTCCCCTCCTCCTACTCCCCCCCTTCCCTCCTCCATCACTCCACCACTCAGGTGCCTCCGTCCTGCCCCTCTTCCCCCCCACTTACCCCTTCCCCAGTGAACGGGTGTGAAGGGAGTGGAGGGGGAGGGAGAGGATGGGTATCTTTTCCATTTTTCAGGGTGTGTCAAATCGTTGCTTAGAAATAGGGTTCAGGCTGGAGGGAGTAGAAGTGTGCGAGTGGGGAGGGAGAGGGGCAGGGGTGGGCATGCCCCGGGCATGCAGGTCTCCGTGAGTTAGTCCTCCCCCCCCCCCAATACCTCGTCCCGTTCATTGACCCAAGAACTAGGGAGGTGGAGGTAAAAGTGGGAGGGAGGGGGTGGAAGGGGGGTGAATCTGCCTCCTTCCCGCCTCCCCTACTATCACCTCCTCTCCCTCCCTCCACCAGCCAACGGGACTTGGTAAAAACTTGAGGTGTGTCTTGACGATGCGCGCCGTCAGTCGGTAGTGTAGAGTGAGCGAGCACGAACGTCCGACGGCTTGTGTCGTGGTAACACTTGTGGCAAGACTGTCGCTGCTGCAGGCTGGCCCGGGCATACTGGACGACCTGCCGCGCGGAATACTGAGCAGGCGCTGTAGCAGCACCCTCAACAACCCATCACCAGTGGCCCTCTATGCTCGTATAAGAAACTATTCCCTTCATTTTAATAGTAGTTAAGACTTTTATCGTTGGTTGTGCAGTGGCTAGAGGATGGATACGTCCTAGTGGCCTGGGTTGGGAGAAGGTAAACATTTGTGTGGCCGCATGGTGCCTGCTTGGGTGAGGGCGGCGCTGCAGGTGGTGGAACTAGTGCAGGTTTTTCGATGACCCAAGTCTCCACGACTCAGGCATGACACCACACACAACGTGATATTCTTTCTTTGGGGGAAACAACTCAGTATCCCCAGCACAAAACACACACATACAAACACACCTGCATACCTACACACACACAAACACCTACACATACACCTACACACACACACACCTACACACACACACCTACACACACACACACACACACACACACACACACACACACACACACACACACACACACACAAACACACCTACACACAAAACACACACACAAACACACCTACACACCTACACACCACACACACACACACACACACACACACACACACAACACACACACACACACACACACAAGAGAGCAATTAAGTTTAGAAGACGCTGCAGGAGACTCCAACGAGGCAAGCTGGAAGACCCGAAGGTCAATTACAGTCCCGCCGCCAGGATGGACGTCTTTAAAATTGACCAGAGTTTGGGGTCTCTAGGAGCAGGCGTCGCTGAAGTTAAGGTAACGAATCCCGAGGTGACCTTCGATACCAACACGGACTTCAACCTCTCGTTCTTCGACGCTTCGACATCCCCTTCGCCCGGCGTCATCAAGAAGGAGGACTTCGACGAGAGGACATTCGACTCAGTGGCTCCAGATTCCCTCTTCTCACCGTCGGGGGAGTATTCGCCGTTCACCACCGAGGAGTCAAAGTACACATCCTTCTCCGATACAGCTCAACCCTACGCCCACGACTCCACCAGCAGCCTGAGCCCAGCCTCCACGCCCACACTAATCTCACCCCTGCCCTCTCCCTCTCCCGGCCTCATGCACGCCCACAACACCACCACACAGCTACTCAAGGCGCCCATCGTTGTCAAGACAGGTATAATTTGTTCACTCATGAACCTTCATAAGTTGCAAGCATTCTCAACTCTTTATTTTCTTGTCTCCAGCATTTTTCACTTATCTCTTCTCCAAAGCCCTTTTCTTTTGCATATTTTTTCCTCATTTTCTCTGCATCCCACCACAATTTTCCCATAATTTTTTCACTCGGTTCCTGGTACATTTCTCTCGCCAAAACATTTATTCTTTGAATTCCTTTAAATTAATTTATTCTGCATATAACATTTCAATTTTTATTCTACAGAATTTACTATATATTAAAAAAGTCTTCCAGTTTCTTGTGAAACATGATATCAAATTATGTCACGGGTCTCTTTAGAAAAGTATAATGATTATAATGAGGGTATCTACAATGTCTAAGGAATTAGAAAGTGGCAATTACGTGCTGGGTCGTGAAGGAAGCGCTTATTTAATGCGTCTGCTTCAGCATAAACTTGTTTCCTGCGCAGACGAGTCGAGTCTCATTATTTTTTTCCCAGTCGTATTACCAGTGTAAATCGAAATGGTAAACACGTTATATTTCAAGCTCACATTGTGGATGGAAAGATCATAATGTATCAGGGATAGATTTCTCTCTCTCTCTCTCTCTCTCTCTCTCTCTCTCTCTCTCTCTCTCTCTCTCTCTCTCCCTCTCTCTTCTCTCTCTCTTTCTCTCTCTCTCTCATCTACACTAATCCAAGATATTTTTAGGGCTCTCTAGATGTCAACCTGTCTGCTAACTCACACTGCCTGTGCAACTGATAATCCTATGTGAAGGGAAGGTTAACTTGACCATAAAGTGGTACTGGAAAAATGTCCATTATTCGCTCTGCCTATTAACGTTTGCTTAAGTATGTACGTGCAGAGTGTACTTTTTTTGAGGGGGGGGGGAATTTTTGTTTCGTTTCAGGAGTCTTCGTTACGATTCATATAACTTCGTTCGTTATTTTCTTCGTCTCACTGGGATCCATCTTTCTCTCGGTCAGTTTTGTGAGTATACGAGACGCTGGTGATGCTTTGTAAACGCCCAAGGCTGTTAGAGAGGCCGGTAATAACTTTTTTAACCGGTTTTCTGTGTTGTTGGTGGTAACACCGGCCCATGAGTTAATCCTACGGTCTATACCAACCCTCTATCCCCTCCTCTCCTCGCATGCATATTCGATAAATCCCCAAGAAAGATATTTCTGTCTTATTTTTCGCTCTGATGATGTAATTAACACAAGCTCCTCTGCTATAGGTTCATTATCCGTGAGCGTCCTCGGAGGGGCGTTCTCCGGGAGAAGATATTGTAATATAATCGTGATAATAGCGAGTGTTTAAATCCCAATTTGCCAACCGCAGCAGCGGCGGCCAGTCCCAGCGACGTGCTTCCAACAGGCTCAGAGAAAACGAAAGTGAGAAGCAGCATTTTCACCCCTGTGATTGCGTTACACAAGGGCTATTCTCGTCCTGCCAATTACACTACTCGAGGGGCGCTTCTCGCGTAAATACTTACGGCCCGGCTCCAGGATCCGGCCCTCTGGTGGGGTGGTGGGGGTGGGGAAGATGCATTTCTTGTTTCTGAAGAGAGTCGTGAAGGCTGGAGACTGCATTGTAAGAGCCAGCCTCGTCTGCTTCGTCCGGCTCTGCTTCCTTTAAACGTACCACTGGTTATAGTTGTGTCCCGCATAACACGTGGTCTTACAAACCATCTTCCAAGATTTTGTT
>NC_069400.1:21604931-21637431 GCF_026875155.1 Cherax quadricarinatus
AGTCCTGGATTGTCCACTTACTCAGGAATGTAGAGATAGACGGTATACGAACCTGTGTGATATGTTAGGTTATCTTATTAACGAAACTAAGATGCTAGATATTTTAAGTAAATATCCCCTAAAATTTTAACGAAATAAAAGGCTGTTAACCTTTTCGTGACCTAGTCCTAGTCCATAGGATGGTTATGAGGTGTACAGTAAACTAGCCACTACCATCTACAGGATGGATGTGCACATGAGCTACGTACGTTATAGTCACCTGGGTGTACACATGACCTACTTACATTACAGCCACCTGGATGTGCACATAACCTACGTACATAGTCACTTGGGCGTGCACAAGAGCTACGTACATTACAGCCACCTGGGTGTACACATGACCTACGTACATTAGTCACCTGGGCGCACACATGACCTACGTACATTACAGCCACCTGGGCGCACACATGACCTACGTACATTACAGCCACCTGGGCGCACACATGACCTACGTACATTACAGCCACCTGGGCGCACACATGACCTACGTACATTACAGCCACCTGGGCGCACACATGACCTACGTACATTACAGCCACCTGGGCGCACACATGACCTACGTACATTACAGCCACCTGGGCGCACACATGACCTACGTACATTACAGCCACCTGGGTGCACACATGACCTACGTACATTACAGCCACTTGGGCGCACACCTACGTACATTACAGCCACCTGGGTGTACACATGACCTACGTACATTACAGCCACCTGGGTGTACATATGACCTACGTACATTAGTCACCTGGGCGCACACATGACCTACGTACATTACAGCCACCTGGGCGCACACATGACCTACGTACATTACAGCCACCTGGGCGCACACATGACCTACGTACATTACAGCCACCTGGGCGCACACGTGACCTACGTACATTACAGCCACCTGGGCGCACACATGACCTACGTACATTACAGCCACCTGGGCGCACACATGACCTACGTACATTACAGCCACCTGGGCGCACACATGACCTACGTACATTACAGCCACCTGGGCGCACACATGACCTACGTACATTACAGCCACCTGGGCGCACACGTGACCTACGTACATTACAGCCACCTGGGCGCACACATGACCTACGTACATTACAGCCACCTGGGCGCACACGTGACCTACGTACATTACAGCCACCTGGGCGCACACGTGACCTACGTACATTACAGCCACCTGGGCGCACACATGACCTACGTACATTACAGCCACCTGGGCGCACACATGACCTACGTACATTACAGCCACCTGGGCGCACACATGACCTACGTACATTACAGCCACCTGGGCGCACACATGACCTACGTACATTACAGCCACCTGGGCGCACACATGACCTACGTACATTACAGCCACCTGGGCGCACACATGACCTACGTACATTACAGCCACCTGGGCGCACACATGACCTACGTACATTACAGCCACCTGGGCGCACACATGACCTACGTACATTACAGCCACCTGGGCGCACACATGACCTACGTACATTACAGCCACCTGGGCGCACACGTGACCTACGTACATTACAGCCACCTGGGCGCACACATGACCTACGTACATTACAGCCACCTGGGCGCACACATGACCTACGTACATTACAGCCACCTGGGCGCACACATGACCTACGTACATTACAGCCACCTGGGCGCACACGTGACCTACGTACATTACAGCCACCTGGGCGCACACGTGACCTACGTACATTACAGCCACCTGGGCGCACACATGACCTACGTACATTACAGCCACCTGGGCGCACACATGACCTACGTACATTACAGCCACCTGGGCGCACACATGACCTACGTACATTACAGCCACCTGGGCGCACACTGACCTACGTACATTACAGCCACCTGGGCGCACACATGACCTACGTACATTACAGCCACCTGGGCGCACACATGACCTACGTACATTACAGCCACCTGGGCTTCACCTACAGAAACAAACACCAAGAGATACACAGACATGAGAAAACTATTAAAAAGCGAATGATGAGAGAGAAAAAATCAGTGAGAAAAGCCTAACATGCTCATGTGAGAAGAGAGACGAAGGAAAAGTTTGAGGATGACATGACTTAGCAACTAAATATAAACTGAGAGTGTTGCAGTCTCCCGTAAAAGGAAGATAACAATAAAAGACCTCATAATAAGACCGGAGAAGGAAGGAGGAAGACTTTATGAGGGCAAAACTATAATGAAAAAATGGTAATAGGGATGTGTAATAATTACCGACAGTGTATTAGGTAAAAATAACACAAGTGCAACTAACTGCGACATTCTATTGTGGCAACGTTAATGCATATAGGAAGGATAATCTGAACGACGTCTGCGTACAACACCGGTATTCCGCCAATCACGTAACGAAATTCAACGACGCCTGGCTAGTGATTAAAGAACCCAGTTTTCGTAAACGTAAATGCCTTGAATCATCATTAATCGCTGTTTCTAACACAAATAGAATTAAAAGGCAGCTTCTTCATCTCTGATGTATTAACAAGAATTCTGCACAGACCAACAAACCCAGCCATCACATAGCTGCTACCACTAACGTATTAATGTTGGTAAAATTACCGACAATGTGTTAGGTAAAAGGACACATTTTACTGCGTCAGCGTTCCGCTCTCCAGGAGCTTTGTCAGGCCGTTACGGCTAACATACTGTCGGTTATTCTTCCATAATTTGATAGGTTGGGTTAGGTAAGATTTGTCAGGAAACAGGACAAGTGTTTCCTGACGCGGGTCTTAGTCATGATGACCCACAGATAGCGGCCAAGGCCTTCTGCTGATAAACATTTTCTGACTTTAATTTGATAGGCTTCAAAATTTATTTGTAGACTTTTCAGCATCCAGTGGCTTTATCAATATAATACAAAGACATAATGTGAAGAATGTTGATGAGGTAATTAGTCCCTCAGCCTTGGAGTTGGTGAAGAGCACCGTATCACCGTAGTCTTAAAGACTACAGTGATCTTCACCAAAGTTCTACATTCTTCACGTTATGTCCTTGTACTGATAAAGCCACTGGATGGCGAAACGTCTACAAATAACTATACCCAGATGTATCACATGTATCTAATTCTTCATCTTGTCGGTATTATATTCCATTCATATACAAAGATGAAGAAGCCATTTAATGATCTGGACGTTTTAAAGGCAGTGACACGTAACAGTAAGTCACCATGGCTTCTGAAAGAGGGAACACGGCTACATTGTGAACCGCTAACTAAAATCTACAAGTCACTAAAAACGGAATAGTTGTCAGAAATGTTGGAGATAGTGGAGTCCCAGTGCTTTAAAAAGGGGACAGATTGATAGTTCTGAACTACGGACTGATAGCAGTGGCATGCGCATCATGCAAGATAATGGAGAAGATAATAGAGTGTGTGGTGGCGCAATTGGAGAGAAGTGGATTTTTAAATTGCAACCAGCATGGGTTTAGAGATGGCAAATCCTTTCTCATAAACCTACTAGAATCTATGACAGTATAAGACGTAAACCAGGGAAGAAAATGTGGATGCATTTGAATTTGTTTGAACTTTATGAAGGTATTTGCACTACCGCATAAAAGTTTCTGCTAAAAACTTAACGAGCTGACAAGAATAACAGAAAAAATGCATTACAACGAGTCTAGGAATATCTAAAAGAAATGAGACAACATATGATACGGCAGGAAGCGCGAGGTGTTAGAATGGGCAAGTGTAACAAGTGAGGTTCCACAGAGAATACTACTGAGACCGGTTCTGTTTCTAATATATGTAAACTACACGTTGGAAAAGAGAGGATTTCCTGTATCCTTGTTCGTAGATGATAGGAATAAAATTAGAATGACACGCAAAGATTTTAACATGACCTGTCCTGTTCTAACAGCAGGATTGGTCACACAGGTGATTATAAAAAATTAACTCGAGGAAGTGCAAGGTGATGAATATTGAGGAAGGAGACAGAGAGCAGGAAATTCATCACAGGCTGTAGGGACTGAGGCTACAAACCTCACACAAAGAGAAGCATCTAGGGACGAGCAAAACACCGAACATAGAGTCTGAGGCGAACATCAACCGAATAACTAATGCAGCAGATGCACGCTTGCCGAATCTAAGATCAACTTTCGGGTGTCCCGACAAAGAGTCATTGAGGTCTCTATGTAAGACATATGTCAGCATCCTCTTAGAGTACACAATACAAGACAGTCTCTCTACTTCACACTACCACTACTACCTCTACTACTACTTCCACCACCAGTCTTACCACTACCACTACTACTCCTCCCACCTCTCTTGTCCCGTCCCTGCCAGCTGGTCTCTATATACCTGCTCCATCTCTCTTTTCTGTTAATGTGACTTTGTAAATGGTCTATGTCAGACCGAAACGTCGTCGTAAGCTCCTCTCTCCTATGTGCGGGTTATTTGTGTAGGGAATCCTCGCCTGACAGAGCAAGTCAAAGAACTTGAGAAAGCGCAGAGGCTCGCAGTGAGAAAAGTCCTACAACTGTTGTGGAATGACGTATGGGGGAAGACTTAATGATCTGAATAACATTACGTTAGAGAATAGCGACAGATAAAATACTCAGAAGACTAAGGTGAACAGAGAAAGTCTGTTCTAGAGACCGGAAACTGGTACACGTGGATACAGTTAGTCGTAAAGATAAAAATATGCCACAGGGATACCAGGAAATATTTCTACAGTCTCATGGTGATTAGGAAGTAGAATGACCTGGGCGAAAGTGGTGGAGGCAGACCATATACACAGTTTCAAAAGTAGGCATCACAGGGGCCCCCAAGAAGCCATGAATCGGTAAATTCATGGTGGCGATAAAGAGGCTGGGCCAGGTGCTGAGCCTCGACCCCAGCAAACATCACTCGGTGAGTCCACTCAGAGGGAACAAACAGCCGAGGAGGGCTAAAGAAAGCATAGCAGCTACCAGGGGAAGAGTTGGGTCGTGGGGGTGGTCATGTCAGGTCACACCCCTCCTTTCTCCCCCACCAAGCTAACTCTCCCTTCACTCCTCAATCACACTTCTCTCCCCCCCATCCCCACACAACCTCATCCCTCCCACAATAAGTCCAGCCTTCCTCCTCTCTCCGTCTCCCTTTTCTCTCTTCTTCCGCCTAAAACCCCTTATCCACCCCCAAGTCTCCCTCTCCTACATGCATCCTGGGTAGAGTAAGTAGGAAACTGGGCGTATATTTATACATCTCCTTCCTGTGTTGGTTTATATATATATATATATATATATATATATATATATATATAATATATATATATATATATATATATATATATATATATATAATATAGGAGGTACCACCTCTAGAACTGTTATAGGACCCTCATATATATGTGTGACTTTGTATTGTATTGTATTGTGTGTGTGTGTACTCACCTATTTGTGGTTGCAGGGGCCGAGTCACAGCTCCTGGCCCCGCCTCTTCGCTGATTGCTACTAGGTCCTCTCTCTCCAGCGTGTGTGTGTGTGTGTGTGTGTGTGTGTGTGTGTGTGATAGTGCCAAACAAGAAATTTTTGCTAGACTATGTATTAGTAAATAAAAGGCTGAGGAATAAACTTATGGAAGTACCTGGTTCAGTTAGTGTTATGTGTGATCACTATCTAGTTACCGGTACTTGGGGGCTGGAGTACCAGGAAGGTGACATACCAGGAGACTGTAAGAGTACTGGGAAATAGAAGCAAACGTGAATGAATTAAAGAAATGAATGATTAGTAAGAGATATGAGAATACTGAGCGTAAAGCCGTTTAAGAGAAAATGACGAGGAGGAGGTTGGAAAGATATGATGTTAATTTAAAAATTGCAATAAAAGTTGCAATAAAAATTGCAATACACCTGTGGCTTATAGGTAGAGGAGGGAGGGTGCAAGAGCAAAGGGAAAGATTAGTGGAATGATGAGGTGAAATGAGTAATAAAGTGGAATAAGAGTATTTTTACATGAGAATTATACAAGAAGGCAGAGTATATGAAGACGAAAAGAAAAGTTAGGACTGTAAAGGGAAGCAAAGAGGTAAACAGAAGAATGGAGCCATCATCAGAAAGCTTCATTGCGAAGAAGAAATAGTTTATTAGAAAGACAGATAAGTAAGGTGTGAAAACCAAGGGATTAAGAGTGAAAGTGGAGAGATTTTAGATACGGCGGCTGAGGTGTTAGAGAGACGGAGAGAATATTCTGAGAAGCTGTTCAAAATAAATAAATGGAATCAGATGTAGTACGTTGGTGTGGCAGTACGTTGGTGTGGCAGTACGCTGATGTGGCAGTACGCTGGTGTGGCAGTACTCTGGTGTGGCAGTACGCTGGTGTGGCAGTACGTTGGTGTGGCAGTACGCTGGTGTGGCAGTACGCTGGTGTGGCAGTACTCTGGTATGGCAGTACGCTGGTGTGGCAGTACGCTGGTGTGGCAGTACGCTGGTGTGGCAGTACTCTGGTGTGGCAGTACGCTGGTGTGGCAGTACGTTTGTGTGGCAGTACGCTGGTGTGGCAGTACGCTGGTGTGGCAGTACTCTGGTGTAGCAGTACGCTGGTGTGGCAGTACGCTGGTGTGGCAGTACGCTGGTGTGGCAGTACGCTGGTGTGGCAGTACGCTGGTGTGGCAGTATGCTGGTGTGGCAGTACGCTGGTGTGGCAGTAGGCTGGTGTGGCAGTAGGCTGGTGTGGCTGTACGCTGGTGTGGCAGCACGCTGGTGTGGCAGTACGCTGGTGTGGCAGTACGCTGGTGTGGCAGTACGCTGGAGTGGCAGTACACTGGTGTGGCAGTACGCTGGTGTGGCAGTACGCTGGTGTGGCACTACGCTGGTGTGGCAGTACGCTGGTGTGGCACTACGCTGGGGTGGCACTACGCTGGTGTGGCACTACGCTGGTGTGGCACTACGTTGGTGTGGCATTACACTGGTGTGTCACTACGCTGGTGTGGCACTACGCTGGTGTGGCACTACGCTGGTGTGTTACTACGCTGGTGTGGCACTACGTTGGTGTGGCACTACGCTGGTGTGGCAGTACGCTGGTGTGGCACTACGCTGGTGTGGCAGTACGCTGGTGTGGCACTACGCTGGTGTGGCACTACGCTGGTGTGGCACTACGCTGGTGTGGCACTACGCTGGTGTGGCACTACGATGGTGTGTCACTACGCTGGTGTGGCACTACGCTCGTGTGGCACTACGTTGGTGTGGCACTACGCTGGTGCGGCACTACGCTGGTGTGGCAGTAGGCTGGTGTGGCAGTACGCTGGTGTGGCACTACGCTGGTGTGGCACTACGCTGGTGTGGCACTACGCTGGTGTGGCACTACGCTGGTGTGGCAGTACGTTGGTGTGGCACTACGTTGGTGTGGCACTACGCTGGTGTGTCACTACGCTGGTGTGGCACTACGCTTGTGTGTTACTACGCTGGTGTGGCACTACGCTGGTGTGGCACTACGCTGGTGTGGCACTACGTTTGTGTGGCACTACGCTGGTGTGGCACTACGCTGGTGTGGCACTACGTTGGTGTGGCACTACGCTGGTGTGGCACTACGCTGGTGTGGCACTACGCTGGTGTGGCAGTACGCTGGTGTGGCAGTAGGTTGGTGTGGCAGTAGGCTGGTGTGGCAGTAGGTTGGTGTGGCAGTACGCTGGTGTGGCTGTACGCTGGTGTGGCAGCACGCTGGTGTGGCAGTACGCTGGTGTAGCAGTACGCTGGTGTGGCACTACGCTGGTGTGGCACTACGCTTGTGTGGCACTACGCTGGTGTGGCACTACGTTGGTGTGGCACTACGCTTGTGTGTCACTACGCTGGTGTGGCACTACGCTTGTGTGTCACTACGCTGGTGTGGCACTACGATGGTGTGTCACTACGCTGGTGTGGCACTACGCTGGTGTGGCACTACGTTGGTGTGGCACTACGCTGGTGTGGCACTACGCTGGTGTGGTACTACGCTGGTGTGGCACTACGTTGGTGTGGCACTACGCTGGTGTGGCACTATGCTGGTGTGGCACTACGTTGGTGTGGCACTAAGCTGGTGTGGCACTACGCTGGTGTGGCACTACGCTTGTGTGGCACTACGATGGAGTGTCACTACGCTGGTGTGGCACTACGTTGGTGTGGCACTACGTTGGTGTGGCACTACGCTGGTGTGGCACTACGCTGGTGTGGCAGTACGCTGGTGTGGCACTACACTGGTGTGGCACTACGCTGGTGTGGAACTACGCTGGTGTGGCACTACGTTGGTGTGGCACTACGCTGGTATGTCACTACGCTGGTGTGGCACTACGTTGGTGTGGCACTACGCTGGTGTGGCAGTACGCTGGTGTGGCAGTACGCTGGTGTGTCACTACGCTGGTGTGGCACTACGTTGGTGTGACACTACGCTTGTGTGGCACTACGCTTGTGTGGCACTACGCTGGTGTGGCACTACGCTGGTGTGGCACTACGCTGGTGTGGCACTACGCTGGTGTGGCACTACGTTGGTGTGGCACTACGCTGGTGTGTCACTACGCTGGTGTGGCACTACGTTGGTGTGGCACTACGCTGGTGTGGCAGTACGCTGGTGTGGCACTACGCTGGTGTGGCAGTACACTGGTGTGGCACTACGTTGGTGTGGCACTACGCTGGTGTGTCACTACGCTGGTGTTTCACTACGCTGGTGTGGCACTACGCTGGTGTGGCACTACGTTGGTGTGGCACTACGATGGTGTTTCACTACGCTGGTGTGGCACTACGTTGGTGTGGCACTACGTTGGTGTGGCACTACACTGGTGTGGCACTACGCTGGTGTGTCACTACGCTGGTGTGGCACTACGCTGGTGTGGCAGTACACTGGTGTGGCACTACGTTGGTGTGGCACTACGCTGGTGTGTCACTACGCTGGTGTTTCACTACGCTGGTGTGTCACTACGCTGGTGTGTCACTACGCTGGTGTGTCACTACGCTGGTGTGGCACTATGCTGGTGTGGCACTACGCTGGTGTGTCACTACGCTGGTGTGTCACTACGCTGGTGTGGCACTACGCTGGTGTGGCACTACGCTGGTGTGGCACTACGCTGGTGTGTCACTACGCTGGTGTGTCACTACGCTGGTGTGGCACTACACTGGTGTGGCACTACGCTGGTGTGTCACTACGCTGGTGTGGCACTACGCTGGTGTGGCAGTACACTGGTGTGGCACTACGTTGGTGTGGCACTACGCTGGTGTGTCACTACGCTGGTGTTTCACTACGCTGGTGTGTCACTACGCTGGTGTGGCACTACGCTGGTGTGTCACTACGCTGGTGTGGCACTACGCTTGTGTGTGGCACTTACGCTGGTGTGTCACTACGCTGGTGTGTCACTACGCTGGTGTGGCACTACGCTGGTGTGGCACTACGCTGGTGTGGCACTACGCTGGTGTGTCACTACGCTGGTGTGGCACTACGCTGGTGTGGCACTACGCTGGTGTGTCACTACGCTGGTGTGTCACTACGCTGGTGTGGCACTACGCTGGTGTGGCACTACGCTGGTGTGGCACTACGCTGGTGTGTCACTACGCTGGTGTGTCACTACGCTTGTGTGGCACTACACTGGTGTGGCACTACGCTGGTGTGTCACTACGCTGGTGTGGCACTACGCTGGTGTGGCAGTACACTGGTGTGGCACTACGTTGGTGTGGCACTACGCTGGTGTGTCACTACGCTGGTGTTTCACTACGCTGGTGTGTCACTACGCTGGTGTGGCACTACGCTGGTGTGTCACTACGCTGGTGTGGCACTACGCTGGTGTGGCACTACGCTGGTGTGTCAATACGCTGGTGTGTCACTACGCTGGTGTGGCACTACGCTGGTGTGGCACTACGCTGGTGTGGCACTACGCAGGTGTGTCACTACGCTGGTGTGGCACTACGCTGGTGTGGCACTACGCTGGTGTGGCACTACGCTGGTGTGGCATTACGCAGGTGTGTGCACTACGCTGGTGTGGCACTACGCGGTGTGGCACTACGCTGGTGTGGCACTACGCTGGTGTGTCACTACGCTGGTGTGTCACTACGCTGGTGTGGCACTACGCTGGTGTGGCACTACGCAGGTGTGTCACTACGCTGGTGTGGCACTACGCTGGTGTGGCACTACGCTTGGTGTGGCACTACGCTGGTGTGCACTACGCTGGTGTGTTCACTACGCTGGTGTGGCACTACGCTGGTGTGGCACTACGCAGGTGTGTCACTACGCTGGTGTGGCACTACGCTGGTGTGGCACTACGCTGGTGTGGCACTACGCTGGTGTGGCACTACGCTGGATGGTAGTAAGAAAAGCTAAAGGTTTGGACCAGTTAAGAAATAAATTTGTCGAGAGAAAATGGAGACAAAATTTTGGAGTAACTATTACATATGCGGGAAAAAGAGTGAATTATAACTAAGGAGTGACAGAGTACATGAATAATTATTGTATATATGAAAAACGGGGATGAGACTGAATACGAGAATTATAGACAAATAAATCTATTGATAAGATTAAATACAAGAATGATACACAAATGAATATACTGAATATAATAGGTAAAATTTATGGAGAATTTGTAATGGAAGAGTGACGGTAAGATAGAACTGTATTATTGCATAAGACAGTGAACTTAAGATTCCATTTGTGAATGTAATGTTAAAGTTGAATCGTTTAAAGTGAGCAATACTTAGATAAGAGAGAGAGAGAGAGAGAGAGAGAGAGAGAGAGAGAGAGAGAGAGAGAGAGAGAGAGAAGATTGTTACCTTTTATTATCTTTGAAAAGGCATGTTGATAGGAGGACCCTGGTCACAGCCGGGTCCGCGGGGGTTGACCCCCGACTCTCTCCAGGTAAACTCCAGGTATGGTGATATCTGGTGAGAGAACGCAGGTGATGCTGCAATTATGGAATGGCAGTAAACGCTGAAATTTATGAAGAATTTTTATGCGGCTCTGGTTACTGGATGCAGGTTAGCGGTGGACTGTTTGCCCGTCAGAGTAGACCTTAGACAGGTCAGGTTAGGCAAGATTTGTCAGGAAACAGGACAAGTGTTTCCTGACGTGGGTATTGGTCGTATGATGACCCCGCAGCTGGAGCTTTTAGTCATCTGACCGAGGCCTTCGGCTGGCTTACCGGTCCACCCCCCTTCCCCCCTTTAAAAATTATGGTTGTGACATCCATTTTTTGAACAGGAATGTGCCTGTTTACAGGTGAAACATTTCGGTAAAGTTCCTCTCTCCATCTATGTCTTTTTCAGGAATTGTGATTTTACAGAGGTTATTAAATGTGTTTATAGATTGAGTTGTAGAGGCGGATGGTAAACTGTAGAGAGGTGTCTTTAATTAAGGAAGGATCTTGTGGTATGCCTCCCTTAAGGGAGGCAATACCACATAAGAAGCACCTCTCTTAATTAAGGGAGGCATACCATTAGAACCTCCTTTAATTAGATACAACGATGCAGATGTGAGAGTTGTCGCGTTGGCTTCTTGCTATTAACTATGATTCTGAGAAATTCAGAGGTTGCAGAAGCTGCTGGAGGAACTCTTAAAAAAATATCAAAGACGGAAATTTGAAAACGAGCTTATTATTCGCGGAAGAAAAAAAAACAAAAAGCGTCGCTATTTTAGTGGCAGAAATCCAAAGCACTGTCAAAAAAAAGAATTCACGTCAATTCCTTTAACCCGCTGCGTGATAACACATGAAGGCCAGATGACAACGGGAGAGAAAATGGTGTACTATACAGTGCATTAGTGACACTATTAACGAAAACGAAAATTATAATTTTAATCGAGGATTTTAATGACGAAGAAACGGACTAGACAGCCCTGTGAAGTTGGTTCCTTTTTTTCTAATGGCTGTCTTGATGCTGCTGGAAGATAGTCTTCATCCGAGGAATCAAATCTATTCTTCTCTTCCTTGGGTGAAACTGATTACTTCCTGTTTCTGAGTAACACCTAATGGCTCAGTGTTTAATAAAAACAAGAACTATAACAAAAACAATTACAGCTACAGCATCATAACAATAGTAATAATAATAATAATAATAACAACAGCAACAACAATAATAATAATAATAATAAATAATAATAATAATAATAATAATGATAATAATAACATGAAGCTGATATTTTCTCAGTATAATTTTTTCCTGTGTATCAAGAAATTAATAAGTGACCCGTGCGAGAGAAGCAACACACTAACAATACTGAACACTATATTTGCAAGAATAATACATTCTTAATGTGAAAACAGAAATCGTGTTCTCCTGGAGATAACATATATTGGTAAAAGTGACTTTGGGAAGAAGAGAAGCAGAGATAAGAACGACTGCATTATGAGAAGGGAAGAACAGAAAACACAGACAGAAACGACTGGGTTATGACAAAGGAAGAACAGAAAAACACGGATAGGAACGACTGGATTATGAGAAAGAAAGGTATGAGGATTCTAGGGAGTACCTTAGAGAAATAATTACAAAATATTACGAGGGACTGATGCAAATGATTCCAACAAAATGTTTCACAACGTATGTGAATACAGAATTAGACAAACAGACAGATAGACAGACAGAATGACAGACAGACGGACAGACGTACAGACAGACAGGCAGACAAACAGACACATACACACACACACACAAGCATTAGGAATGAGGACTGAACAAACCTCTAGCGAAAATATGCAAGCCACTGGAAAGTGAAAGATTTCCAGGACAATGGAAGGCGACAGATAATTGCAATACATAACCAATGAGACAAACAGACCAACTGCAGACTTGCACTTGACATACGTACTAAGGCAATGGATAAAATAACCAGAAGAAAAATGGAGGTGACCTGGAAAGAAGCAAACTTTTAATCAGCAACCAGCATGGGTTTAAAAATGGCGAAGCTTGTTTCACGAACCTGCTGGAGTTTCATAATCGGGTAACAGAAATCTGGGCTGAAGGCGTTAATGGACTGCAAATTATTGAGTTGCAGGAAGGCGTTTGACACTGTACTGGTCAAAACACTGAGCCAGAAATTGGAAGAGCAGACAAAGATGACAGAAAACATGCTAAAGTGAAACAAAACCCAAAGGAAAAGAAACAGAATGGGATTATCCGGGAAGACCTACGATTATATACACATATAACTGGTGAGGTTCCACAAAATTAGGTAATGCAACAGATATGGATTCTGGAATAAGTGCTGCTGGTGGAGAAAATTTCGTGTATCCCTGTTTGACAAGTGACCTATACCTGGAGTATACCTGGAGAGGGCTTCGGGGGTCAACGCCCCCGCGGCTCGGTTTGAGACCATGTGAACGAAAAACTGCGATGATAAGAAGAGGCTGTTATAAATTCTAAGAATACAGAGTTGGTTAGACAAGCGGCAAGTGAAATTTAGTCTTAGCCAATGCAAGTTTTTACACCGAGGAAGTATCGAAAAAAAAGACAGAGTACCGACTGGAGGGAGAGAAGCTACAATGCTCACTCAGGGAGAACGACTTAGGAATTAATGAATGTATCCAACATAAACAACAAATAGTAATAAGGTTACACACATGATAACATGACAAGCACGTGATTTTGGAGGCATTATTATTGTAGTTAATCACGTTATCACATGTCCAACCATGATAATTATATTATGCACATTATAACATGTCCAATAAACAACAATAATGCAACATATCTAGCATAAGGGCAAAAGCGCATATCAGTCAGTGAACTCCAGCAAATGCACGTTTGGCGAGCCCAAGAATAACTTTCAGGATCCTTAAGAAGACGTTTTTAATCCTATATAAGTGTGACACATTGTCACACTCATCACAGAGTATGCACCTTCAACATGGAACTCCCACTTGATCAGATTTATCAAGAAAGTAGAGAAAGTGTCTTGAGTCAAAAGGAGACTGGTTCTGGAGCTAATGAAAATGAACTTGGAGGAGAACCTTAAATAACTGAGGAGGATGCTATTACATAACAAAAGAAGTGGAGACAGGATTACGACGTACAAGATATATAGGCAATGTGAAGGTAGTATACAGGAAAAGACCGTTCGTGAAGCGGGAATAGGGAAGTTTGGGGAATAGATGGAAGGTTAGAGAGCCATGGGGATGTCAGGAATTAATTTTCGGTCTTAAAAAGTTGAAGTGGCAGAGGCAGATATAACATACACGGCCAACGATGCTAAGTGGAAGTGAGCCCGCTACAAGACAGTTAAGAGGCAGAACCAGGAGCTGAGACCTGACCTTCGCAACCACAAATAGGTGAGTACAAACACACGGTACAGACGTGGCTGTCTTTATCTTCCTTTAATCAGTCACTCCCATACGTGTCGGCCGAGATAAAGATAAAGACTCACTGAGCCAATGACCACAAAATGCCAGCACTCTCCACCTCATTTCCGGCTTAAGCTTAAACTTAAACCCCCCCAAAAAGAAAGACAGGTCAGCCAAGAAGCATTCAGTTTGATAGGTGATTCAAGGTCCAATATACCAAGTTCAACATCCATTGGTAATGCCTATTGGACAGAGAAGGGAATTTCGCCTTTAACTGGTATTTACAGAAGGGTGCAGGGAATCTGGTACGAGGTCCCACCAGGTGTACCAGATCTCCCACACCACCTTGTTATGGGTGGGTCTGGTAATTATTCTGTGGGAGTTCTTGGAGGAGAGGGAGGGGTGTAATCTGGATGGATTGTGTTAACGATGTGAGGTGCAATTAACTAAAGTATCTGGTAACGTATGGGTGTTGTATATAAACAAGATTTATATTATTTTCTTTTTAATGTTGTGAAGTTGCTTGCATTAGCTTGGGCAAACAGATCTGGATAGGGAAATTACAAGCCTTCTAGCATGGGCTGGCAGGTCTATTGAAATGATCCTGTGTTCTTAGGCTATGTGGGTAGGGCCTGGCTAATAATACTGCAATGTCCGTCCGCCAGGGATTTTATCAATTCATTCAGCGACAAGAGAGACATAGGTTATATAGCAGTAGAGGTGAGGTGTAGAAAGGTCAGGTCAAAGACCTCGCCTCTACCATTCTATAACCACTGGGAAGAGACCCATGTCAGGACTTCATTCCTGACGGATATATTATAAATTGCTGTCTCTTTACGAATTAATAAAGTCCCTGGCAGACGAATCGTCTTAATAAAATACCATAACGGTCACACTGTGTTATTATCATACTGACGATACACACTACCACTTGACAACAGCAGGAGCCGTCTAGCAGGAGGCAAGACGCCAACTGCAACGCTCCTCCGTTCATTTCTTTTGGTGCTTGATATGGATTCAGGATGACCCGAAGCGTCGTTGAAAGATTCATCTCTAATCAAATTGGAGGTTAGTTTAGAGGTGAGTTACGAGGTCAGTGATTACAGAAAATTTAGCCTGTCACCTGAGCTACTATTACGTGATAAATTTGGGAGTTATAGTGTGTAACGCAGCCTGCTGTGTGAGCATTGAGAAGCATTGTGGCGCTTTGAAGTCAGGTACCTTCTTCAGTCCTAATACCACTCGAGGCTGCTTCAGTCTTCTCTAATAAATGTCCTGAACTGTACATAAGAATCTTTTTCCACATCTTGTCGGTATCACCAGACCATTTCTCAATGAGGTCTTACTTCTAGAGGAGAAAAATCAGATATTTAAAATGCATCAGAATCAACGTAGCAACGAGTGTTAAGTGGTTTGGGGATTGCGTCGTGAAACACGTCAGTAGTAACGAAGAGGAGGCAATTAGCAGTAATAAATGGGAAGTGGTTTGCAGTAAAAGGAGAATAAGATGAGGATGGTAAAAATAGAGGATTTGAATGTAGGAAATCTCGATTCTGTATTCCAGGACAAATGTATAGTGGTCGACGAGGGTACTATTAACCCCTCGACTACGTAAGAACATTAGAAAGAAGAAACACTGCAGCAGCTCTACTGGCCCATATGAGGCAGGTCCAAGTCTCCTACCGGTTTAAGCCAATGCCCTAACCTAGTCAGGTAGGTCATATTCACTTAAGGAAGGAGCAAGGCATCTGACCTAGTAGCACAAGCTAGTCAGGTCCAACTCACACCCACCCACACCCGCTCATGTATTTATCTATCCTATTTTTAAAACTACACAACGTCTTAGCTTCTATGATGGTACTCGGGAGTTTGTTCTACTCATCCACAACTCTATTACCAAACAAGTGCTTTCATATATCTTTCCTGAATCTGAATCTGAATTATAAACAAAAGCTGCGCATTCTGTAGCAGGGATAAAAAGGTGAGACAGAGGGAGATAGTGTCAGTGACATAGTTAACAGATTAAAAAATATCTTGTCAGGTAATGGGAGCAATCTCATTATTTGCCTCGGTGCTGGAGAAAATTATTCTGGGAAGGGCAGGAGACAGGAGGTGAGAGTTGCGTACCTGACAGCTATAGATCGAATTAGGTCCAGGTGAGTAATCCAGATCACATGCAGCATTATATAGCAGTGACTGAATGTCTAAGACAATTGGTGTCAATTGCTGGCTAGGCAAGTACTGCAAAAGAATTTGCAGTCTCATTCATTGACAGCTGGTATAATTTCTATGCTAAACATGATGTGTGTGCGAGGGATGGGTTGCATCTCTCTGTGGCGGTGGTGATAGTGTTAGGAAATTCTCTCGAAGAGGCCATTGCTGAATTGTATAAGATGGTTAGATACATAAGTGGCTGTGGCTGGGTGTGAGTTGGACTTACCTATCATAGGTCAGTAGACTTGCTTCAGTGCTCCTCTTTTCTTATGTTCTTACTAGAAAGGAGGTAAAGTGCTTTAAGATGTCTAAGTATTGTGGGTATTATATACAATTTATAATATGACATATGTATATTGCTATTGTGTGCTTGTAGGCGGACAGAGCGTCTGCAAAACCAACCTAACCTAACTTAAGCAATCATATTTATGACACACAGTGCCGACAAGTTGATAACTAAGACACATGTGCAACACTTGGGCACTTGTATCGAGTGACCTAAATGAGAGAGTGGGAGAGACAGTTGTAAAGCCAGAGCTAAATGATAATGGAAGGCTTCTAATTCAATTATGTATAAAGAGAGGTCTGCTTGTAGGTAATTTTGATTATGATAAAAATGATAATAAATAAGCATATAAGATAAGAAGTAGTGTGTAACAACAGCACTTAGCTAGACAGTATATTGATGTGTGGATTTCTGGATGTGAATAAGTTTAGAGAAGCGATTGATGTCAAATCATCATCTTGTGATAGCTACAGCAAGAGTAAAAGGTATTTGAATAACAAGGAGAATGGTGTCGGTGGGTAGGAGAGAAGTGAAAGTGAAAAAACTCAAGGAGAGAGTTAGTGGGAGCCGCAAGCAACGGTTAGTAGCAAGATAAGTTAGAGAGAATGCAGACAATGAGGAGGTCGAAGAGATATGGGACAGATTTTAGAATTCAGTGTCAGAGTATACAGTAGAAGTTTGTGGTTATATGAGAGTGGGTACAGGTGGGAAGAGGAAGGATTGGTGGAATGATGACGTGAAGAGTGTGGTAAGGGGAAAAATTAGAATATGAGACAATTTTGCAATGTAAAAATGCTATACAGAAAGCAAAGAATGAAGAAAGAGAGAAAAATAGGTAAAACGAGTAGCGAAGAAATTCAAAATAAAAGCTAGAGGAAGAATGTTCCTTCTTTATCAGGAAATTTTGCTGAGAATGAGAAACAGCTTTAGAAAGCAAACTTTAGAGCAAATTAACTTTCCTTCTAAAAAACGAAGGAATATAAATGATGAAAGAGGAGAGGGAGGCACTAGAAAGGTGGAGAATTTATTCATAATAGTTATTAAATAGTGACTACAAAAGGAGGTATTGATACCAGCCTTAGGGAAGAGAGTTGAATAATATCTGGTGGGAGTAAGTAAATACTAGAGATAAATGTTGGAGAACTCAATGACATGAATAAAAGAGGGCAAAGTAGAAGGGACAGATAAGGACTGAGATGGCAAAAACAGGTGGCGATAAAGTTTTGGGGTGTGAGACAAGGGCTTCAAATGTTACAGCGAGGCGGAGGCTGGAGGCAGCAGAGATGTCGTGTTTGAGAGCAACATATTGGGTGAATATCATGCAATGATTTCGGAGCATACAAATTAGAAGACAGTGTAGGGTAACGAAACGTATCATCCAAAGGACGGAAGAGAGGTTTGGAAATTTAGAGAGGATGAGGGAAGAATAATATTTCTAAGAGACTGTAAAAAAGCTTGATTGGCAGGATGGATCAGTAGAGGTCGTCACAGGAAAGGTTGGAGGGATGGTTGAAGGAAGTATTATGCAGTAGAGAACTGAGCAACCAGTAGGAGTATGTGAGCATGTCAGATCAGGAAAAAGACACTTATGTACAGTTCAGGACATTTATTAAAGGAAACGTTTCGCCACGAGTGGCTTCTTCAGTCCTAATACAGAGAAAACTAAGAAAACACACATATATATAGTGGTGGGAGTCAGGTGAGGTGAAGCGTGGGTAGAGGTGGTAGTAGTAGTAGTAGTAGTAATGGAACTAAGGAGGTGAGGTTAGAGAGGGACCTGCTGGCATCAAGTAACACCAGTTCCCAGGATGGGTAATATCCTCTTGCTTAGTAATTTTGAAATACTGTAACTACCGGATTTCTGCTTTATAGTGTTACTGACAGAAATTAGTGCAGCTTCAATGCATTTTCTCCGTCTTAAGTCGTCTTCTTTAATAACTAGTTTAGCTTCATTGAATTTCATGAGGTGTCCAACATCGTCTCTATGTTGAACACATGCGTTTTTGCGGTCATCATTTCTGCAAGCATTTTTGTGTTCTGCTATCCTAATGTCCAGAGTTCTGGCTGTTTCCCCTACATATACTTTGTCACACCCCCCACATGGTATAGTGCAGATTCCTGCACTTGTGCCAGAATCATGCTTGTGTTTTTGTATCAGGTTCCTAATAGTAGTTGAAGAGCTGGTAGATATTTTAGCCAGTTTTCTGTCAAACATTTTTGAAACATTAGTGGCAACGTTGCTGACCGGTAAAACGATGTAACTTGGAGGCTTTTCTTCAATTTGATAGGTGTTGGTCTTGCTGAGGATACGTGTTGCACGTTTCCTGCAGTCACGTATGAAGTGTAGGGGAAAGTGTAGTGAACTAAAAGAGTTGGTGATGTATGTACATTCTTCTTCGAGGAACTGCGGACTGGAAATTCTGTAGGCCCTCAGAAAGAAGCCAATAACTACCCCTCTTTTAGTTCTTGTGTCATGGTGAGAGAAGAAATGTAGAAGATCATTCTTGTAGGTAGGCTTCCGGTAGACTTTAAAAGAAAGTTTGCTTTCCCCTGTGCGTAAGAGAACGTCGAGAAAAGGGGGGTGTGACAAAGTATATGTAGGGGAAACAGCCAGAACTCTGGACATTAGGATAGCAGAACACAAAAATGCTTGCAGAAATGATGACCGCAAAAACGCATGTGTTCAACATAGAGACGATGTTGGACACCTCATGAAATTCAATGAAGCTAAACTAGTTATTAAAGAAGACGACTTAAGACGGAGAAAATGCATTGAAGCTGCACTAATTTCTGTCAGTAACACTATAAAGCAGAAATCCGGTAGTTACAGTATTTCAAAATTACTAAGCAAGAGGATATTACCCATCCTGGGAACTGGTGTTACTTGATGCCAGCAGGTCCCTCTCTAACCTCACCTCCTTAGTTCCATTACTACTACTACTACTACTACCACCTCTACCCACGCTTCACCTCACCTGACTCCCACCACTATATATATGTGTGTTTTCTTAGTTTTCTCTGTATTAGGACTGAAGAAGCCACTCGTGGCGAAACGTTTCCTTTAATAAATGTCCTGAACTGTACATAAGTGTCTTTTTCCACATCTTGTCGGTATCACCATACCATTTCCTCAATGTCAGATCAGGTTTAGTGAAGACAAGGGATTTTTAAGGATTTGGCATGCTGCTGGAGTGTGAGCAAGTTAACATTTATAAAGTAAATTTAGGGAAACTGGTTAGCCGGACTTGATTTGTCAAGATGGATATTTACCACAAAGGCAGGATGAGACAAAAAAAAAAAGAAATACATTCTCCCTTACTCAATCCCCAAGCTTCTTTGGGAATGAAGGAAATGTACTTCCCGCTTCCAGAACCCGAGTTCAGCTAGATGTGATGCTTGATTTCCTTCAGATATACTGCCATCCTCATACCAGTCACTCTCATCAAACAGGTTGACATATACTTCCTGGAGGAACGAACCTCAATCTTCCCAGTCTCCCTCACACTGCCTTTCCAGTCTCCCTCACACTGCCTTTCCAGTCTCCCTCACACTGCCTTTCCAGTCTCCCTCACACTGCCTTTCCAGTCTCCCTCACACTGCCTTTCCAGTCTCCCTCACACTGCCTTTCCAGTCTCCGTCACATTTCACCTCACAAGTCATCTATGCACCTCCTTACATCAACCCCCAGATTTACACACCATCTGTGAATGCTTATCATGCTTCATTCTTTCTAAATTACCAAACCACTTAGAGAGAGAGAAGGGGGGAGGGAGGGAGGAGAGAGAGAGAGAGAGAGAGAGAGAGAGAGAGAGAGAGAGAGAGAGAGAGAGAGAGAGAGAGAGAGAGAGAGAGAGAGAGAGAGAGAGAGAGAGAGAGAACTCCATTGCAGAGATCAATTAGCGATGTGACTTGCAAAAAAAAGACAGTTTAAAAATGTTGCAAGCATTTCATTGCATGTTGCAGACATATGAGAGGTACAAGTTTGAGAAGTATAACAATTATTATTGCAACAAGAATGTTATTTATTAACATCAATATAACAGATGTAACACATAATATATATATATATATATATATATATATATATATATATATATATATATATATATATATATATATGACTGAATGGATAATATTTTTCTTCTGCTCGTGAATAAATTTTCATCTCAGGTAAAAACGTTTATGACCTTTTCTCAGGTGTGAAAAATAGGGCAGGAAGGGCATAATGACCAGACATCGATAAAGGTGCTAAGTGCGTGCTCTCCCAGTCCGTAAAACGGCATAACATTCCTCGTTACTTAGCACTTTCTTGTCTCGACTTCTTTTACAAATGACCGAGCAAGTTTGTCCAGTGGCTAAATTGACAATTTTTTTTTTCTTACGACGATAAGACATTTAATTTTGTTATTCATTAAGCTCTCGCAAAGAGAATTTCATTGGAAAAAAATCTGTCTCGGTTCAAGGGGTAAATTTGAACTGGCTAATGCAGAGGTTACGTAAATTGCGACGGTGTAAATGTGTGGCATCTTAAGGACGCTCAGTAGATGGCAACTGACCAGTTAAGTTGCCAGCTTCTATTTAATCTTCCCCTTCGGGCAGAGCATATCCCTCATGAATACTCTGTATCCTTCTCTCTCTCTCTCTCTCTCTCTCTCTCTCTCTCTCTCTCTCTCTCTCTCTCTCTCTCTCTCTCTCTCTCTCTCTCTCTCTCTCTCTCTCTCTCTCTCTCTCTTATTTACACAGTGGTTTTACAGGTTAGGTTATGAGTTCCTACTTTATTTCCTTAGCTCAATGAAGGGAGGAGGAGCACTGCAGCGGGCCTACTGGCCCATGCAAAATTGGTCCATTTGAAAGCCTATTTATTTTTTTGAGACATACAGATAGGGAATAAGATGAATTTGGAGGCATCTGTGGGGCAGCGATTTCATTTGGCCAACCAACTTTATTTCATCGATGCCATTATGCTGCGCCAACATGTTCCAAACTCGATTCATTCTACGAATGAATGATCTCAAATGATGAGATGTTCTTGAGAAGGTTACAACCACAGTGTGGTTGCTCTTCGCTGCCCGTCTTGCTGTGTAGAAGCTCACTTCTCGCTGACCTCGAAGAGGAGCCAAGTGCCCTACCTTAACAGCACTGGCCTTGTAAATAACAGTAAGACTCCCCATATCCCTGCGGTGTTGAAGGCTCTGCTGAAGTGACAGATCTGTCCAGGCTGGGTCCAGTCGAGAGATAAGTCCTCTTGCTCTGTTCTCTATTCTGTCAAGAACATAAGAACATAAGAAAGGAGGATCACTGCAGCAGGCCTGCTGGCCCATACTAGGCAGGTCCTTTACAATTCATCCCACTAACAAAACATTTGACCACCCAATTTTCAATGCCACCCAAGAAATAAGCTCTGATGTGAAAGTCCCACTCAAATTCAACCCCTCCCACTCATGTACTTATCCAACCTAAATTTGAAACTACCCAAAGTCCTAGCCTCAATCACCCAACTAGGTAGACTGTTCCACTCATCAACTACCCTATTTCAAAACCAATACTTTCCTATGTCCTTTCTAAATCTAAACTTATCTAATTTAAATCTATTACTGCGAGTTCTCTCTTGGAGAGATATCCTCAAGACCTTATTAATATCCCCTTTATTAATACCTATCTTCCACTTATACACTTCGATCAGGTCTCCCCTCATTCTTCGTCTAACAAGTGAATGTAACTTAAGAATCTTCAATCTTTCTTCATAAGGAAGATTTCTAATGCTATGTATTAATTTAGTCATCCTACGCTGAATGTTTTCCAACAAATTTATGTCCATTCTGTAATATGGAGACCAGAACTGAGCTGCATAATCTAGGTGAGGCCTTACTAATGATGTATAAAGCTGCAGTATGACCTCTGAACTTCCGTTGCTTACACTTCTTGATATAAATCCCAGTAATCTATTTTCCTTATTACGTACGCTTAGGCATTGCTGTCTTGGTTTAAGGTTGCTGCTCACCATAACCCCCAAGTCCTTTTCGCAATCTGTATGGCTAAGTTCTACATCATTTAACTTATAAGTACTAGGGTTATGGACACTCCCGAGCTTCAGAACCTTGCATTTATCTACATTGAACTGCATCTGCCACTTTTCTGACCAAGAACAGAGTTTGTTTAAATCCTCCTGAAGTTCCATAACATCTACGTTTGAATCAATTATCCTACCTATCTTTGTGTCATCGGCGAATTTGCTCATATCACTAGTAATTCCCTCATCAAGATCATTGATATATATTATAAACAACAACGGGCCCAAGACTGATCCCTGTGGAATGCCACTTGTTACAGATCCCCACTCGGATTTAACCCCATTTATGGACACTCTCTGCTTCCTGTCAGTGAGCCATGACTCGATCCACGAGCGCACTTTTCCCCCAATGCCATGAGCTGCCACTTTCTTTAACAGTCTATGGTGTGGAACTCTATCAAAAGCCTTACTAAAATCTAAGTAAATAATATCAAATTCTTTATCGTGGTCAACAGCCTCAAAAGCTTTACTGAAGAAGTCGTAGGTGAGAACATACTCAAGGTGTGAGTGCACTTGTGTTTCATGCAGTCTTGCAGCATCTCCTGTTGAGCAGATGCAAGATTTCTAAGTGCTAGAAGCTTCCTGGCCACCTTATCTGCGAGGTTTATTACGTGATTCTTTATAGTCATTGTAGAATAAAATTTAACCATAAGGATATCACTACATCATCGGGTTCAAACATACTCCCATTCATTCTGAACACTGCTCAAGTATTACTATCATGGTGCCTAGAGACAATTAGAAGCAAATGTAATCTGTCATCGTTTTCCTCAGGCTGATATATCTATAAGCTGGTGATTGATGTAATTGAGAGCAGCTGGCATTTCCTCTCTTGGATAAGTAAATGTCAGAATACAGTCGTCAGCATATAATTATGCGATTCTGGGATGAGTTGAAGAAGGTCACTGAAGTAGACATTCCCTAACAATGGCGCAAGCACACTTCCCTGTGGAACACTTGTACCAATAGTGTGTCTTGCCGACTCTGTAGCGTCTAGAACTACTATAAGAGGTTATCACTGAGAAGTCAGAATGCAGAACCGGCGATTCCTAGTGCTTGCACTTTTACCAAGAGTCCCTTGTGCCAAGCTCGGTCGAGAGTGCCAGCTTTTTTTTTCTCTCTCTCTTTCTCTCACACATTTGTAACCTCACACTTTCCTTGTTTTTTTTTTTAAATTAATTGGCTTATACATATTTATTTAATAATAACCTACGTATAATTACAAGAGTAGAGCTACGCTATTATAACCTTTTAATTTACATTATTTATTATAATTATTTTTAATTATCTCCGTAGTTATTGCATAAACATCTTCCTCCTGGAGTCTATTCTGCTTGTCAGTAATTCCACATGCTAAGAAATGCACTTAATGTAACCTTTTTAGACCCGTTTCTTCCCCAATTATAGAAGCCAGTCGTCTCATAATTTTTTTACCTTTTTTTTACAAAAATATCCCTTGAAGGGGGAGGGGGGGATCCCTTAAAGGGATCCAAATGTAAGGGATTTGGAGCTTCCCTTCCATTTCCCAGGATTAGTCTTGATTACCTACTATTTCCCAAGAGTTGTGTGATCCTCGCTGGTTAGGCGCTTCTCCGTAACTATAATACTTCTAATAATAGCAATAGTAATAATAACAACAACAACAACAACAACAACAACAACAACAACAACAACAACAACAACAACAACAATAATAATAATAATAATAATAATAATAATAATAATACAAATAACTCATATATATCTTCTCACAGCTTCCTTTAACCATTATTCTCAAAGTTTTTCTTATATTTTTAATGGTAGTGAAAGACATATTTGGTACTTCCAAAATCCACCTTAATGTCTCTGAACTTTTCTTCTTCGTTATATTTTTTTTTTAGTTCGGGTTTGAAGCGACAGTCGGCTACCTTTATATGGCGAGTTGGGTTATTGGGTTTAAACGCTATCGACTACACGACGATCATTAAAGCTGTATCTAACCTGTTCGCTACCTGTCAGGATTACTTTTAGTCCCTAAAACAGACTCGTAGTGCATATACACTGAGAGATAAACATCTCTAAGTATAGTTACACTGAAAGGTGCGTATATGTGTCGTTCAGTGTGTATACATACACATCTCTCAATGTACTTACACTTAAAAGTGTGTGTGTATGTGTTTCTCTCAGTGTATGTACACTGGGAGATACATGTCTCTCACTGTACACACACTGATATATACGCATCTTAGTATGTGTGTATACAATGAGAGTTACACACTTTTCAGTGTATTTACATCCTTTTCAATGTATATTCACTAAGGGGAAAATACATTTCGGTGTATGTACGCCAAGGTCAACACACTTCTCAGTGCATAAACGCTAAGGGAGACACAATTCTCAATGCGTATACACTAAAAGAAATACATTTCTCATTCAATATTCATTGATACGTTCCTCTGAGTGTATAACCCCTGAGAGACACGAACTTCTCAGTTGAACATTAAAATGGTATAAAATACCGACAGATTGTTAGGTAAGACACATATGCAACAGTTAGGTATCTTTATTTCGAAACGTTTCGCCTACACAGTAGGCTTCTTCAGTCGAGTACAGAAAAGTTGATAGAAGTAGAAGATACTTGAAGACGATGTAATCAGTCCATCACCCTTAAAGTTTTGAGGTGGTCAGTCCCTCAGTCTGGAGAAGAGCATTGTTCCGTTGTCTGAAACACTTTAAGGGTGATGGACTGATTACATCGTCTTCAAGTATCTTCTACTTCTATCAACTTTTCTGTACTCGACTGAAGAAGCCTACTGTGTAGGCGAAACGTTTCGAAATAAAGATACCTAACTGTTGCATATGTGTCTTACCTAACAACTTCTCAGTTATGAATAGTTAACCAGCAGTGTCTCTTTCGTTCCGGATAATTACTATCGTCAGGATATTCAATAAGAGAAATAAACGTCCAAATTCGAACGTTTTCTGCTTTTTTTTTTTGCCTCTTTATTGCCGCACAGTTTTTTTTTTTTTTTTTTTTTTTTTTTTTAATTTTTTTCATCTGACATTAAACGCTCGTTTTTATAGGTGACATACTAAGCCAACCTGAAGTAATAAAACTTAATGTAATTTAACCTAACCTAACCTAGACTAACCTAACTCAAAATAACCCAGTCTAATTAATCACATAAGCAACACTTAGGTTTCTTTATTAACGAAACGTTCCGTCTGCACAACAGGCTTCTTCAGTCGAATGCAGGCTAATATTACACTGGAAACAGTTGAATTAAATTGTAAGGTGATTAGTCACTCAGCCTTGATAGAAAGTAGTACATACCTCAGTCTTAATAGGCGGTGGTCAGTCCCTTCAAGAGGGAGACCCTTTCTGTAATTAATAGTTAAGCTCCCTCAAGTCTTTTCTCTTGCACTATTCTAGTGGCAAATCGATTATTTTTTCCCTGTTTCCTTAGAAGGGTAAAATGCCGAGGGGTCTGACTTGGTGGTGTGAGTCTTGGCCGACTCTGGCCTAGGTTGCTGCAGGTATTTCTAACGTTGGCAAGTCTGCTCTTTTTCTTGGTGTACTCAACACTTTGCGAGGTAGGGACGTCAGGGATGATGGGTCTGCAGTCTAGTTCTCTCTCTCTCTCTCTCTCTCTCTCTCTCTCTCTCTCTCTCTCTCTCTCTCTCTCTCTCTCTCTCTCTCTCTCTCTCTCTATCTATCTATCTATCTATATATTTCTCTCTCTATCTATCTATTTTTCTCTCTCTATCTCTCTCTGTTTGTCTGGCTGTTTCTGTCTTTGTCTGTCTGTCTCTCTCAATATTTAACAAAAAAATCTCATTATACACACATTACAGTTCATAGTACAATACAAAACACAACATTTAAAAATACATCACTGCATATAGTGCATCATAAAACACAATAGATCACAGTACATCTCAGCACACAGTACACCAGGTCGAGAAGCAGACACTCAGGCAGGCTACTTGACATCAGCGGTGAACGACCCCTGCCTCTCCTGCACCACACACACACACACACACACAACACACCACACACACACACACACACACACACACACACACACACACACATACACACACACACACACATGAGCGCTCATACACGGATACACACACATTTGTCTTCCATCTACGATTACATTTAAATACACACCACAAAAATGCCACATAGACCGACTCATTCAAGTATTTTCGATTACATCTGCATAGCACAAGTAACCATTTTGTTAATTTTAATTCAGTCTTCACTATCAAATGTTTATCATCATAATATACACACGAATGACCAAAGTAAATATACGAATGAAAAAATAAAAACTCTAATATAAGACGCAAACACATGAGTAAAAAAAAAAGATGACACACTATTAGCTTCCCTCATTTTTTTGAAGATTTGCATCATTGGATTCCAGTTAGATTAATTTGCATTTAGAAAGAATATAGGACAGCAATGATTTGGCAGTTGAGTTGTAGACAAGTGGGACCGTTGTTGAGGCGAGAACTTAGGATAGCTTTAAACATAAGTTGGACAGATACATGAGTTGGTGTGGGTGGATATGAGTTAGACCTGCCTATCATGAGGCAGTAAGCTCGATGCAATCCTTCTTTTTGGTTCTAATGGTAAGTAGCGAGAGTTATAGGTAGGTCAGTGGCATACCCAGTGGCGAGGCTGAGCCTCCAAAAAGACCAATTTTTTTTATGAAGCTTTGTATAGTATTTAGGAGAGTGATCATGGGTTCCCTTAACACTTTGTGAGGAGCCTGGGTGTTCACTCGGCTCCTCACCTGGAAGGTGTTACTGGGATAATTCCATACTGTGTGAGGAGCCTGGGTGTTCACTCGGCTCCTCACCTGGAAGGTGTTACTGGGATACTTCCATACTGTGTGAGGAGCCTGGGTGCTCACTCTGCTCCTCACCTGGAAGGTGTTACTGGGATACTTCCATACTGTGTGAGGAGCCTGGGTGCTCACTCGGCTCCTCACCTGGAAGGTGTTACTGGAATACTTCCATACTGTGTGAGAAGCCTGGGTGCTCACTCGGCTCCTCACCTGGAAGGTGTTACTGGAATACTTCCATACTGTGTGAGAAGCCTGGGTGCTCACTCGGCTCCTCACCTGGAAGGTGTTACTGGGATACTTCCATACTGTGTGAGGAGCCTGGGTGCTCACTCTGCTCCTCATCGCCTCCAACACCAACACTTCGATAAAAAGTGGCGTGTCGAGAAGTGATTTTCCTTTGTAATAAGAAGGTACTGCAATTTACTGTTTTTCTGGCATATGACGACTCTAAAAATAAACCATATCCAGTTTTGTGGAATTTTGTTACACACACACACACACACACACACACACACACACACACACACACACACACACACACACACACACACACACACACACACACACACAGATACACGTAACTGATACAAATGATTCCAAGACACTCTCTTCAATGGAGGTACACAGGGTGCTGGCAAGCGGCTGTTGAATCCAAAGAATTGGTACTATCTCCCAGTTAATCACATTACTACTGATAACCTTCCATTCCACAGGCGCTGTATGACTCCCCGTGATTATAATAATAATGATGCGACACAGTGTGTGAGTGGATCTACGCAGAAATACTGAAGGTGTATCTCAGTGTATTAACCGAGAGATATGTATTTCAGTGTACACATACCGGAAGGTGTGTATAAACTAACATTTAGACCGAGATACACACCGAGAGGTGTGTGTCTCTCTGTGTACGTACTCCGAAAGGGCATATACCGAAAGCTTACTTAGTCCCAATCTTAGGAATTGAAGTATTCCTGCCTGGTTGTGAGCAGGTGACGTGTAGTCTTCAGTGTCAGTGGAGAAGCCGATAGGATTCAGACCTACAAAACCATCATGATTCCAACCTAAGATTCGTGGCTTCCATAAGACAGCAACGATGAGAAAATTGGTAGCGTATACAAGCAGAAGTACGAAATGTGACGGATTACTGAGCCTTCATTATTCATTGCGCTTCTTGAAATACGATAAAATACAATAGTGTATGTAATATGTATGAGCGTAGGGCAGGATACATGAGATTTGTCATGTTAAGCGCTAAACTCATGTGGGTCATTCAGCCCAAGATGAGGTGAAGGCTTGATTCTCCGTCTTCTAAGTGCGAGACAGACGCGCTTCTTATTTCTACTCTTTAGAAATGGTAGTAGTAGTAGTAGTGGTGGTGGTAGTAGCAGTAGTCGTAGTACTACTAGTAGTAATAGGAGAATAGTTGTAGTAGCAGTAGTAGTAGTAACAATAATTGTAGTAGTAGTAGTAGTAGCAGTAGCAATAATTATCATAGTAGTGGTGGTGGTGGCGATAGTTGTAGTGGTGGTAGTGGATTGCAGGTTGTGGAGGTGATCGATTACTGGTGGTAGCGGCGGTGGATTACATAAGTGGGGTAAATTACTTACGTGGTGGCGGAGGTGGATAACTTTTACGCTGGTGGTGGATAACTTTTGTGGTGGTGGTGGATAATTTTTGTGGTGGTGGTGGATAACTTTTGTAGTGGTGGTGGATGACTTTTGTGGTGGTGGTGGATAAAATTTTGTGGTGGTGGTGGATGACTTTTGTGGTGGTGGTGGATAACTTTTGTGGTGGTGGTGGATAACTTTTGTAGTGGTGGTGGATAATTTTTGTGGTGGTGGTGGATGACTTTTGTGGTGGTGGTGGATAACTTTTGTGGTGGTGGTGGATAATTTTTGTAGTGGTGGTGGATAACTTTTGTAGTGGTGGTGGATAACTTTTGTGGTGGTGGTGGATAACTTTTGTAGTGGTGGTGGATAACTTTTGTAGTGGTGGTGGATAACTTTTGTGGTGGTGGTGGATAACTTTTGTGGTGGTGGTGGATAACTTTTGTATGGTGGTGGATAACTTTTGTGGTGGTGGTGGATGACTTTTGTGGTGGTGGTGGATAACTTTTGTAGTGGTGGTGGATAACTTTTGTAGTGGTGGTGGATAACTTTTGTAGTGGTGGTGGATAACTTTTGTGGTGGTGGTGGATAACTTTTGTAGTGTGGTGTAACTTTGTAGTGTGGTGGATAACTTTTGTAGTGGTGGTGGATAACTTTTGTAGTGGTGGTGGATAACTTTTGTGGTGGTGGTGGATAACTTTTGTAGTGGTGGTGGATAACTTTTGTAGTGGTGGTGGATAACTTTTGTAGTGGTGGTGGATAACTTTTGTAGTGGTGGTGGATGACTTTTGTGGTGGTGGTGGATGACTTTTGTGGCGGTGGTGGATAACTTTTGTAGTGGTGGTGGATAACTTTTGTAGTGGTGGTGGATAACTTTTGTGGTGGTGGTGGATAACTTTTGTAGTGGTGGTGGATAACTTTTGTAGTGGTGGTGGATAACTTTTGTAGTGGTGGTGGATAACTTTTGTAGTGGTGGTGGATAACTTTTGTAGTGGTGGTGGATAACTTTTGTGGTGGTGGTGGATGACTTTTGTAGTGGTGGTGGATAACTTTTGTAGTGGTGGTGGATGACTTTTGTGGTGGTGGTGGATGACTTTTGTGGTGGTGGTGGATGACTTTTGTAGTGGTGGTGGATAACTTTTGTAGTGGTGGTGGATAACTTTTGTGGTGGTGGTGGATAACTTTTGTAGTGGTGGTGGATGACTTTTGTGGTGGTGGTGGATAATTTTTGTGGTGGTGGTGGATAACTTTTTTGGCGGTGGTGGATGACTTTTGTGGTGGTGGTGGATAACTTTTATAGTGGTGGTGGATCTCTAGAATTGGTGGTGATGTATCACTAGTAGTGGTGATAGTGGATCACTAGTAGTGGTGATAGTGGATCACTAGTAGTGGTGGTAGTGGATCACTATTAGTGGTGGTTGTGTATCACTAGTAGTGGTGGTGGTGTATCACTAGTAGTGGTGATAGTGGATCACTAGTAGTGGTGATAGTGGATCACTATTAGTGGTGGTGGTGTATCACTAGTAGTGGTGGTGATGTATCACTAGTATGGTGGTAGTGGATCACTAGTAGTGGTGGTAGTGGATCACTAGTAGTGGTGGTGGTGTACCACTAGTAGTGGTGGTGGTAGATCACTAGTAGTGGTGGTGGTGTACCACTAGTAGTGGTGGTGGTAGATCACTAGTAGTGGTGGTGGTGTACCACTAGTAGTGGTGGTGGTGGATCACTAGTAGTGGTGGTAGTGTTGGTGGTTGTGGTGGAGGGTGGCAAGACAGGTCTGTGGGAACTTCAACTCCTCTCAGGTACTTATCCAACCTCTGGAACAGGACGGCATTCCTGGCAATCCTGCTTCTCGTGCTTCTTACTTAATAATATTGTAAGTTTTCACCCCTACTTTTATCATTTCCTCGTCTCCCCCTGTGATTCCCTTCGCATTCTCGTGCGCAAACCAATGACTGGAAAGATATACACGGCTGTTGAAGGCGAGGAGACCTCTTTTTAAACGTGCCGAGACAGAGTTGCAAGTAACTGAACAATTGCAAGTAATTGTTTAAGCTCAAAATAGAAAACAAAAGTTTTTTTTCAGTCTGATAATGCCAACTCCAGCTGATTTTTTCCCAATCCGTCTCGTGTGCTAGAGAGATACATATGTTTTTTCTAGATAGTAGCTGCTGGTGCAGGTACTTGGAAATTGTTGGTTTGAGTGTTACAGCAGGTACGGGGATGAACTTGTATACAGAGGAACCGGTTGTGGTGTACTCTGGTTTTGAAACGGTATTGTCATGCTTGGGTGACTAACTCTCTCTCTCCGTACTCTTTCAGGTATGTGAGAGTCGACCCCAAGACTTCAGTATTTTTTTTTTGCGAGCGATAATAAAATCCGGTTTGTAAGTATCTCTTCACGATTTTTCTTTTTGATTCTCTAATAAGAGGTTTGGCTATTATGAATAGATTGATGAAGAACGTAGGGGATTAGGTCTTTCTTCAGAGCCGACAAACGCGACGTTTCGACAAGACGAAGCGTCCTTTACCTTAAGTTCATACATGGAAAGGACAACAGTGAACAAATATTAGGATTGTGACAACACATATACAAGATTTAACGAGAAATGTTTATCTGTCGGATAGAAAGTAGTATCATTTGTATGTTTTATGCTAAGCAGGCGGGCGTGTCTGCAATTCTGAGTGAATGCGGACGCTTACCGAGTCAGATCCCCATGTGTACATTCATCAGATCGATTTTTAACAGATGCGAAAGCTATTGCACTCTGACACGTCCAGTTCCATGTGTTTCAGAAATACTACATCTTTCGAGGTGTCTCCACCTCATTGCCTGTTCCTTTCTCTCTCTCTTTCTCACTCTCTCTTTTTTTCTCCCACCCCTCCTTGGACCCCGTGTAAAAGTATCTATCTGTGACCCATGTACCTTTATCTATCTGTGACCCCGTGTACCATTATCTATCTCCTCTTGATATATTCTTCAGAGAGATTACTAAAGGCTGTGTCTCATTCCTCAGTTTTATTTGTAAACAGCCCTCGTAAAACAAGAATAATGCCCAGACACTGTAGTAATACCCAGACACTGTAGTAATACCCAGACACTGTAGTAATACCCAGACACTGTAGTAATACCCAGACACTGGAGTGCTGACTCGTCTTACTTGCACCAAGAAACACCTTGTCACTGGCTAAGTGCTCTTGATCCATGAAACTAGAACTACC
>NC_069400.1:21644931-21669931 GCF_026875155.1 Cherax quadricarinatus
CACACACACGCACACACACATACACACACAAACACACACACACACACACACACACACCACACATACACACGCACAGACACACACACACACACACATACACCGCACAAACCTATACTACAATCCACTCACTGTTCCCTCTGCCACCAACCCCCATATCACAAACCTCACCCCAACAGCTGTCCCTTATGGGCATTCTGACCCCACCCCCATCATCACAAACCCCACCTACACCACAGCCCCATATAGGCCCCCACCAAGGCTCTCGCTCCCCCAACCCCAATATTCTTGCATGACCACAGTGATAGAAAAGAAACTGAAACTTTGGTACACAAACGCGGATGGAATAACGAATAAACATGAGGAGTGGAACGAAAGAATCAGTGAAAAATCCCCAGACATCATAGCAGTCACAGAAACAAAACTCGCTGAGACAATAACAGACACAATCTTCCCAATGGGATATCAGATCCTGAGGAAAGATAGAAGGAGTAGAGGGAGAGGAGGGGTTGCACTGCTCATAAAACACCGATGGGGATTTGAGGAAATGGAAGGCATGGACATGATTGGAGAAAGAGACTACATTGTAGGTACAATTCAGTCCGGAGAACATAAAGTAGTCATTGGAGTGATGTATAACCCACCACAGAACTGCAGGAGGCCAAGACAGGAGTACGAAGAAAACAACAGGGTGATGGTGGACACACTGGCTGAGGTGGCAAGAAGAGCTCACTCGAGCAGAGCAAAGTTACTGGTAATGGGCGATTTCAACCACAGGGAGATCGACTGGGAAAACCTGGAGCCACATGGGGGTCCCGAAACATGGAGAGCCAAGATGATGGATGTGGTACTTGAAAACCTCATGCATCAACATGTCAGGGACACAACCAGAGAGAGAGGGGAGGATGAGCCAGCAACACTGGATCTTGTGTTCACCCTGAGCAGTTCAGACATTGAGGACATCACTTACGAGAGGCCCCTTGGAGCTAGCGATCACGTGGTTCTGAGTTTTGATTATATAGTAGAGTTACAAGTGGGGAAGGTAACAGGAACTGAAGGGGACAGGCCAAACTATAAAAGGGGGACTACACAGGTATGAGAAACTTCCTGCAGGAGGTTCAGTGGGACAGAGAAATGGTAGGAAAATCAGTAAACGAGATGATGGAATATGTGGCAACAAAGTGCAAGGAGGCAGAGGAAAGGTTTGTTCCCAAGGGAAACAGAAATAATAGGAAGACCAAAACGAGTCCTTGGTTTACCCGAAGGTGTAGGAAGGCAAAAACTAAGTGCAACAGAGAATGGAAAAGGTACAGGAGGCATAGGACCCAGGAAAACAAGGAGATTAGTAGAAGAGCCAGAAACGAGTATGCACAGATAAGGAGGGAGGCCCAGCGACAGTATGAAAACGACATAGCATCGAAAGTCAAATCTGACCCGAAACTGCTGTATAGCCACATTAGGAGGAAGACAACAGTCAAGGACCAGGTGATAAGGCTGAGGAAAGAAGGCGGAGAACTCACAAGAAACGATCAAGAGGTATGTGAGGAGCTCAACACGAGATTTAAGTAAGTATTTACAGTAGAGACAGGAAGGACTCTGGGGGGACAGACCAGATGGGGACACCAGCAAGGAATACACCAACAAGTGTTGGACGACATACATACAGATGAGGAGGAGGTGAAGAAACTGCTAAGGGACATCGATACCTCAAAGGCAATGAGACCGGACAACATCTCCCCGTGAGTCCTTAGAGAGGGAGCAGATATGTTGTGCGTGCCACTTACGCCAATCTTCAACACGTCCCTGGAAATTGGGCAACTACCTGAGGATTGGAAGACGGCAAATGTAGTTCCCATTTTTAAAAAAGGAGACAGAAAAGAGACACTAAACTATAGACCTGTGTCATTGACGTGTATAGTATGCAAAGTTATGGAGAAGATTATCAGGAGGAGAGTGGTGGAGCACCTGGAACGGAACAAGAGTATAAATGCCAACCAGCACTGATTTATGGAAGGCAAATCCTGTGTCACAAACCTTCTGGAGTTTTATGATAAAATAACAGAAGTAAGACACGAGAGCGAGGGGTGGGTTGATTGCATCTTCTTGGACTGCAAGAAGGCCTTTGACACAGTTCCTCACAAGAGATTAGTGCAGAAGCTAGAGCATCAGGCGCATATAACAGGAAGGGCACTGCAATAGATCAGAGAATACCTGACAGGGAGGCAACAGCGAGTCATGGTACGTAAGGATGTATCACAGTGGGCACCTGTGACGAGCAGGGTCCCACAGGGGTCGGTCCTAGGACCAGTGCTGTTTTTGGTATATGTGAACGACATGATGGAAGGGTTAGACTCAGAAGTGTCCCTGTTTGCAGATGATGTGAAGTTAATGAGGAGAATTAAATCAGATGAGGACCAGGCAGGACTTCAAAAAGACCTGGACAGACTGGACACCTGGTCCAGCAAATGGCTTCTCGAATTTAATCGTGCCAAATGCAAAGTCATGAAGATAGGGGAAGGGCACAGAAGACCACAGACAGAGTATAGGCTAGGTGGCCAAAGACTGCAAACCTCACTCTTGGGGTGAGTATAACACCGAGCATGTCTCCAGAAGCACACATCAATCAGATAACTGCTGCAGCATATGGGCGCCTGGCAAACCTGATAACAGCATTCCGATACCTTAGTAAGGAATCGTTCAAGACACTGTACACCGTGTATGTCAGGCCCATACTGGAGTATGCAGCACCTGTTTGGAACCCGCACTTGATAAAACACGTCAAGAAACTAGAGAAAGTACAAAGGTTTGCGACAAGGTTAGTTCCAGAGCTAAGGGTAATGTCCTATGAAGAAAGATTAAGGGAAGGGAGGGGCTGGGTTTGATTGGTGTCATGGGGTACGGGAGTTATTTCTTGAGTAGCTATAGGTAGATGTCGTTTTGATAAGGACCTGCCTCGTATGGGCCAGTAGGCCTTCTGCAGTGTTCCTACATTCTTATGTTCTTATGTTCTTAAATCGGCCTGACGACACTGGAGGACAGGAGAGTCAGGGGAGACATGATAACGACATATAAAATACTGCGTGGAATAGACAAGGTGGACAAAGACAGGATGTTCCAGGGGGGGGGGACACAGAAACAAGAGGCCACAATTGGAAGTTGAAGACACAAATGAGTCAGAGAGATATTGGGAAGTATTTCTTCAGTCATAGAGTTGTCAGGCAGTGGAATAGCCTAGAAAATGACGTAGTGGAGGCAGGAACCATACACAGTTTTAAGACGAGGTTTGATAAAGCTCATGGAGCGGGGGGGAGAGAGGGCCAGTAGCAACCGGTGAAGAGGGGGGGCCAGGAGCTAAGACTCGACCCCTGCAACCAAAAAATAGGTGAGTACAAATAGGTGAGTACAGACACACACACACTATACACACGCACAAACACACACACACATAAAACACGCACACACACACACATACACAGCACAGACACACACACACACACATATACACACACACATACACAGGCACACTCACACGTACACACGCACACACACACACACACACACACACACATACACATACACACACAAAATACACACACACACAACACACACACATACACAGGCACACTCACAACGCACACACACACACACATACATACTCACGCGCACACACACACACACACCACAACACCCCGTACACGCGCACACACACACACACACACACACACACACACACACACACACACACAACACATACACACACACATACACACACACAAAACACACACACACATACACACATCCCACACATACACACACACATACAAAAACACAAAAACCCCACACACACACACACACACACATCACACACACACCACACCACATAACCACCACACACATACACACCTGAAGCTGTGACTCGACCCCTCCAACGACAACTAGGTGAGTACACACACACACACACACACACACACACACACACACACACACACACACATAGTCATAGAGTAGTTATAGGAAGTGGAATAGTCTGGCAAGCGATGTAGTGGAGACAGGAACCATACATACTTTTAAGACGAGGTATGATAAAGCTCATGGAGCAGGGAGAGGGAGGACCTAGTAGCGGTCGGTAAAGAGGCGGGGCCAGGAGCTGAGCCTCGACCCATGCAACCACAATTAGGTGAGTACAATTAGGTGAATACACATACATAGCATGGCTGCTGCCCTGAATATTATTATTATTGTTATTGCTTATATTATTATTATTATTGTTATTATTATTATTATTATTATTATCATTAATTTTTTATTATTGCTGTTGTCATTGTGCTGTCGTCGTTGTAGTTATAATAATTATCTTTCTATCTCCGTTTTTACTTGCACTCAGCTCATAAAGAGAGAGAGAGAGAGAGAGAGAGAGAAGAGAGAGATTAGCTCACTTGTGGTACAGAGTGGGGATTGTAATAATGATTTATCGAAAAGAAAGAGGAAAATAAGGGATGGAGATTGAGTTTGTAGTAGACGGGGGAAAGAGTGAGTTGGATTTTATTGACAAGAGAATTATTTTATTTTATTTGTAGAGATAACGGAATTTTCAGGGAAGAGGAAGAGGGAAAAGGAAGTGGGAAAATGGAAGGGAAAGGAAGGAGGGTTGAGGGACAAGGTGTGTGTGGGAGGACAAGATAACTTGTTGGGAATATGGGTTTAATAGGGACTGGGACTTTCTGTGTGTTTTTAGGTGTTTAGGATAGTTGCTGTTAGTACTACTACTTCTGCTGCTGCTACTAAGACTACTACTGGTACTTCTGTTACTACTGCTAAGACTACTACTGATACTACTACTACTTGTAGTAGTACTGATTCTACTACTACTACTACTACTAGTAGTACTGATTCTACTACTACTACTATTATTATTACTACTGTTACTACTGCTACTACTACTACTACCACTACTGTTACTGCCACTTCTACTACTACTTCTACTGCTAAATACTTTCACTACTACTACTACTACCACTACTGTTTACTTTCCACTTTTTACTACTACTTCTACTACTACTACTTTCTACTATTTCTTCTGCTTTTACTACTACTACTACTACTGCTGATGCTTCTGCTTTTACTACTACTACTACTACTACTACTACTACTACTGATGCTTCTGCTTTTACTACTACTACTACTACTACTACTACTACTACTACTACTGATGCTTCTGCTTTTACTACTACTACTACTACTACTGATGCTTTCCTGCTTTTACTACTACTACTACTACTACTACTGATGCTTCTGCTTTTACTACTACTACTACTACTACTACTACTACTACTACATACTGATGCTTCTGCTTTTACTACTAACTACTACTACTACTACCTACATACTGATGCTTCTGCTTTACATACTACTACTACTACTGATGCTTCTGCTTTTACTACTACTACTACTACTACTACTGATGCTTCTGCTTTACTACTACTACTACTACTACTACTACTACTACTACTACTACTACTACTGATGCTTCTGCTTTTACTACTACTACTGCTACTACTACTACTACTACTACTACTACTACTAACTACAATACTACTACTAACCCGATCTTTCTGCTTTAACTACTACTACTACTACTAATACTACTGATGCTTCTGCTTTTTACTATACTACTACTACTACTATTACTACTACTACTACTACAAATATTACTACTACTACTACATACTGATGCTTCTGCTTTACTACTACAAAAACTACTACTACTACTACTACTGCTACTACTTACTACTACTACTACTACAACTACTCTATACTACTATATACAAATTCTACACTCTACTCCCTACTACTACACTACTACAAAAATGTTTATTACAACTACAACTACTACTACTCTACTACTACTATGACTACTATCTATTTAAAAAACTACTACTACTATCAAACTCCCAAAAACCTACTACTCTATACTGCTACTACTACTACTAACAAACAACTACAAATGCTCCTACTATCCCAAATACTACAATTTTGGCCTACAAATTACTTACTACTACTACTGCAAAAAAACAACAACTACTCACTACTACTCTACTCCTACTACTCTTAACTACTGCTACTATTACTACAACTACTCAACTACTACTGCTACTACTACTACTACAAAACCTAACTGCTACTAACTACTACTACTCCAAAGCTATACTAAACTCCCAAATCTACTACTTAATACTACTACTACTATGCTACTCCCTACTACTACCTACTAATACTCCCCTATCCCTGCTACTACTTACAACTACTACTATACTACAAACCTCTACTAATCTACAACTACTACTACTATATACTGCACTACTACTACAACTTTTATTACTACAAAATTGCAACTACTACAAATATACAACTACTACTCCCTTAATACTACTACTACTTCTAATACTACTGCTACAAAATACTACTACTACTACGAATACTACTCTATTTCTACTACTACTACAACTACTATCTACTTACTGCTACATACTACTTTACTACTATTTGCCTACTACTATACTACATACTACTACAAACAAGGCTACTACTCCCTACTCTCTACTTACTACAACTACAAATACTATCTACTTCTTCTTCTACTACTATTTATTTACTGCTACTCTACTACTACTATTTACTCCCAAAAATTTTAACTACTACTACTATACTACTACTGCAACTATTTACTACTACTCTACTGCTACTACACCCCTACTACTACTACTGCTACTACACTACTAACTCCCCTATTTATACTACTACTCAATACTGCTACTAATCCCTTACTACTACTACTCCCTTTGATACTACAAACTCCTATACTACTCCCTACTTAAAAAACCCAAATATTACTCCCTGCTACTACTATTTACTACTGTTTTTATACTAAACTACAACTTTTACTACGCTTTTCTACTACTACGCTACTACTGCTACTAATCAACTACTACTACTAAAAACTACACACTACTGCACTACTACTGCTACTACTACTACAAATACTACTACTACTACTACTACAACTACGCTATATTTACTACAAACTGCTACAACTACCAAATACTACTACTATACTGTTTACTACTAAACTTTATTTTACTACTACTATATTTGCTACACTACTACTACTTTACTACTAAAACTGCTACTACTACAACTACTCCCAAACTACTACTAAACTACTCCCACTACTATTTTACTACTGATACAAACACATACTACTACTACTAACAATGTACTATTTCCTACTACTGCTATAACTACTATGCTAAAACTACTACTACAACTATTTCAAACAAAACTATCTAATACTACAAACTGCAAACTACTAAACTACAACGCTACACTACTATACTACTGCAAATTTCCCTTATTTACTCCTACAACTACTACTACAACAAACTGCTATACTACTACTATACGGGCTACAAACCTAACTATTGCTACTACAACTACAACAACAACAACTACTGCACAACTAAACTACTACCAAATACTACTAACAAAGGGCTCTACTACTACTACTATTTCTACTATATTTCTAAAATACTACTACTACTACTGCAACTTACTATACTACTATACTACTGCAACTTTTTTCCTACTACTACTACTTGCTACTCTACTAAAATACTACTATTACTACTCCCAACTACCTACAATTTGAACTACTATTTACTGCTACAACTACTACAACTATATACTACTGCTATACTACTACTACTGCACTACAACTACATTTACTACAAACTACTATTTACTACAACAAATTTGCTATACTACTCTATACTCAACTACTACTGCTAATACTACTACTACTGCTACTACTATACTACACTACTAACGCTATTTCAACACAATTTACTACTACTACTACTACAACAACTACTGCTAAACTACTACTACTACAACATACTACTCCCTTACTGCTCCCTAAACAAACACTAAAATAATTAATAAAATTTAATTTTTAATAACAAAAAAATATTTTTATTTTTTTTAAAGTAAGATTTTAATAGCTGTAAGATTTTTCATTTTTAAGATGAAATTTAAATTTTCCTATTTTTGTTTAAAAACATCAGCTATAAAAATTATTAGAAAGAAATAGTAGTAGTTTGCACCCACCCGCGCGAAAGGCAGCATTTATAAAAGGTAGTATAGTAGTAGTAATTGCGCAGCAGCGCAGCAGCACCCAGCAAATTTTAAGCAGCAACACCCCGCGCGCGCAGCAGCAGAAGTAGTAGTAGTTAGTAGTAGTAGTAGGTAGTAGTAGTAGTAGTAGCAGCAGCAGCACAGCAAGCAGCAGCAGCAGCAGATTTGTAGTAGGAGAAGAGTGAAGTAGAGTAATGTAGTAGCAGCAGCAGCACAGCAGTGCAGAGAAGCTAGTAGTAGTTAGTAGAGAGCAGCAGCAGCTGCAGCAGCATCAGAGCAGCAGTAGATTTAGTAGCAGCAGCAGCAGCAGCAGCAGCAGCACCCGCTAGGGGATGTAGTAGTGTAGTAGCGCGGGCCAGCAGCAGCCAGAAGCAGCAGCAGCAGCAGCAGAGCCTGTAGTAGTAGGGGTTAGGGGCGCAGCAGCGCAGCAGACAGCAGCAGCAGAGAGTTGTAGTAGTAGAGGGGCAGCACGCAGAAGCAGCAGCAGCAGTGCAGTTCAGAGGGCAGCACCCAGCAGCAGCAGAAAAGCAGCATCAGGCAGTAGTAAGTAGTAGTAGTAGAGGGGAAGCAGCGCAGCACGCCGCAGCAGCAGCATAGTATTTAGTAGCAGTAGAGAGGGGAGTAGAGCAGCAGCAGCAGCAGCAGCACCCGTAGTAGTAGGAGAGCAGTAGTGAAGAGAGCTGAGCACAGCAGCAGCAGCAGCAGCAGCAGCAGCAGAAGTAGAGAGTTAGTATAGTAGTATTTTAGTAGCAGCAGCAGCAGCAGGCAGCAGCAGCAGCGAGTAGTAGTAGTAGTTAGTAGGTAGTAGTAGTATAGTGGGTGCAGCAGCACCCCAAAGTGTGTAGTAGTTAGTAGTAGTAGTAGTAGTAGCCCCAGGCAGCAGCAGCAGCAGCAGCAGAGAGAGTAGTAGTAGTATGTAGAGCTGCAGCGCAGAAAAGCAAGCAGCTGGCAGCATAGTAGCAGTTGTAGTATTTAGAAAGCAGCAGCAGCAGCAGCAGAGCAGCTAGCAGCAGTGTAGTTTTTTAGTAGTGGTAGCAGCACCCAGCAGCAGCAGCAGCAGCAGCAAAGGGGAACGTAGTAGTAGTGCAGCAGCAGCAGCAGCAGCAGCAGCATGGGAAGAGAGGCAGCTGCAGCAGACAGCAGAAGCAGCAGATAGTAGTAGTAGTAGTAGCAGCAGCAGCAGCGCAACAACGGGGCAGCAGCAGCAGCAGCAGCAGCAGCAGCAGTAGTAGGTAGCAGCAGCAGCGCAGCAACAGCAGCAGCAGAGAGTAGTAGTAGTAGTAGTGCGCAGCAGCAGCAGCAGCAGGCAGCAGCAGCTAGCACGCTTTGCCAGCCAGCACAGCAGCGCAGCAGAGCAGAGTCAGCAGCTGCGCAGCAGCAGCAGCAGTGTGTAGTAGTAGTAGTAGCAGCGCAGCAGCAGCAGCAGCAGCGGCAGCAGTAGAGAGAGTAGGAGTAGTAGTGTAGTAGCAGGCAGCGCAGCAGCAGCGCAGCAGCGCAGAGTAGTAGTAGTAGCTGCGCAGTAGCAGCAGCAGCAGCAGCTCCCAGAAGCGTAGTAGTAGTAGTAGTAGCAGCGCATGCACAGCAGCAGCAGCAGCAGCGAGAGTAGTGTAGTTAGAGATGCAGCAGCTGCAGCAGCACCCAGCGCAGTTAGTAGTAGTAGTAGTAGTAGCAGCAGCAGCAGCCAGAGTAGTAGTAGTAGTAGTAGTAGTAGTAGTAGCAGCAGCAGCAGCAGCGGGAGGGGCTGGGCAGCAGCAGCAGCAGAGAGTCAGGTATTTGTGTATTTGTAGCAGCAGCAGGCGCAGCAGCACCCAGCAGCAGCAGTGTAGTTTAGTAGAAGTAGTAGAAGCAGCGCAGCAGCAGCAGCAAGCACAGCAGTAGTAGTAGTATTTGTAGTAGAGTAGCAGCAGCAGCAGCAGCACAGTATTTAGTAGTATATTTGTAGCAGCAGCGCAGCCGCGGGAGCAGTAGTATAGTTAGTAGTAGTAGTAGTGGTAGCAGCAGCAGCAGCAGCATTTAGTAGTAGTAGTAGTAGAGTAGTAGCAGCAGCGGGAGCGCAGCAGCAGTAGTAGTAGTAGTAGTAGTAGTTAGTAGCTGCAGCAGCGCAGAGCAGGTAGTAGTAGTAGTAGTAGTAGTAGTAGCGCAGAGCGCAGCAGCAGCAGTAGTAATAGTAGTGTATTTTAGTAGTAGTATTTAAGTAGTAGCAGCAGCAGCAGCAGCAGCGCAGAGACAGTAGTAGTAGTAGTAGTAGTTGTAGCAGCAGCAGCAGCAGCAGCAGTAGTGTATAGTAGTAGTAGTTAGTAGTAGTAGTCGTAGCAGCAGCAGCAGCAGCAGCAGCGGCGGGAAGTAGTAGTAGTAGTAGTAGGAGCAGCAACCCACCCAAGCAGCAGCAACAGCAGCTGCAGCAGCGGAAGCAGTAGTGTAGTAGAAAGTAGTATTTAGTAGTGCAGCAGCAGCAGCACGCAGCAGCGCAGTAGTAGTGAGCAGCAGCAGCAGCGCAGCAGCAAGCAGCAGCAGCAAGCTGAAGAGAGAGAGTAGTTAGCAGCAGCAGCAGGCAGCAACAAAAGAGAGAATGAGAAGCAGCAAGCAAAGAGAGCAGCAGCAGCAGCAGCGCGCAGTAGAGTATAGTATTTGTATTTGTAGTAGAGGGGGTGGTAGTAGTATAGTAGTTGAGAGCAAGCAGGCAGAAAGCAGCAGCAGGCAGCAGCAGCAGTTTGTAGTAGTGGAGTAGAGTAGAAGCAGCAGCAGCGCACAGCAGCAAGTGGCTAGCAGCAGCAGCAGAAAAGAACGCAGCTGAGAGAGTAGTAGTTAGTAGTAGTAGTGAGTAGTAGTGCAGCCACCCAGCAGCTAGCAGTGGAGGTGGGCAGCAGCAGCAGCAGCAGCAGCAGCAGCTGTAGTAGTAGTAGTAGTAGTAGTTTGAGTAGAAGAGTAGTTGTTGGGGACCCGCAGAAAGACAGCAGAGTAGTAGTAGAAATAGTAGTAGTAGTTGCAGCAGCAGCACCGGCAGCAGTAGTAGTAGTAGTAGTAGTAGTAGAGAGAGTAGTAGGCGCGGGCAGCATTAACATAGCAGCATCAGCAGCAGGTATTTGTAGTAGTAGTATTTGTAGTAGTAGTATTTAGCAGCAGCAGAAAGCAGCAGCATTTGTAGTAGTAGTAGTAGTAGTAGTAGTTGCAGCAGCAGCAGCACAGAGAGAGAGAGAGAGAGTGGCTGCAGCAGCAGCAGAGTGAGTGTAGTAGTAGAGTTTAGTAGTAGTAGTTGCGCAGCAGCAGAGCAGCAGTAGAGTAGTAGTAGTAGAGTAGTAGTAACCCAGGCACAGCGGGGTTAGTAGTAGTAGATCAGCAGCGGGCAGAGCAGAGTAGTTAGTAGTAGTAGTAGTAGAGTAGTTAGTGTGACGCCACACCCAAGTAGTAGTAGTAGTATTTGTATTAGTAGAGCAGAGTAGCATCAGCAGAAAAGCAGTAGAGTAGTAGTAGTAGTATTTAGTAGTAGTGGGTAGCACAGCAGAGAGAGGGAGAGAGAGAAGTAGCAGCACAGAGAGTAGTTTTTAGTAGTATTAAAGAGCGTAGGCAGCATTGCTGTATGTAGTAGTAGTAGTAGAGTAGAGTTGCAGCAGACGTAGAGAGAGTAGTTAGTAGTGTAGTAGAAATCGCAGCAGCGCGAAAGCAGAAACAGCAGCACCCAGCAGCTGCGGGCCAGTAGTATAGGTAGTAGAGGGGTGAGTAGGAGAGGCAGCAGCAGCAGCAGCAGCAGCAGCAGCAGCAGCAGCAGCAGCAGCAGCAGCAGCCAGCAGTATCAGCAGTAGCAGCAGCAGCAGTGCAGCAGCAGCAGTCAGCAGCAGCAGCAGCAGAGCAGCTAGCAGCAGCAGCAGCGCGTATAGGACACAAAAGGGTTACGATTTTTTGTGTATGTCTAAGTGTTTTAGTGTGCCTTAGTTACAGTAGTGAATGGTAAAAGTGTGAATATAGTCGTGTTTGTTAGCGCTGCAGTGACAAGCACCTCTGTGTTTGTATCTAGTGCCGAGTGTATGTGTGTGTGTATAGTGTAGTGTGTGTGTGTGTATGTGTGTGTGTTGAGTGTGTGTGGCTGAGTGATGTGTGGGTGGATGTGTGTGTGTATGTGTGTGTGTGTGTGTGTGTGTGTGATGGTGTGTGTGTATATGTGTGTGTGTGTGTGTGTGTATGTGGTGTGCGTGTGATGTATGTATGTGTGTGAAATGGTATGTGTTTGTTGTGTGATGTGTGTAGTGATGTTTGTGTGTGCTTGTGTGTTGTGATGTGTTTATATATGTGTGTGTGTGTGTCGTGTGTTGTGTGGTGTGTGAAGTTGTGTATGTGTGTGTGTGTGTGATGTGTGTGTGTGTGTGTGTATATGTGTGTGTGTGTGTGTGTGTGGTGTGTGTTTGTGTGTGTGTGTGTTGTGTGTGTGTGTGTGTGGTGTGTGTGTGTTGTGTGTGTGTGTGTGTGTAGTGTGTGTGTGTGTGTGTGTGTGTGTATGTATTGTGTGTACTACCTATTTGTGGTTGCAGTGGTCGAGTCTTAGCTCCTGGCCCGCCTCTTCACCGGTTGCTACTGGCCCTCTCTCTCCCCGCTCCATGAGCTTTATCAAACCTCGTCTTAAAACTGTGTATGGTTCCTGCCCCCACTACGTCATTTCTAGGCTATTCCACTGCCTTACAACTCTATGACTGAAGAAATACTTCCTAATATCTCTCTGACTCATTTGTGTCTTCAACTTCCAATTGTGGCCTCTTGTTTCTGTGTCCCCTCCCTGGAACATCCTGTCTTTGTCCACCTTGTCTATTCCACGCAGTATTTTATATGTCGTTATCATGTCTTCCCTGACCCTCCTGTCCTCCAGTGTCGTCAGGCCGATTTCCTTAATCTTTCTTCATAGGACATTTCCCTTAGCTCTGGAACTAACCTTGTGGCAAACCTTTGTACTTTCTCTAGTTTCTTGACGTGCTTTATCAAGTGCGGGTTCCAAACGGGTGCTGCATACTCCAGTATGGGCCTGACATACACGGTGTACAGTGTCTTTAACGATTCCTTACTAAGGTATCGGAATGCTGTTCTCAGGTTTGCCAGGCGCCCATATGCTGCAGCAGTTATCTAATTGATGTGTGCTTCCGGAGACATGCTCGGTGTTATACTCACCCCAAGATCTTTCTCCTTGAGTGAGGTTTGCAGTCTTTGGCCACCTAGCCTATTCTTTGTCTGTGGTCTTCTGTGCCCTTCCCCTATCTTCATGATTTGCATTTGGCAGGATTAAATTCGAGAAGCCATTTGCTGGACCAGGTGTCCAGTCTGTCCAGGTCTCTTTGAAGTCCTGCCTGGTCCTCATCAGATTTTATTCTCCTCATTAACTTCACATCATCTGCAAACAGGGACACTTCTGAGTCTAACCCTTCCATCATGTCGTTCACATATACAAAAATAGCACTGGTCCTAGGACCGACCCCTGTGGGACCCCGCTCGTCACAGGTGCCCACTGTGATACATCATTACGTACCATGACTCGTTGTTGCCTCCCTGTCAGGTATTCTCTGATCCATTGCAGTGCCCTTCCTGTTATATGCGCCTGATGCTCTAGCTTCTGCACTAATCTCTTGTGAGGAACTGTGTCAAAGGCCTTCTTGCAGTCCAAGAAGATGCAATCAACCCACCCCTCTCTTTCGTGTCTTACTTCTGTTATTTTATCATAAAACTCCAGAAGGTTTGTGACACAGGATTTGCCTTCCTGAATCCGTGCTGGTTGGCATTTATACTCTTGTTCGTTCCAGGTGCTCCACCACTCTCCTCCTGATAATCTTCTCCATAATTTTGCATACTATACACGTCAGTGACACAGGTCAATAGTTTAGTGCCTCTTTTCTGTCTCCTTTTTTAAAAATGGGAACTACATTTGCCGTCTTCCATACCTCAGGTAGTTGCCCAGTTTCCAGGGACGTGTTGAAGATTGTGGTAAGTGGCACGCACAACATATCTGCTCCCTGTGTGTGTGTTTTTGTGTGTGTGTGTGTGTGTGTGTGTGTTGTGTGTGTGTGTGTGTGTGTGTGTGTGTGTGTGTGTGTGTTATGGCAGCGCATCGACAGCATCTGTCTTATTTTTTAGGCGAAACTGAGGTTCCAATGAGTTTTTTTAGCGACAGTTTGTTGGCAGCTGTGTGTTTGTTTGTGATGCTTTGTACCATTTGGTTACAGTAGAACTACTGCAGCTCTTCCTATTAACTTTCTTCCCCTCTGACTTGCTGCCTCTAACCATACTGTTTCTTACCCTCTATGTTCATTTTCACGATGAGGGTCCCACTTGAGGGTCGAAATAGACAGTTTTAACGGGACACACACCACACACACACACACACACAAACACACAACAAACACACACCACACCAAAACAAAACACACATACACACACCACACACACAAACACACCACAAAAACACACACATAAACCACACATACACACCACAAACACACACACACCCACACATACACAACACACACACACACACACACAAACACACCACACACACACACACACAAACACACAACACACTACACACAACAAACACACATATCACATTCTCATCCCCACATTGAGACCTTCCAAACACACACTACACAACAGTGTACAAAAAGAAATAAATTTCATTGATGTGATGCTTCAACTTCATGAGGTAACATATATGATGCTCTTAACCAAGGAAAGTGCGTCTACCACCTACCCTGATTATTATTACTATTATTATTATTATTATTATTATTATTATTATTTTTATTATTATTATTATTATTATTATTATTATTTATTATTATTATATTATTTTATTATTATTATTATTATTATTATTATTATTATTATATTATTATTATTATTATTATTATTATTATTTTTATTATTATTATTATTATTATTATTATTATTATTATTATTATTATTATTATTATTATATTAGCAATGATAATTATAATACAATATTATATATAAATAAATATATATTGAAATGGATATTATAAAAAATATATATTATATATATATTAATTATGATTTGTGATAATTAATAATTAATATATTAATTATAAACAACATACATATCACATATATACATATTATATAATCATATATAACAATAATATATAATATTATTTATTATTATTATATCATCATCATCATTCATTCATTTATTATTTTTTAGTATTATCATATTCATTAGTTGTTGTTCTTTTTTATATTATTTTTCTTTTCTATATTCTTTCTATTATTTTCTTCATCTTATTTTTATCATCATTATTGTTATTCTATATTTTTCTTTCTTTTTCTATTTTCTTAATTTTTTTTTCTTGTATTATTATTATATTATTATTATTATTATTATTATTATTTTATTATTATTATTATTATTATTATTTTCATTATTATTATTATTATTTTATTATTATTATTATTATTATTATTATTATTATAATTATTATTATTATTATAGGTATAGGTTTTGGTAATCAGGTTTGATCAAATAAAGAAAAAGATAGCTTCATTTCCTGTAATCAAGAGCCCTTCTCCGGCATCAAGGCCCACCCCCCCTCCCCCTCCCCCTCCCCTCCCTTGTAATGAACGCGAGAAAGAGAATTAAAAGTCCCCATCAAAGCTGTAAAAGAAATCACAGCGTGAGAGAGAATAAATCAAAATCAAACTCGCTCGTAATGCCAACGTAGAGAAATAAATCTTCCAGCTCTTCCAGAGAGATTCAGTGATTCGTAACACTATCATGCATAATCTTGCACCATCTTGCGAAGTGTCCCCATTGTTCTTTAATTCCTCCTCCTCCTCCTCCTCCTCCTCCTCCTCCTCTTCCTCTCTTCTTCTTCTTCTTCTTCTTCTTCTTCTTCTTCTCCATCTTCTTTATCTTCAACCATATTTCAAATAAACAAAATTTTACAAGAGTGAGTATCCAGGCAAGTTTCCAGTACGAAAATGGAACAATAGGTACTTGTTGCAAAGGTCCCCTATTCATACAGCGTTTCACCTTCATTATAAAGCCACCCAGTGGGCGAAACCTTGTAAAGGTCCCAGTGTGCCTATGTGTTACAGTTTATAGTATTCTCAGTATTTTTCCCACAACAAAGGGGGAAAAAAAGGCTGTGGACATAACATTGGACAAGATATTGTGACCTTTGCATAATATTTTTAATCTAACGTACTTAGCTATGTATCTCAAGTATATATCTGACGTAGCTGTTTGACGTATCAATCCGACGTATTGCATACTTATTAAAAATCGTGAAAAACAATAATGCTGATATGTTTCCTACATCCTCACTTTTTCTTTTTCGGAGTCTGCGATGTGGTGTGTTCAGCGCAGAAAACACTTCGCTCAACACAGAGCAAAACGTCGCCAGGAGGAAGACTTGCTCCGCAAAATCCATCTTTGTTTACCATGCTTTCATAAGAGTGGAAAAAAAATCTCTTTGAATACAGCGGAAGTTTGGCTTAGTTTTGTTAGTAACTTAGTAAATTATTAATTTAGTAAGTTAGTTATATATTTATTTGTTTAGTTATTTAGTTATTCAGTTATTTAGTTATTTAGTAAGTTATTCAGTTAACTAACTGAATAACTTACTAAATCGCTAAATAAATAAAAATACAACTGACTGACTTTCTAAATTAATAATTTACTTAGTTACTGAGTTAAATATTTAGCTAATTCAGATCATTTTTTTTATTTTGTTACTAATTCAGATTTATCGACTACAATTGGGTCATTAAAGGCTATAAAATCAACCTGAAATTAAGACACTTGTGCAACATCTGGATATCTTTATTGTAGACGTTTCGCCATCCAGTGGCTTTATCAATACAAATTCTAGGACACTGGATGGCGAAACGTCTACAATAAAGATACCCAGATGTTGCACAAGTGTCTTAATTTCATCTTGTCGGTATTATATACCATTCTTGCACAAAATCAACCTAGATACAATAACAATCTTTTATGAACCAGACTAAAGTGAAGAACGTAAATACACTTAGATGTGCACCACTTTGTGTATATACCAAAATGACAGATATACGCTCCCCTCACATGCAGTGAGTTATATATATACACACACATACATATCTCCTGTGTATATTCTCTAAAATGAAGAACAGTAAATTTGGAAAAAATGTATATTTTGTTTATATTATAATTGCGCCTGAAATATGCTAATATTATTTTAATGTATTTTTTTCGTAAGCTTAAGTGAAGGCAGGATCAGTGGAAAGTATTTAAGTGCATTTATGTAAATGTAAGTATAAGTGTAAGTGCATGTCGATTAAATATTAGGCAGAGAAGCACAGAGAATTTTCATGGAGAGTTTAGCGAGTAGGTCTTGGTAATTAGCGAGTAGGTCTTGGTAATTAGCGAATAGGTCTTGGTAATTAGCGAGTAGGTCTTGGTAATTAGCGAGTAGGCCTTGGTAATTAGCGAGTAGGCCTTGGTAATTAGCGAGTAGGTCTTGGTAATTAGCGAGTAGGTCTTGGTAATTAGAGTAGTCTTGTAATTAGCGAGTAGGTCTTGGTAATTAGCGAGTAGGCCTTGGTAATTAGCGAGTAGGCCTTGGTAATTAGCGAGTAGGCCTTGGTAATTAGCGAGAACTTTATAATTAGCTAATGAAAATGAAATTGTTGATTAACATAAACAAAGTTAACGCCTGTGGAAACAGAAAACAATTTATGATAATTTACAGTGAGATGCATATTATTATTATTATTATTATTATTATTATTATTATTATTATTATTATTATTACTTTTGTTGCTATTGTTATCAAAATTATTATTATTATTATTATTATTAATATACTCATGGGCATTCGCTAAATCTGCAGGGGCCAACAGGACCTATTGTATGTCAAGGTGAATCAGGCTTAATTCGAGGAAAAGACGAGCAACCTCGATTTCCTTGGATCAAGGAACCGCTTCACCTGGGCTACTTTTATGTGACAAAAGGGGAAGGAACTCACTCGTCATATAAGCGAGTGTACCAAATCTCAGAGGACCTTATTAATGTTATTTCTTTTGGGGGGACGGGGGTAAGAGACTGTTAAAAAAAAAAATTTTTAATGCACGCTCGAGTGAGCCTCGGCCAGTCTGAGGGGTTTAATATATGTGTGCGCAAGTGAGTGGAACTTGGCCGAGCGCTGAACCTCAGGAATTAAGATCGGAGATTAGTTGCCCGGAGAGAATATCTTTTTTTTTTTTTTTTAAGGCTTGGGAGTAGGTTTTCGAACTCGGCTAGGGTTCTTGAAGACTGAAGCGAGGTTTTCATAGTTTGGAGTAGGTTTTGGAAGTTTGGCGAGGAATTTTGAAGACTGGAGTGGCGTTTTCAAAGTTTGGAGTAGGTTTTCGAAGTCCAGTGAGGGGTTTTGAAGACTGGAGCGAGTTTTTCATACGTGTTTATGAAGACTGAAACAGGTTTTCAAAGCATGGTTTTTGAAGTTTGGTGCAGGTTTTCGAATACCGGAGCAAGTTCTCAGAGCTTAAAGTCGGTTTTTCAAATATTGGAGAAAGTTTTTTTTTTTTAACCTTAGAGCAGATTTTCAAAGCTTGGAAAGAAGCTAGTTTTAACATACAAGTGGAATGCAAATAAAGTTTAAGCATGGGTGAGGTATTATTATTATTATTTATTATTATTATTATTTTATTATTATTATTATTATTATTACTGTAAGATATGAGCACATGTAAAACAATGAGAGCATCAGTTTATAAAAGCGTTTAATGAGATGCTCTCTGTTTGGTAATAGGGTAAAGGTGTGAAAGGGGAGAGTAGGGCGAGGGAAAGGAATGTATGAGAGGAAGGGAAAGGGAGGAGGAGAGGGGGAGGGAGAGAGAGAGAGAGAGAGGTGCTAGAAGTATGCCCTCGTTACTGATGATTGAATTTAATTCTTCCGACTGATCACCAGAGCGGTGGACTACTGTTGGAATTGTGTTGTGTTGTGTTGTGTTGTGTTGTGTTGTGTTGTGTTGGTTGTGTGTATTGTTATTGTATTGTATTGTTTGTGTTGTGTTGTGTTGCGTTGTGTTGTGTTGTGTTGTATTGTATTGTATTGTATTGTGTTGTGTTGTGTTGTGTTGTGTTGTGTTGTGTTGTATTGTATTGTATTGTGTTGCGTTGTGTTGTGTTGTGTTGTGTTGTGTTGTATTGTATTGTATTGATTGTGTTGCGTTGTGTTGTGTTGCGTTGTGTTGTGTTGTGTTGTATTGTATTGTATTGTGTTGTGTTGTGTTGTGTTGTGTTGCGTTGCGTTGCGTTGCGTTGTCGTTGTGTTGTGTTGTGTTGTGTTGTGTTGTGTTGCGTTGCGTTGTGTTGTGTTGTGTTGTGTTGTGTTGCGTTGCGTTTCGTTGTGTTGTGTTGTGTTGTGTTGTGTTGCGTTGCGTTGTGTTGTGTTGTGTTGTGTTGTGTTGTGTTGCGTTGTGTTGTGTTGTGTTGTGTTGTGTTGTGTTGTGTTGGTGTTGTGTTGTGTTGTGTTGTGTTGTGTTGTGTTGCGTTGCGTTGTGTTGTGTTGTATTGTGTTGTGTTGTGTTGTGTTGCGTTGTGTTGTGTTGTGTTGTGTTGTGTTGTGTTGTGTTGCGTTGCGTTGTGTTGTGTTGTGTTGTGTTGTGTTGTGTTGCGTTGCGTTGTGTTGTGTTGTATTGTGTTGTGTTGTGTTGTGTTGTGTTGTGTTGTGTTGCGTTGTGTTGTGTTGTGTTGTGTTGTGTGTGTGTTGTGTTGTGTTGTGTTGCGTTGGTGTTGTGTTGTGTTGTGTTGTGTTGTGTTGTGTTGTGTTGTGTTGTGTTGGTGTTGTGTTGTGTTGTGTTGTGTTGGTGTTGTGTTGTGTTGTGTTGTATTGTGTTGTGTTGTATTGTGTTTGTTGTTGTGTTGTGTTGTGTTGTGTTGGTGTTGTGTTGTGTTGTGTTGTGTTGTGTTGTGTTGTGTTGTGTTGTGTGTGTTGTGTTGTGTTGTGTTGTGTTGTGTTGTGTTGGTGTTGTGTTGTGTTGTGTTGTGTTGTGTTGTGTTGGTGTTGTGTTGTGTTGTGTTGTGTTGTGTTGTGTTGTGTTGGTGTTGTGTTGGTGTTGTGTTGTGTTGTGTTGTGTTTGTGTTGTGTTGTGTTGTGTTGTGTTGGGTGTTGTGTTGTGTTGTGTTGTGTGTGTTGTGTTGTGTTGTGTTGTGTTGTGTTGTGTTGCGTTGTGTTGTGTTGCGTTGTGTTGTGTTGCGTGTGTTTTCAAGTGTCTTTTCACCTGGAGTGCTTATCGGTACCATCAAAATCATGTTTTTATTATTTGTAAGTTTTATGGTGTGTGTGTGTAGTGGGTAAGCACACACTGTGTAATACACACAAAGTGTGATACACATGCAGTGTATCACTAGACACTTAACCAAGGAGTCAAGCAGATCACGTGTTCTCTGGAAATAAAACAACAGAGTTCCATTTCACAAGGCTGGTGCCAGCGGCCAAACTTGAGGTGTTGCTTATTTTGTCTCAGTAACCACCTCCGTCCCTTCTCCCACACGTCATTCTTACCACAAGTAAATTATTATTTTTTTAGTGTCACGTCTTTGCTTTGGTGAGGAATTTTTTCCATTTTTTTCCACGCTAAAGAATTGTTCAGAGGTGACATTCAAGGCACTTTTGTTTATTTTTGCTTGCGCTCAGAGAAGTGTCCTTTTTTAGCTCCTTGGAATACTTGTTAGTGAATGCTCGTTGGTGCTTCAGGGATTGAGGGATTAGGCATCATCACACCGACAGCCCGGTCTGAGAATAAGCCTCCTAGTTGACGGCGTGTTCGGTCCAGGCTGTTGTTGCTCGCATGGCTCAGTCCGTGGTCAACACCCCAGCCCGTAAGATAAAAGCATGGTTATAAATGACCATAATTTTTAAAGGGGTTGACCGGTAAGCCAGCGGAAGGCCTCGGTCAGATGACCAAAACTCCAAAGGCGGGTCATCATCTGACTAAGACCCGCGTCAAGAAACATTTGTCCTGTTTCCTGACGAACCTTACCTAACCTAACCTAACCTAACCTCAGCCCGTTGGTCAGGAAAGGTTTTCAGGAACCCACAATTCCCCCCCCCCCCTCTTAAAAACACTTAGAATTCTGTTGTATTTTCAGTTATATCTGAAGGGTGTTTACAAAGTCTTCGGTCATTTAGGCTTATTGACTAATCACTTAGTGTAGTTACTGTGACCAAGCTTTTTATTGGAGTCATTGTGTACCGTCTCTCTCGCCTGACGCAACAGTAAGGAGAAATGACAGTTTGTATGTTTGGAAGCCAGCCCTTGTATTATTTTCTTTGTGTAGATTATTTTTTTCTCGCCCATATATCAGAGAGGTAAGTAAGACACATATATAATAGGCATCTTTATTCCCAAACGTTTCGCCTACACAGTAGGCTTCTCCAGTCGAGTACAAAAAAGTTACCAACCTGTCGGTACTGAATACTGTTTTGATATTCATGCTTCATCGAGTGCATCATACGAGATTTTAGGCGTCCTCGGTAATTTAAGAATTTGTTTTAATACAGAATGTGAAAGTTGTCTGTAAATTCTACCGCTCCGCATTTTTTTGCTGCCCTGGTTGAGGATGTCAGTGTACAGTAACATTCCGGTACATGCGAGCTAAAGAGTGTGATTACTGACCTGGCATTTATAATTTTGAAGGCACCTGTTATCCACCCCATCATTTTCCTTGCAGAAGTGAAGGTGACATTAATAAGTTCATGAAAGTAAGTGGTTCCTCCATGGCAGCTCCCAGGTCCCTTGTTTACCTCTCTCGTTCTGTACATTAGTTACATAACCACTTGAAACTTATCTTCTTCGTATTTTTCTCATCTTTCACAGTTCTTCTCTGTACTGGACTGAAGAAGCCACTGGCTGGCGAAACGTTTCTTAAGTAAAGGTTCCAAAAATATTGCACAAATGTCTCATTTTTCTAAAAAAATTCCATCACACGAAGCGGAGAAGCTAAAATTTGTCCTTGTGTAATGTTTTCTGTACCATACTCTTCAACTTAGTTTAATTACATCTGTTTTTTTTTAGCGTTGTTTAGTTTTAGCGTTGCTGTGTAAGAGAAGTATCACATTATTTGTCGTGCACAATAGCGACCAGATGATGAGTAAGAAACCTGTTCAATACTTGGGTGTCTTTAAGGCGACACGATTCACCTTCACAAGAGACTTCTTTAGTTGTATATAGATAAATACGACACTGGATAGAGCATAAGTAGTTTTAAAGTGATTACTAAATCACTCTTGAAAGGGGTTGGCCAGTCCCTCCAAACTAAGAAATATGCATGTCTAGGAAGGAGTGAGGTGAAGCAGCTGGAGCTCACGTCACAGGTGGTCGTGGCCCACTAGTGATAGAAGGCCATTTGCTTAAAAATTTCTTTGCAAAACAACTGTTCAGCATTATCTACTTCTACTTATGGGCCAAGCTCACTTGTGACGTGAGTTCCAGTTGCTTCACCTCACTTCTCCCTAGAATATAAGATCTGGACTAACTAACGGCTACCATGAGTAGTGGCGGACCTAAATTTTTGGTACCCTGAAGCTTGAACTATTATGAGTCACCTTCACAACCAGCACCGGCTGGTTTGCATCATACTTTAATAAACTTTAAATTTTTATTTTAATTATTATTTTGTATTGAATTACACTATAATATTAATATACTAAAAACCTCATGGAGTAGATCCAAAATTTTTAAGCAATGTGGACTAAAGACGCTTCTAAGGACCATCAGGGATTAGAGACCCTGAAGCCTAAGCTTCATTAGTTTCATAGTAGATCCGCCCCTGACCAAGTGTGACGGACTGGTTACGTCAGAACTATTGCTGCTGCCTCTTGTGTTGTACACTACTCAGAACTATTGCTGCTGCCTCTAGTGTTGTACACTACTCACCTGTATTAAACTGAAAAAGCGTGCTGAGTAGTCGAATCGCTTCCTCAGTAAAGATACCCAAGTGCTTCACTTGTGTCTTATTCAATGAACCGCTTTGGAGGTTGGCTGTGTCCTCCATCGTTGTTCTTTTCATGCATATTCTAGTGTCGTTTACGAAGAATGTTATCGCGCAATAATCTACATCTCAGTCTATGTCAGAAACGAGCATATTCTCTGCTTCCTGAGCTTTGTCATACCTCGTCTTAAAGTTATGTATGGTTCCTGCCTCCACTACATCACTTGCTAGGCTATTCCACTGCCTGATGATTCGGTGACTGAAGAAGTAATTCCTAATATCCCTGTGACTCGTCTGAGTCTTCAGCTTCCAATTGTGACCCCTTGTTTCTGTGTTCCCTCTCTGGAACATCCTGTCTCTTTCCACCTTGTCTATTCCACGCATTATTTTGTATGTTGTTATCATGTCTCCCCTGACCCTCCTGTCCTCCAGTGTCGTCAGTCTGATTTCCCTCAACCTTTCTTCGTAGGACATTACCCCGAGCTCCGGAACTAGCCTTGTTGCCAATATTTGTACTTTCTCTAATTTCTTGACGTGCTTGACCAGGTGTGGGTTCCAAACTTGTGCTGCATACTCCAGTATGGGCCTGACGTACACAGTGTACAGTGTCTTGAAGGATTCCTTACTAAGGTATCGGAACGCTATTCTCAGGTTTGCCAGGCGCCCATATGCTGCAGCAGTTATCTGGTTGATGTGTGCCTCCGGAGACGTGTTCGGTGTTATGGTCACCCCAAGATCTTTCTCCTTGAGTGAGGTTTGCAGCCTTTGTCCACCTAGCCTATACTCTGTATGCGGTCTTCTTTGCCCTTCCCCAATCTTCATGACTTTGCATTTGGCAGGATTGAAATCGAGAAGACAGTTGCTGGACCACGTGTCCAGCCTGTCCAGGTCTCTTTGTAGTTCTGCCTGATCCTCATCCTATTTAATCCTTCTCATTTGCTTCACATCATCTGCGAACAGGGACACTTCCGAGTCTGTCCCTTCCACCATGCCATTCACATATATCAAGAATAGCACTGGTCCTAGGACTGACCCCTGTGGGACCCCGCTCGTCACAGGAGCCCACTGTGATACTTCATCACGTACCATGACCCGTTGTAGCCTCATTGTCAGGTATTCTCTGATTCATTGCAGTGCCCTTCCTGTTATACATGCCTGATCTCCAGTTTCTGCACTAATTTCCTGTGAGGAACTGTGTCGAAGACCTTCCTGCAGTCCAGGAAAATGCAATCAACCCACCCCTCTCTTTCGTTTCTTACTTCTGTTACCTTGTCGTAAAACTCCAGAAGGTTTGTGACACAGGTTTTGGCTTTCACGAATCCGTGCTGGTTGTTGTTTATAATCTTATTTCGTTCCAGGTGCTCCACCACTCTCCTCCTGATAATCTTCTCCGTGACTTTGCATACTATACACGTCAGAGACGCTGGTCTGTAGTTTAGTGCCTCGTTTCTGTCTCCTTTCTTAAAAATGGGGACTACATTTGCCGTCTTCCATACCTCAGGTAGTTGCCCAGTTTCAAGGGATGTATTGAAGATTGTAGTTAGTGGCACACACAGCGTCTCTGCTCCTTCTCTAAGTACCCACGCAGAGATGTTGTCCTGACCCTTTGCCTTTGAGGTATCGAGGTCACTTAGCAGCTTCTGCACCTCCTCCTACGTTGTTTGTATGTCATCCAGCACCTGTTGGTATGTTCCCTATTGGTGTTCCCTCCTGTGCGGTCTTCGCGGAGCCATTCCCATCTCTACTGTAAATACTTCCTTAAATCTCATGTTGAGCTCTTCGCATACCTCGTAGTCGTTTCTTGTGAGTTCCCCACCTTCTTTTCTCAGCCTGATCACCTGGTCT
>NC_069400.1:21672431-21684931 GCF_026875155.1 Cherax quadricarinatus
AATGCTGGTAGTTGTGTCCATCTTGTTTACCTGGTAATGCTGGTAGTTGTGTTCATCTTGCTTACCTGGTAATGGTAGTAGTTGTGTCCACCTTGTTTACCTGGTAATGCTAGTAGTTGTGTCCACCTTGTTTACCTGGTAATGCTGGTAGTTGTGTCCACCTTGTTTACCTGGTAATGCTGGTAGTTGTGCCTATTTTGTGCCTTCTGTTGCAATACCTTTAGTATAACGCAAACAGTAATAGTAATTAAAATAATAATAATAATAATAATAATAATAATAATAATAATAATAATAATAATAATAATAATAATGGGAGCCAAAGAAAGGGAAGTTAGCTCATATTCCTTGAATCAAAAGACCTTCGTCGTGTCGAGGCTCCTCCTTCGACCGTAAACACGCAGGATACCTGTTTCCGATTCTACCATTATGTTTTGTTGGGAAAGAGTGCAGGTCGAAACGTGTTTGAATCACACCAGAGTGCTCGAAACATGCGTGAACGACACGAGAGCGCTCAAATTGTGTATGACCCTCACCAGAGTTCGACTTGAGCTCGAAATGTGCTCGAATCTTAAAAGTGTTTGATAAGAGTTTGAATCCCACCACAGAACTCGAAGAGTGTTAGAATCTCACTAGACCTCGAAACGTGTCAGTTAGGCTTTGAACCCAACTGAGTAACTGGTGTGTCAGACAAAGTTTACACACCGAGAATCGTGTCTCTCTCGGTATATCTACGCCTGAAGTGTACCCAAATTACTTCGTATTAAAGTATCGCTGACCAGTTACGAAGAAGAGGAAGGCAGCCTCAGGGGCTCCCGTCTAGTCTACAGACTTCTAAACCTAACAAACTAACTGGCGTGGATCTTAGAGTGGTAGATAATTAACTGGCGTGGATTTTAGAGGGGTAGATAACTAACTGGCGTGGATCTTAGAGTGGTAGATAACTGGCGTGCGGCCGTCTGGAGGGCTGGAGTCTAGTGAACTTGGAGTGATCTTGACCTAGAAACTGTTGCTCCTCCCGTACCTCCTCCAGTGCATGGCAACGCTTCCTGTTTCAGGAGGAAAGTTAAGCCTTCTCCATGGAGTGGAGGGTATATATATATATATATATATATTATATTATATATATATATATATATATATATATATATATTATATGTCGTGCCGAATATGCAAAACTGGTCAATTAGCAAGAACTCATTTAAAATCAAGTCCTTTCTAAAAAAAATTTCTTATACGCTTAAAGATATATTTTTTTCATTAATGTTAATGTAAAAATTTATAATTTTGCACCAAAACAATCTTAGAAAACTTACCTAACCTTATTATAACAAAAGTAATTTATTTTAGCCTAACCCAACTAAATATATTTTAGATTTGTTTACAATAATTTAATACTAAACAAACACAGTGAAATATATTTTTTTCGTTAGGTTAAGAATGATTTTGGCGAAATTATTGCATACATAAATTTTCGCTTGTCCTATATGGCAAGATGAGCGTTGCTATTTAAGCCAAGATAGCAAGTTCTGCCTATTCGGCACGACATATATATATATATATATATATATATATATAATATATATATATATATATATATATATATATATATATATATATATATATATATATAAATATATATAAACGCGAGGTGCACGTCTTTCAGTGTGTATATACGTTAATCCCAATTTTGGGGATTTAAAGGTATTCTTTATTAGAGGTGAACAGAGGCGACTTATGGCCTTCATGACCGTTTTGTAGTCGACAGGATTTAAACCTCGCTACCAGCTGCCATAACCTTCTACTGTTTTTTTCAGAAGATGATATACAAGCAATTTAAAGTATATATGCTGATAAGTGTGTATCTTCGTGGATATACACAGATAAATGTGTTTCATCGTATATACACACAGAGGTGCGTTCATTTGTTTACAAACGCCGAGAAGTATATGTCGGCCTATACACAGAGAGGCATGCATATCTCAGTATATATACTCAGAGAAGTATATATCTTTGTGTATATTCATAGAACTGAGGGCTACCTCAGTGCAATTGACTATTATTATTATTATTATTATTATTATTATTATTATTATTATTATTATTATTATTATTGGGTGTCCTGTAGCTCGATTGCTAGTGCACTCAGTATACACACTGAGGTCCGGGAGTCGATCCCCGGTACAAGTGGAAACTTTAGGTCGTGTTTCCTTAAAACACCTGTTGTCCCTGTTCACCTAGCAGGGAAATAGGTACCTGGGTGTTAGTCGACTGGTGTGGGTCGCATCTTGGTGACAAAAATTAACCTACTTTGCCTGAAATGCTCTGCATAACTAGCGGCTTTCTGTATAGTAGTAGCCCATTGATGTCAGCTAGGACCGCATACCTTGTTTATGTACTGCTAGAAGTAAAAATTATAATTATTATTTAAGGCATTTTTTGAAGCTTTGAAGTCAAATATTATCGTTGAAGCTTTAAATGTTTTTCCTGAAGCTTTAAATATAGATTTTGAATCTTTATAGGTAATTTCAACTATAATGTATTTTCTCAAAGCTTTAAGGTTTTTTTAACTTTAAAGCTACTTTTTGAAAATTTAAAGGTATTTTTGAAGCTTTAAAGTTATTGATGAATTAAATGTATTTCTAAGATTTCATAATAGCTGGATAAAGCGCCTCGAAGTTCTGGTATAAGACGCGAGAGTAAGTTCAAGGCGAGTCAATGCTGAGTCAATGCTGAGTCAGTGCTGAGTCAATGCTGAATCTATGTTGAGTTTTTATGAGTAAATGTGTTAATAGAGAGTCAATGCTGAGTTAGTGATGGGTTAACGTTGCGTCATTGCTGCGTCAATGCTGCGTCAGTGCTACGTCAGTGCTGCCACTACTGTCAATACCGCACCATTGCTCGACTCTCATAGCAGTATCTTATAGCACTGACTGTACCTTTCAGCACTGTATCTTACAACACTGTATCTTACAGCACTGTATCTTACAGCACTGTATCTTACAACACTGTATCTTACAGCACTGTATCTTACAACACTGTATCTTACAGCACTGTATCTTGCAACATTGTATCTTACAGCACTGTATCTTGCAACACTGTATCTTACAGCACTGTATCTTGCAACACTGTATCTTACAGCACTGTATCTCTCTTCCAGTACGCTGCGCATATCTTTTTTTTTTTTAATCTTTCCACAATTTTACGCAGCGGTCCACAACTCACGCATTTACGCTTCGTTTCATGTCTCACGCATTCTATCAACAATTGCCACTCTCCCTTTTTTAATTTTAAAAGTTTTCAACTGTTTTTGAGGTTTCTCATAGTTACGAGTCTGTGACGTGAGGACAGGTCGGTTGGTTAATGGAGTTTAAAGCCTATCGACTACACTATGCTCATTAACGCAAGAATACTTTAATACCTAAGTGGAAATACACTTCATAGTATATATATATATATATATATATATATATATATATATATATATTATATATATTATATATATATATATATATATATAATATATATATATGCAAAACAACCACTTTGAAAGAATAGAGAAATTCCAAGCGCTTTCGTGACTACTCACATTATCAAGGAACATAGTTCCTTGATAATGTGAGTAGTCACGAAAGCGCTTGGAATTTCTCTATTCTTTCAAAGTGGTTGTTTTGCATATTTTGAAATCACCTGTTTACTGTGATCTTATTGCATATATATATATATATATATATATATATATATATATATATATATATATATATATATATATATATATATATATAGATAGATATAGATATATATCAAGAGAGGTAAAGAGGGAAAAAGTAAGGGGATGAGGAGGAGAAAAGTTAGGAATGAACAAAGAAAAGGGGATGGATAGGAAAGGAGTAGGAGAGAGAGAGAGAGAGAGAGAGAATGAGGAGAAAGGACGAGGAAAAGATAGGTGTAAGAGGAAAATAGAACGGACAGGGGTGGAAGATGGGAAGGATGGAGAGAGAGAGTAAAGATCATAGGGGAGGAGGGAATGCTGGTGGAGGAAAATGAAATTTTTGGAGGAAAAAAGGAGAAAGACGAAGAGGAGAAAGAAAACAAAAAAAGGAAGAAGAGAAAGAGGAAGAGGAAGAGGAGGAGAGATACAGTACTTAATTTGTCTTCTGTTTTCTTCATCTAAGCTTCCCGGTGACTCATCATCGTAGGCCTAACATCATAGGCCTAACATTATCAATATAATATCAATGTTGTCTTCCTGTCACGCCAGAATTTCAGCAACACCTGTCTGGCTGTGTTTCTTCTAGTGAGCTTATAAGTGCTAGCAACTTCCTAGTGGCACCTAGGAAGGTGGTAGAACCACTCACATCTTCACAGTGGTAGCTAGGGTGTTGATGGCACCTAGGGAGGAAATAAAACTACTAGAATCCTTACCTAGGAACCTAGCAGAGGAAGTAGCAGCATGCAAGTGTCACCTGGGGGGGTTATTAAAACGATTAGTACCTCCCTTTTGGCACCTGTCACCTTCATAATGGCACCTAGAAAGGTGGGGGAATCACTAGACCCTTCCTGGTGGCTCCTAGGTCGAAGACAAAACGCCTAGTCATGCAGGATTACCTACAAGAGAATCCCTAACCTTCCTCAAGCATCCTGGGTTCATACCTGTGGTCCCAGACTGCTGCTGCTGCCCCAACACAGCTGGGTAGGATGCTGATTGCCCAATTACCCTCGAGTTGTCTTCTGATGGGCTCCCTCTTGCCCTGGGCTCCTGCCTCCTAACTACCGCAAGAAGTAAACGCCATCTGTGGAGAGAAATTAGCGCTTTTCATGTAATTTCGCTATTCACTGCTCAAGGGAAAATGGTAAAGGGATGAGGAGGAGGGGTAAGGGGAAGGGGAAGGGGAGAGGAGGAGTAGGGGTAGGGGAAAAGGGAGGGAGGAGGAGGGGTAGGGAGAAGGAGAGGAGAAATAATTAGGATTCTTGCGAGTGTCCAATTTATTCCGACTTACACTCAATCATTTTGGCTTTGGTGTAGGTCAGGCGACACTCCCATTAAAAAAAATATATATAAAACATATAATAAGAAATTAACATCTGCCGTTCCCCACACTACAGTCAGACAAACGGCAAAATTGATCAATTAGCAATAACTCATTTAAAATTATGTTATTTAATATAAAAATTAATAATTTTGTACCAAAAGAACCTTAGAAATCTTACCTGACCTTATTATAACAATCGCAATTTAATTTAGCCTAATCCAACTAAATATATTTTAGATAAGTTTACAATAATTTAATAATAAACAACCACAATGAAATATATTTTTTTTCTTTTTGGTTCAGAATGATTTTTACGGAATTATTACATACACAAATTTTCGCTTGCCTTACTCGGCAAGAAGAGCGTTACTATTTAAGCCAAAATCGCAAGTTATACCTATTCGGCACGACATATATAAACCTATATATATAAAATGTTCTTTACATGATAAAAAATAACAACAAATGAATATTCAGTCGAAGTTTTGATATACCAAAAAGTATATATGTCTTGGTGTACTAAAGCGACATTTTATTGTGGTAACTTTTCGCCCTTTAGGAGTTTCGTCAAGCCGATACGTAACGGCTTCACAAAGCTCCTGGAGAGCGAAACGTTGCCACAAGAAAATGTCGCATTAGTTGCCCTTGTAGCGTTTTAACTTACATATTGCTACTGTCACAAGCACATCAGGGCTAATTCCTATCAGTCGGTGAAGAGAAGGAGGGTCGAAGAGCTAGAGCCTCCCAGCCCTCCCTCACAGCAAATGCAAACAGGCAATTAACAAAAGCTAATTACACACAAACAATATCTGATTTGGACAGGCGTGAAATTCCATTATCTCTTGGTAATTAGACTCAGCGTGGGCGCAAGAACCAGAATGAAACAATACACAGATAACCCGCACATAGGAGAGAGGAGCTTACGACGACGTTTCGGTCCGACTTGGACCATTGACAAAGTCACACTAACTTGTAAATAGTCCAAGTCTAACCGAAACGTTGTCGTGAGCTTTCCTCTCCTGTGTACTGGTTTTTTGTACATTGTTCCAGTGCAAAATTTGTAACGACTTAAGTGATGTAATGTGATAATTATAACTTAGTAATGTAAACATCAAAACTTAGTGATGCTAACATTATAATTTAGTGATGTAAACATAACTTAATGATGTAAACATCATAAGTTACGGTACTGTGACTTTTTCTTCATAAATCACAATTAAAATTCCCGTCAAACCCACAACGACTAATTAAAAAATAAAGACGACCCCTTTTTATTTTGTCACCTGTAAATAATTTGTAAATTATTTTTTTTATATGAAAAAGAGTAAAAATTCCCTTTTTAATAAGTTGTGTAAACTGATAAAGACTGGATGTTAAGATTTCCAATATTGTGACCTGAAGTCTTGGCAACAAACTGGAGAGAGAGAGAACAAGACTTATCTGAACTCTTGTTGTTATTATTATTATTATTATTATTATTATTATTATTATTATTACTATATTATTATTATTATTATTATTATTATTATTACTATATTATTATTATTATTATTATTATATTATTATTATTATATATTATTATTATTATTATTATTATTATTATTATTATTATTATTATATATTATTCTATTTCTTCTTCTTCTTCTTCTTCTTCTTCTTCTTCTTCTTCTTCTTCTTCTTCTTCTTCTTCTTCTTCTTCTTCTTCTTCTTCTTATTATTATTATTATTATTAGTAATAGTAGTAGTAGTAGTAGTATATTGCATTTGTCTTATAATATTAGAATTATTATAATCTATAGTAATCATGCCTACAAAATATACAATATATTACAAAATTAAAAAAAATTATTTAGGCTAACTTTTCTAAATAATAACTAACTGTTAGATGGAACAAATACCACTGATGAGAAACAGATGAACATCCAGAGGAACAAACATCTAGAAGAACAAATAAACATCCACAGGAACAAACATCCAGAAGAGCAAATAAACATCCAGAGGATTAAACATCTAGAAGAACAAATAAACATCCAGAGGAACAAACATCCAGAAGAACAAATAAACATCCAGAGGAACAAACATCCAGAAGAACAAATAAACATCCAGAGGAACAAACATCCAGAAGAACAAATAAACATCCAGAGGAACAAACATCCAGAAGAACAAATAAACATCCAGAGGAACAAACATCCAGAAGAACAAATAAACATCCAGAGGAAGAAACATCCAGAAGAACAAATAAACATCCAGAGGAACAAACATTCAGAAGAACAAATAAACATCCACAAGAACAAACGAACATCCACCAACATCGAGGGTAAAACAAGAGGATCGAAGAGGACAAAAAAAAAAAAAAAGGGATACCCGCCTGGGTTTCGACCAGCTATAAAAAAAAATAGAACCTTCTTATATCACTTTTAAAGTCCCGTTACTCTTCTGTTTTCTCTACCCCCGAACGCCCTCCCTCCCCTACCCCTTCCCCCCCCCCTTCACCCCACACCCCTCCTTCCTTTCCATCCAAATGTTTCACTCCATTTTAGCACGCGACCACGAACGAACGAACGAAATTAAGTGAAAACATCTTATGAATCTCGACTTGTTTGTCCAGTCTCGGATCTCGATGTAAACTTTTTATTTTTCTTAAATTCTCCGATGCTCCGAAGAGAGAAGCTGGAGGAGGGAAGGGGGGGGGGTGAGAACATACACATATTTGATTACTGGTCATTGAATCAACGCCATTGCGTGTACGTGCGCTCCCTGAAAGGATGTCTGTGTGTTCATGCTCTCTAAAAGAGTGAACTTTAGAGACGACAGAGTATAAAGAATATATATATTATGCCTAGGTAATAGTGAATTTCAATTGGAGGTGAGTCGAGCTGACGGGATCCCGTTAGGTGAGGTTCAAAGCTGCCAGTGTAATCGTTTCTTGTAATTCGTTTATTGCCGCTCAACGAGGGTATTAATTTGTATTTAGACGATAAGGAAAAAAATCATAGGGAAAATCTTGATGTATTGTAAATCCATGACTGACCATCAGCTTGGCTGGCTGGCTGGCTGGCTGGCTGGTAGGCTGGCTTTCTGGCTGGCTGGCTGGCTGGTAGGCTGGCTTTCTGGCTGGCTGGCTGGCTGGTAGGCTGGCTTTCTGGCTGGCTGGCTGGCTGATTGACGGACTGGCTGGCTCGCAGGCTGGCTTACTGGCTGGCTGGCTTACTGACTGCCTGTCTTACTGGCTGGCTTACTGGCTGACTGGCTTACTGGTTGGCTTACTGGCTGGCTTACTGGCTGGTTTACTGGCTGGTTTACTCCCTGGCTGGCTGGCTGGCTGGCTGGCTGGCATGTGGCTGGGCATCCAGTTTATTACCAGCAGCCAGTGACGAAGCGTTTCATAATTTTTCGCGTTTTATTCTCTTTCTACAAACAGTCATGCGATACAACAATTACCACAACAAAAGTACAGTGATGCGCTCAATAACAGCGACTTTTGTAGCGACGATGATGAGGCACATCCGCGCCGGTGAAATGATGGCAGAATTTGAATTATTTCCTTTTGAAAGTCTTCCATGAAATGCAAAAAAAAAAAAAAGTAGAAAGAAGAATTGCCCCGCGACAAATTATATATATAATGATATATATATTATATATATTCCATTCCAGAGTAAAAATAGATATTTTGAAATCATAATATGTTAAGTGTTGTAAAAATCATAATAATTTAGTGGTAAAATGGTGTAATACATTAGTGATGTAACACTGTAGGTGTTACTGGCTGGTGTCTTATACTAGTGGTTAAATAGCTATACTGGTTGGTTAAATTTAACTAAGTGGTGGTAAAATTATAACTAAGTGGTTTAAACATTAACTAAGGTGGTGAAACTATAACTAAGTGGATGTGAACTAGATCAAGTAAATATTTACAACTAAGTGTGTAAACTTTATAATTATGTGGTTATATTATAACTAGTGTGTAAAATTATAACTAAGTATGGTTAAACATTATAACAAGTGTGTAAACATTATAAGTACAGTGTGACACATTAACTAGTGTGTAATATTTATACAAGTGATGAGACATTATAACAAGGGTGTAAATTATAACTGGGTGTAACATTTGAACTATGGTTAAACATTATAACTGAAGTGGTGTAAACATTGATAATGCAAATAAATGTAAACATATAAAAGTGAGTAAACATAACATGCCGTCGTAAAATTATCTAGTTAAACTATAATATGATGTAAACATTATATAAGTGTGTATAACTAAGTGTTAAATAACTAAGTGTGTAAAGCATTTAAGACAATGATGTAAACTTAATGTGGTGAAAATTATAGTGTGTAACTTTATACGGGTCAACCATACTAGGTGGGAACTAACGTAAGTGGTGTAAACATTATAACTAATGATGTAAACATAAACAATGAGTAAAATATATATATATAAGTGGTGTAAAATTATAACTAAGTATGTAACACATTACAAGTGATGTAAACATTATACATATGTGAAACATATATACTAAGTGATGTAAAACATTATAATAAGTGATGTAACATTATAAACTAGTGATGTAACCTTATAACTAAGTGATGTAAACATTATAACGTAAGTGATGTTAACATTATAACTAAGTGATGTAAACATTATAACTAAGTGATGTAAACATTATAACTAAGTGGTGTAAACATTATAACTAAGTGATGTAAACATTATAACTAAGTGATGTAAACATAACTAAGTGATGTAAACATTATAACTAACTGATGTAAACATTATAACTAAGTGATGTAAACATTATAACTCAGTGATGTAAATATTATAACTAAGTGGTGTAAACATTATAACTAAGTGATGTAAACATTATAACTGAGTGGTGTAAACATTATAACTAAATGGTGTAAACATTATAACTAAGTGGTGTAAACATTATAACTAAGTGATGTAAACATTATAACTAAGTGATGTAAACATTATAACTAAGTGATGTAAACATTATAACTAAGTGGTGTAAACATTATAACTAAGTGGCGTAAACATTATAACTAAGTGATGTAAACATTATAACTAAGTGATGTAAACATTATAACTAAGTGATGTAAACATAACTAAGTGGTGTAAACATTATAACTAACTGATGTAAACATAACTAAGTGGTGTAAACATTATAACTAAGTGATGTAAACATTATAACTAACTGATGTAAACATAACTAAGTGGTGTAAACATTATAACTAAGTGGTGTAAACATTATAACTCAGTGATGTAAATATTATAACTAAGTGGTGTAAACATTATAACTAAGTGGTGTAAACATTATAACTAAGTGATGTAAACATTATAACTAAGTGGTGTAAACATTATAACTAAGTGATGTAAACATTATAACTAAGTGATGTAAACATTATAACTAAGTGGTGTAAACATAACTAAGTGGTGTAAACATTATAACTAAGTGATGTAAACATTATAACTAAGTGGTGTAAACATAACTAAGTGGTGTAAACATTATAACTCAGTGATGTAAATATTATAACTAAGTGGTGTAAATATTATAACTCAGTGATGTAAACATAACTTAGTGATGTAAACATTTTGATATATCTTATGTGATCTGTGTTTAATATCTTTCAATTTTGTTTATTATTATTTATTATTATTATTATTATTATTATTATTATTATTATAGTATTTTTCATGAACTATTTTTAATATCAATGTTTTATTATTATTATTTTAGTAATAATAGTAATATTGATATTAGTAGTAAGAGTAGTAGTAGCAGTGGTAACAACAGTAGTAATAATAGTTGTAGTAGTAATAGTAGACATTTCTGTGTAATTATCATCATTATCATAATTATTTGACAAATGAGTTTAGAACTCGGCTTCTGTATTGTTAACATCACCACCACTAACATCACCACCACTACCATCACCACCACTACCATCACCACCACTACCATCACCACCACTACCATCACCACCACTAACATCACCACCACTACCATCACACCACACTACCATCACCACCACTAATCATCACCACACTACATCATAACCCACCACTACCATCACCACCACTAACATCACCACCACTACCTCACCACCACTACCATCACCACCACTACCCATCACCACCACTAACCCTCACCACCACTACCATCACCACCACTACCATCACCACCACTAACATCACCACCACTACCATCACCACCACTACCATCACCACCACTACCATCACCACACTACCATCACCACCACTACCATCACACACCACCTACATCACACCCACTACCATCACCACCACTACCATCACCACACTACCATCACCCACCACTACCATCCCCACCACTAACATCACCACCACTACCATCACCACCACTACCATCACCACCACTACCATCACCACCACTAACTCACACCACTACCTCACCACCACTACCATCACCACCACTCACTCCACCATACACACCACCACACTCACACACTACCTCACCACACTACCATCACCACCACTACCATCACCACCACTAACCATCACCACCACTACCTCACCACCACTACCATCACCACCACTAACATCACCACCACTACCTCCACCACTACCATCACCACCACTAACATCACCACCACTACCATCACCACCACTACCATCACCACCACTACACCACACCACCACTACCATCACCACCACTACCATCACCACCACTACCATCACCACCACTACCATCACCCACTACCTCACACCATCCATCACCACCACTACCATCACCACACTACCATCACCACCACTACCATCACCACCACTACCATCACCACCACCTACCACTCACCCACTACCATCACCACCTACCATCACCACCACTACCTCACCACCACTACCATCACCACCACTACCATCACCACCACTACCATCACCACCACTATACCCTCACCACCACTACCATCACCACCACTACCATCACCACCACTACCATCACCACACTACCATCACCACCACTACCATCACCACCACTCCATCACCACCACTACCATCACCACCACTACCATCACCACCACTACCATCACCACCACTACCATCACCACCACTACCATCACCACCACTACCATCACCACCACTACCTCACCACCACTACCATCACCACACTACCATCACCACCACTACCATCACCACCACTACCATCACCACCACTACCCTCACCACCACTACCATCACCACCACTACCATCACCACCACTACATCACCACCACTACCATCACCACACTACCATCACCACCACTACCCTCACCACCACTACCATCACCACCACTACCATCACCACCACTACCATCACCACCACTACCATCACCACCACTACCATCACCACCACTACCATCACCACCACTACCATCACCACCACTACCTCACCACCACTACCATCACCACCACTACCATCACCACCACTACCATCACCACCACTACCATCACCA
>NC_069400.1:21692431-21714931 GCF_026875155.1 Cherax quadricarinatus
TATATATATATATGGTTTAGAAAGACACGTAAGCAAACACTATAACATATTTATTAGAAAACGTTTCGGTCTGGGACCTTGATCACTTCTAACATACAGAGGTAGAAAGACATTATATATATATAGGCGGAGAGTGAGATGTGACGCACGTGACCTGAGGAATGTCATAAGAACATAAGAATGGAGGAACACTGTAGAAGGCCTACTGGCCCATGCGAGGCAGGTCCTTATCAAAACAACCTCTGTCTATGATGAGGACCAGTAGACGATGAAATCATGTGACTCCTGTGTTGTTGGGTTGGTGCTGCTTAAGTATCATGTATGCCAAATGCCTCTAACAGAGACGATGTAAGGTATGCCTGTGTCCTCCACAGAGACTCAACGGGGCATTTGATGAACTGGAACGAGGCACAACTCGTTCTCACCGAACCAGACCTCAGACGCCGACGGTGCCTAGAAGCCTCACTAATCACCGTCACCGACACTATAGAACGCAACACTGGAAACTACAAAATTTCAAAAACATTGGCATACATGATACTTAAGCAGCACCAACCCAACAACACAGGAGTCACATGATTTCATCGTCTACTGGTCCTCATCATAGACAGAGGTTGTTTTGATAAGGACCTGCCTCGCATGGGCCAGTAGGCCTTCTACAGTGTTCCTCCATTCTTATGTTCTTATGACATTCCTCAGGTCACGTGCGTCACATCTCACTCTCCGCCTATATATATATAATGTCTTTCTACCTCTGTATGTTAGAAGTGATCAAGGTCCCAGGACCGAAACGTTTTCTAATAAATATGTTATAGTGTTTGCTTACGTGTCTTTCTAAACCAACTTGTCGGTATTTATTACCAAGGTTTATACCATATATATATATATATATATATATATATATATATATATATATATATATATATATATATATATATATATATATATATATATACATACATACATATATATATATATATATATATATATATTTATATATATATATATATATATATATATATATATATATATATATAAACAGCAATCGCTTCTTTTAATGCTAAGAGTTAGTTATTATTTTATTAACTTCAAAGGCAACAAACTACGCTTCAGTCGCTGGGTATTTATTATAAATATACTCGTATACCTCCCTGCATATATTCGCTAATAGACATGCAGTAGATCTCTGTGTACACTTCTCATCATAAATACACAGAGGTATACACTCTGTGTATTTACGATGGTCTGTATACGCTATATTCTTATATAATATTTATAGTAACAACATTAATAATAATAATAATAATAATAATAATAATAATAATATGCACTGTCATAATCCCTTCTTTTACCCAGCCTCCTATTGTCTAAGCTGGTCTATCATTCATTACGCACGCTTTCGTTGCCGTGGGCGCGACGAACGGAACTCTCAGCACTACCGTTCTCCACTTGCGGTGTCCGCCCCGCTCCGCTGACCGTCGTCTGGTACCGTAGCGGGAATGTACGCAAGAACGGATGTGTTTCCCCCCCTCTGCGCTACACCTGTTGTGGTTCTGTTAACGGGCCGCTCTGGGGAACTAGGTGAAGGAATGGTTGTTGGCCCTCAGGGTCCCTAGCGCCGACCTGCTGTTTGCTAATGATACCGTTTGTTTTGTGTCGCCTTGATACTCTCGTTGTTTGAGGAAGCGGAGTTGATATTGTTGTTTTCTGTTTATGTTATAATTCACTATGTTTTCATTTACCTGTAAGTCACTGGGTAAATATTCACCTCTAAGTCACTGGGTTAAAATACACCATTAAGTCACTGGGTTAACATACACACCTGTGTTAGCATACACCTGTGAGACACTGGGTTAACACACGTTAATATTGTAATACACACCTGTAAGTTAACTTAATCATTGTATTGACATTTGTCTGCAAGTCTAATGTGTTAAGATAAACACTGTTTAAATCACCGTGTTAATATTCCTTTATAAGTTAACATGAGTTAATATTTTAGCATATTTCTCCAACATAATCGATGGCAAAACACTACCGACAAGTTGATGATTAGGACACATGTAAAACACTCTAGTATCTTTATTGTCGAAACGTTTCGCCTGCACAGCAGTCTTCGACGGAAGAAGCTGCTGCTAAGGCGAACAGTTTCGTCAAATAAAGATATCCAGATGTTGCATTTGTATCTTATTTTTTAAAGTAATATAAATTTTTATTTTCACACAGCTGGACTGACTTTACTCCCGTGTAAAGGAAGTCTCAGACAGCATAGACTAGCGAGCCTGTGTTAGCCACAAAGAACGTGGTTCCCTCAAAGAGGTTACCTGGAGTATACCTGGAGAGGGTTTCTGGGGTCAACGCCCCCGCGGCCCGGTCTGAGACCAGGCCTCGATCGTTCCTTGATCGCAAAATACAAAAAAAAAAAATCTGACCTATTGTCACTTGTGGTGCGAGAATGGGTTGGTTCTGTTATGGCTTAATAAATGGTCCAATGACCGACCGAAACGTCGTCTGCGCTTCCCTCTGCTTGGATGGTTGGTTGGCTAACGAGGGACGTTAAGGTAATTTATAACCTGTTCCCCAACACTCAGTAATACTTTAATTCCTAAAATAGAGATTTAAGGTAAACTATCTGCGTATATACACAAGGAGATATACCCTTCAAGGTGTATATATTCTTAAAAGCACTGAATTGAATATTGAATCTAATATTGAATCTAAATATTAAATGGAGTCCAATATCTTAATGAAGTTTGTGATTTATAATGTTTGGTAAAGTACTTTGTCATGCTTGTGATTCTGAACGAGCTTGCTTATAAATTCGTGTTCAAGACGCGTGAGCAGACTAGTTCCGGTACTGGACGAAGAAACGGATAAAATCCTTGCCGTATCCTCTTTTAGGTTAGGTTAGGTTAGGTTTAGGTTAGGTTAGGTTAAGTTTAGGTTAGGTTAGGTTTGGTTAGGTTAGGTTTAGGTTAGGTTAAGTTTAGGTTAGGTTAAATTAGGTTAATTTAGGTTAGGTTAGGTAAAGTTTAGGTTAGGTTAGGTTAGGTTTAGGTTAGGTTAGATTCGGTTAAGTTTAGGTTAGCTTAAATTAGGTTAATTTAGGTTAGGTTAGGTAAAGTTTAGGTTAGGTTAGGTTAGATTAGGTTAGGTCAGGTTCAGGTTATGTTAGGTTAGGTTAGATTAGGTTAAGTTTAGGATAGGTTAGGTTAGGTAAGGTTAGGTTAGGTTAGGTTAAGTTAAGTTTAGGATAGGTGAGGTTATGTTAGGTTAGGTTTGGTTAGGTTATGTTAGGTTAGGTTAGGTTAAGTTTAGGTTAGGTTAGGTTAGGTTAGGTCAGGTTATGTTAGGTTAGGTAGGTTAAGTTTAGGATAGGTTAGGTTAGATTAGTTAGTTTAGGTTAAGTTTAGGTTAGGTTAGGTTAGGTTAGGTTAAGTTAGTTTAATTTAGGTTAGGTTAGGTTTAGGTTAGGTTAGGTTAGATTAGGTAAAGTTTAGGTTAGGTGAGGTTAAGTTAGGTTAGGTTAAGTTAGGTTAGGTTAGGTTTAGGTTAGGATAGGTTAAGTTAGGTTAGGTCAAGTTCAGGTTATGTTAGGATAGGTTAGGTTAAGTTTAGGATAGGTTAGGTTAGGTTAGGTTCAGGTTATGTTATGTTAGGTTAGATTAAGTTTTAGGATAGGTTAGGTTAGGTCAGGTTATGTTAGTTTAGGTTAGGTTAAGTTTAGGATAGGTTAGGTTAGGTTAGGTTAGGTTAAGTTTAGGATAGGTTAGGTTAGGTTAGGTTTAGGTTAGGAGGTTAGGTTAGGTTAAGCAGCTGGAACTGTAGCGGGTTGTAAAACACAGGTTTTCTATCGATTCTTCCTCAGCAGTGGGTAACCACTGGTGACCGCCGTGTGGGATATTTGCGGCTGAGGACAATTACCATACCTCCGTTGTCCATTTCGGTAACGACCGCCGCGCGGGGGTTAATTCCGTTACAAAGAAGAGGGCGATAAAAAAAACGAATAACCAACGAGGGAAGTGCGCAATAACCAAGTAACAAAAAATTATTTGTTGGAAATAAAAGCAGGATTTACGAAGCCAAACAGAAAATGTGTGGCCACGTGCCGCAGAAAAAAACAAACAAACAAAAAAAAAAAAACCTGGCAAAGTAAAAGACTTAGAGAAGAAAAGATTGAAACAACGAAGTCACTCTTTTTTGAGAGAAGAGATGCACAGAGGAAGAGAAAAACTCGTTGAGACAAGATTACATCGATTGAAAAAAAAGAATAAAAGGATAAAATGTGAGGGAGAAAAATAAAAAATTTATTTTTGGGGGGGAAAACAGACGGAACGTGTGTGGGAAAGGGGTTTTAAGCGGAAGAAAACTTAAAATAATTCTAAATTGGGGGTTTTCTAGAAAAAATTTCCGGGTGAGGAGAATTAATTGGGGTGAAAGGAAAAGGAAAAATGAAAAAATGAAAAAAAGGGGGGGGACAGAAAAAAAGGGAAGGAAGAAAAGAAAAAAACCCCTGCAAGGGAATTAAAATTAATTTATTTTGCCCATTGCCCCAAGCACCCTGGAAATTTGACCAAGGGGGAACAAACCATGCCAAAACCCCCAACCAGCCCACCCCCAACCATGCCCCCCCAACCTGCCACCCCAAAACCATGCCCCACCCACCATGCCCACCCCCAACCTGCCCACACCCAACCTGCCCACCCCCAACATTGCCCACCCCCAACCTGCCACCCCCAACCATGCCCACACCCACCATGCCCAACCCAAACCATGCCCCACACCCAACAATCCCCCACACCCAACCATCCCCACAGAACCATGCTCACCCCCAAACCATGCCCACCCAACCATGCCCACCCAACCTGCCCACACCCAACCATGCCCACACGCAACCATGCTCACCCCAACCATCCCACACCCAACCATCCCCACACGCAACCTGCCACCCAACCATCCCCAACCAACCATCCCCACACGCAACCATGCTCACACCAACCAGCCCACCCCAAAACCATGCCACCCCAACCAGCCCACCCCCAACCTCCCCCAAACGAACCATGCTCACACCCAACCATCCCAACCAACCTGCCCCACGCCCACCCCACACCCAACCCCCCACACGCAACTGCCCCACCCAACCATGTCCAACGAACCCTGCCACCCCCAAACCCATGCCCACACGACCATGCCCACACGCAACGTGCCCCACGAAAACCCTCCCCACCCCCAACCAGCCCACCCCCAACCATCCCCAAACCCCCAACCCCATGCGCACACGCAACAATCCCAAAAACCCAAAACCATGCCCCCCCACCCCAAAACATGCCCACCCAACATGCCCCCCCAAACCCATGCCCACCCCCAAACCATCCCACCCCCAAACCATCCCAACGCAACCTGCCCCCAAAGCCCAAACCATGCCCACACGCAACCATGCCACACCCAACCATCCCCACAGAAAACCATCCCCCCCAACCTGCCCCACCAACCTGCCCACACCCAACCATGCCCACACGCCCCATCCCCCACACGCAACCATGCCCAACCAACCCATGCCCAACGACCATGCCCACACCTAACCATGCCCACACGCAACCATGCCCACACCCAACCATGCCCAACGCGCAACCATGCCCACACCAACCATGCCCACAACCCAACCTGCCCACACCCAACCATGCCCACACGCAACCATGCCCAACCCAAAATCATGCCCACCCCCAAAACCATGCCCACACGCAACCATGCCCACACGCAACCATGCCCAACACCCCAACCATGCCCACACCCAACCATGCCCACAGCAACCATGCCCACACCCAAACATGCCCACACGCAACCATGCCCACACCCAACCATGCCCACACGCAACCATGCCCACACCCAACCATGCCCACACCCAACCATGCCCACACCCAACCATGCCCACACCCAACCATGCCCACATGAAACCATGCCCACACCCAACCATGCCCACACGCAACCATGCCCACACGCAACCATGCCCACACCCAACCTTGCCCACACGAACCAGGCCCACACCCAACCATGCCCACATCCAACCATACCCACTCCCAACCATACCCACACGCAACCATGCCCACACGCAACCATCCCCCACACGCAACCATGCCCACACCCAACTATAACCCACACCCAACCATGCCCATAAGCAACCATGCCCACACACAACCATGCTCACACGCAACCATGCCCACCCCAACCATACCCACACCCAACCATACCCACACGAACCATGCCCACACGCAACCATGCCCACACCCAACCATGCCCACACCCAACCATACCCACACGCAACCATGCCCACACGCAACCATGCCCACACGCAACCATGCCCACACCCAACCATGCCCACACGCAACCATGCCCACACGCAACCATGCCCACACGCAACCATGCCCACACGCAACCATGCCCACACCCAACCATACCCACACGCAACCATGCCAGCACGCAACCATGCCCACACGCAACCATGCCCACACGGCAACCTTTGCCCACACGCAACCATGCCCACCCCCAACCATGCCCACACCCAACCATGCCCACACCCAACCATGCCCACACCCAACCATGCCCACACCCAACCATGCCCACACCAACCATGCCCACACCCAACCATGCCCACACCCAATCATGCCCACACGCAACCATGCCTACACGCAACCATGCCCACACGCAACCATGCTTGCACCCAACCATACCCACACCCAACCATACCCACACGCAACCATGCCCACACGCAACCTTTGCCCCCCACGCACCATCCCCACACCCAACCATCCCCACACGCAACCATGCCCACACGCAACCATGCCCACACGCAACCATGCCCACACCCAACCATGCCCAAAACGCAACCATGCCCACACGCAACCATCCCCACAGCAACCATGCCCACACGCAACCATGCCCACACCCAACCATACCCACACGCAACCATGCCAGCACGCAACCATGCCCACACGCAACCATGCCCACACCCAACCATGCCCACACGCAACCATGCCCACACCCAACCATGCCCACACCCAACCATGCCCACCCCACCATGCCCCACCCAACCATGCCCACAACCAAACCATGCCCACACCAACCATGCCCACACCCAACCATGCCCACACCCAATCATGCCCAAAACGCAACCATGCCTACACGCAACCATGCCCACACGCAACCATGCTTGCACCCAACCATACCCACACCCAACCATACCCACACGCAACCATGCCCACACGCAACCATGCCCACACGAAAACCATGCCCACACCCAACCTACCCACACGCAACCATGCCCACACGCAAACCATGCCCACACGCAACCATGCCCACACCCAACCATGCAACACGCAACCTTTGCCCACCCCCAACCATCCCCACAACGCAACCATGCCCACACGCAATCATGTCCACACCCAACCATACCCACCCCCAAACCCATACCCACACGCAACCATGCCAACACCCAACCATGCCCACACCAAACCATACCCACACCCAACCTTTCCCCACACGAAACCATGTCCACACGCACCATGCCCACACGCAACCATCCCCACACCCAACCATGTCCACCCCCAACCATGCCCACCCCCAACCATGCCCACACCCAACCATGCCCACACCCAACCATGCCAACACCAACCATCCCCACACCAACCATGCCCACCCCCAAACCCAAATGCCCACACCCAACCATGCCCACACCCAACCATCCCCAAACACCCAACCATGCCCACACCCAATCATGCCCATACCCACCATGCCCATACCCAACCAGTCCCCACCTTACCATTGCCCACACCCAACCATGCCCACACGCAACCATGCCCCACCCAACCATGCCCAACCCAACCATGCCCAACCCAATCAGCCCACACCAACCATGCCCATACCCAACCATGTCCACACCCTACCATGCCCACACCCAACCATGCCCACACGCAACCATGCCCACACGCAACCATGCCCACAATCAACAATGCCCACACGCAACCATGCCCACACCCAACCATGCCCACACCAAATCATGCCCACACCAAACCATCCCCATACCCAAACATGCCCACACCCAACCATGCCCACACCCAACCATGCCCACACCCAACCATGCCCACACCCAACCATGCCCACACGCAACCATGCCCACACCCAACCATGCCCACACCCAACCATGCCCACCCAACCATGCCCACACGCAACCATGCCCACACGCAACCATGCCCACCCCCAAAACCATGCCCACACCTAACCATGACCACACCCCAAACCATGCCCACACGAAACATGCCCACACCCAACCATGCCCAAACCCAACCTGCCCACACCCAACCATGCCCACACCAAACCATGCCCACACCCAACCATTGCCCACACCCAACCATGCCCACACCCAACCATGCCCACACCCAACCTTGCCCACCCCCAACCATGCCCAAAACCCAACCACGCCCACACGCAAACCATGCCAACACCCAACCATGCCAACACCCAACCATGCCACACGCAACCATGCCCACACCCAACCATGCCCAACCCAACATTGCCCCACCCAACCATGCCCACACCCAACCATGCCCACACCTAACCGTGCCCACACGCAACCATGCCCACACGCAACCATGCCCTCACCCAACCATGCCCACACCCAACCATGCCCACACCCAACCATGCCCACACGCAACCATGCTCACACCCAACCATATCCATACTCCAGAGCCCCTGTATCCGCATCAACAGTCAAACACACCATCACCCACGTTCATCCACACTTACACAGCTGATACACTCTGTCTCTCTTAAGATTTGTTTCTTCTGGGGTTCTGTTCTAATGTCCTGTACTTCATCTGTATGGCAAGAGCTGTAATCCTGCCTGTAGAGGCGTAATTAAAACATAATAACGCAAGAAAGAAGGAGTACTGCAGCAAGCCTACTGGCTCATGTTAGGTAAGGTCCAAGTCACGCTGATGGGTATAAAACAATAGAGTAAAGGAGGACAGAAAACGTTTTTCCAATAAAATCTTGGTATACATTTCATATCTAGAGCTGAAATGCCACCTCAGCACATTCATATAGCCTTTCTAGCAATATAAGGGAATCTATCAATTTATCAGTGTAAAACTGAAGTCCACCTCTCCATTTGTCGCGAGAACCTGTTTGAAATGAGAGTCATTCGAGGAATGAATGATCGCTGATGACGCACACAGCCAAGGTAAGACTGCTTATAGCTACCCGTCTCGATGTGTAATAGCTGTCTTCTGGCTGACCGAGAAGTGGAGTCAAGTACCCTGAGTACATTGGTCTTGCACAAAACAAGGTTGCCACTGTCTCTGCGGTGTTGAAGGCTTTTATGCTGTGATTCAACTAGCCTGGTTGAGGCGAGAGATCAGTCTCTTTGCCCATTATCAAGGTGATGGAGATGAAGAGTGCATGGGGGTAGGCGATCCACGAAAGTGGTGCATACTCAAGGTGAAAATAAAACTTTTGACTAGTAGACCTTTGCGGCTTCTGCTGTCAAGCAACTGCGAGATGCACAATAATAATAATAATAATAATAATAATATTATTAATAATAATAATAATAATAATAATGTCTTTATTTCTGCAAGTACATGTACGACGTATACAGTCCTAGATTACATCACTGACATACTACTTTATAGGAAGCTGCTAATTTGCCAGCATTTCGGGCATATTAGGTCAATTTTGTCCTGGGATGCTACCCACACCGATCGACTAACACCCAGGAACCGATTTTTACTGATGGGTGAACATGGATAACAGGTGTAAGGAAACACGTCCAATGTTTCTACCCTTGCTGGGAATCGAACTCAGTGTGTGTGAAGCTAGTGTGTGTGAAGCTAGTGTGTGTGAAGCTACCAGGTCACGGGCCACCAATTGTCAAGCAACTGCGAGATGCACCAGCACTCTATAAGTTTCTTGGCTGTCCAACTTGTAAGATTCATTCCATGATTCTTCATAGTCATTGCTGAGTCATATATCACAAACATACAGGATATTCACTTTATCGCCGGACATTAAGTCTCTGTCATTCATTCTTTCTACAACTATCTCTCTCTCTCTCTCTCTCTCTCTCCTCCTCCTCTTTTCTCTCTCTTCTCTCTCCTCTCCTTCTCCCCTCTCCTCCCCCTTCTCTCTCTCTCTTCTCTTTCTCTCTCTCTCGCCTTCTCTCCTCCTCCTACTTTAGTTAGCAGTTGTTGAGCTGTAGTTCCGGAACCCGTGAGTGCGCTCAGGTTCTCAGTCCTGTACATAATTTATGTAGAAGCATAGATAGCTATTTAAGTATAAAAATGCTCCTTTGAACTCAGAGAACTGATACCAGTTCATAGTGTTCACGTGAACTCGGATCATTGCTATTCTTAGTAAGATGGTTTGAATTTTGGTCTCCTTAAGCAAGTTGACTCATTCTTGGTCCCTACAAGCATGTGGTCTCCTGGGTCTATGCAAGCAAGGAGACTCATTCTTGGTCTATGCACGTAGGTCTTATTGTCCTTGAAAGAATGTTTAGCTGTCAGTGACCTGGACGATTATTATTATCATTATTCTTATTATAATAGCAATAGAGTACTGGAGAATTGGGAAGTTATCAGATAAATATATATAAATATATATATATATATATATTATATATATATATATATATATATATATATATATATATAAATTGTATGTGTGTGTGTGTGTGTTGTGTGGTGTGTGTGTGTGTGTGTGTGTGTGTGTGTGTGTGTGTGTGTGTCGTGCCGAAAGGCAGAACTTGCTATTTTGGGCTTAAATAGCAACGCTCATCTTGCCAATAAGACAGCGAAAATTTGTGTATGCAATAATTTCCCCAAAAAATCATTCTGAACCTAACGAAAAAAATATATTTTCTCTGTATTTGTTTAGAAAAATTAAAAAAATTTGTAAACAAATTTCCTTAAAAAAATTATTTAGTTTTTTATGCAAAATAAATTTTCTTATTAAAAAAATAAATTTTAAAAGGTAAAGTTTTTTTAAGGATTCTTTTGAGCAAAAATTAAATTTTTTAATTAAATTAATAAAAATATATATTATTAAATATAAAAAAATTTAGAAAAAATTAATTATTAATTGGGGGGTTTTTTGCAATTTAAAACGTTTGACCCTTTCGGCAAGAATTATATAATATTAAATTTATTTTTTATTTTATTTATAATAAAAAAATATATATATATATATATATATATATATATTATAAATATATATTTTAAAGCATAATTTAACTTTTTTTAATATAATAATAATAATAATAATAACATTAATAATAATAATAATAATTCAGCCAGGTACACATTGCAATCCTTCACTAACGTATAAACATTATCACAAAGATTTTTCTCTCAACTTGCCAACAAAAACAACAGATTTTTTGCCTCTCCGTCATCTTCTGTATTTGTTTTATTCATTGTTTTTACGAACGATTTAATTGAAATTCAAAATTATTTGAATTATGCAGGAAGGAGCGTTTTATGACCCATTAGGGTTTAGCATATTGTTTCTTGTACTACTACCGTTAATTATAATAATAATAATTGTTATAATAATAATTAAAATTTTTATAAAAATTTAAAATTTATAAAAATTTAAAATAATAATAATAAATAATAATAATAATAATAATAATAAAAATTTAATAATAAAACAAATAATAATAAAATAATAATAATAATAATAATAATAATAATAACAAATAAAAAATAATAATAATAATAATAAAAAATAATAATAATAATAATAAAAAAAATAATAATAATAATAATAATAAACAATAATAACAATAATAATAATAAAAAAATAATAATAATAATAATAATAACAATAATAATAATAATAATAATAATAATAATAATAATAATAATAATAATAATAATAATAATCTTGTGAACATTTCCAGCCTTAAATACCATCAACATTCCTATGGTTTCTTGCAGTGTTGCCAAGACGTTATAAACCTTGTCTCCTGCGGCATCGTACGTCCGGCACGGACCATCGGATCCGCGTGGAAAACTGATCGTGCACGACATTTCCGACAAGACGATTTGATTAACCCACTGTAGGCAGGATCCACAAGGTCGAAACTCCACAGCCGTCCGCGGGTAACTGTGGCCCTTAACGCCGTGCCAATGAAAGTTGAATGACCGCGGGTAACGGGATGCTCACGCTGCACGATGCGCGATTGTTGCACAATTCTTACGATTGTACGATTTGCTTCAGAATTTACTAGGAAGATCCTCCTCCTCCGCCTCCTCCTCCTCTTCTTAGTCCTCCTCTTCCTCTTCTCCCTCCTCCTCTTCCTCCTCTTCCTCCTCCTCCTCCTCTTCCTCCTCCTCTTCCTCCTCCTCTTTGTCGTCCTCCTCCTCTTCCTCTTCTTCCTCCTCCTTCTCCTCCTCCTCTTCCTCTTCCTCCCTCCTCTTCGTCTTCCTCCTCTTTTCCCCTCCTTTTCCTCTTTCTCCTCCCCTTCCTCTTCCCCTCCTCTTCCTCTTCCTATTCCCTCCCCCTCCTCTTCCTCTTCCTATTCCTCCTCCTCCTCCTCCCTCCTCCTCTCCTCCTCCTCTTCCTTCTCCCCTCTTCCTCTTCCTCCTCCTCCTCTTCCTCCTTCTCCTCTTTCCCCTTCCTCCTTTTCCTCTTTCTCTTCCTCCTCCTCCTCCTCCTCCTCCTCCTTCTCCTCCTCCCCTTCCTCTTCTCCTCCCCCTTTCCCCCTCCTCCTTCCTCCTCCTTTTCCCTCCTCCTCTCCTCTTCCCCCTCTTCCTCCCCCTCCTCTTCTTCTTACTCCTCCTTCCTCATCCCTTCCCATCCTCCCTCCTCTTCCTCCTTTTGCTCCTCCTCCTCTTCCTCCCCTCCTCCTCCTCTTCCTCCTCCTCCTTTCCTCCTCCTCCTCTTCCTCTTGCTCCTCTCCTCTTGCTCCCTCCTCTTCCTCCCCTCTTCCCCCTTTCTCCTCCTCTTCCTCCTCATCCTTCTCCTCCTCCTCTTCCTCCTCTTTCCCCCTTTTCTTCCTCCTCTCCTCCTCTTCTCCTTCTCCCCTCTTCTTTCCCTTTTCCTCCTCTTCCCCCCTCTTCCTCTCTTCCTCCTCTTTCCTCTTTCCCCCTCTTCCCCTCCTCTTCCTCCTCCTCCTCTTCCTCCTCTTCTTTCTCCCTTCCTCCTCTTCTTCCTCCTCTTCCTACCCTCTTCCTCCTCTTCCCTCCTCTTCCTCCTCCTCCTCTTCCTCCTCCTCCTCTTCTCCTCCTTTTCCTCCTCTTCCTCCTCCTCTTCCTCTTCTTCCCCCCTCTTCCTCTCTTCCTCCTCTTCCTCCTCTTCCTTCTCTTTCCTCCCTTCTTTCCCCCTCTTCCTCCCTTTCCTCCCCTCTTCCTCCTCTTCCTCCTCTTCCTCCCTCCTCTTCCTCCTCTTCCTCCTCCTCTTCTCTTCCTCCTCCCTTCCTCCTCTTCTCCCTCTTCCCCCCTCTTTCCTCCCTTCTTCCTCCTCTTTCCCCCTTTCCCACTCCTCTCCTCCTCTTCCTCTTCTTCCTTCCTCTTCCCCCTTCCTCCTCTCTCCTCTTCCTCTTCTCCTCCTCTTCTTCCTCCTTTCCTTCTCTTCTCCTCTTCTTTCCCCCTCTTCCTCTCTTCTCCTCCTCCCCTTCCTCCTCTTCCCCCTTCCTCCTCTTCCTCCTCTTTCTCCTCCTCTCTTCCCTCCTCCTTTCCTCCTCTTTTCCTCCCTCCCCTTCCACTCCTTTCCTTCTTCTCCTCTTCCTCCTCCTCTTCCCTTCCTCCTCTTCCTCCTCCTCTTTCCTCTTCTTCCTCCCTCCCCTTCCTCCTCTTCTTCCTCCTCTTTCCTCCTCTTCCTCCTCTTCTTTTCCCCCTCTTCTTCCTCCTCTTCCTCCTTCTTCCTCCTCTTCCTCCTCTTTTTCTCTCTTCTTCCTCCTCCTTTCCTCCTCCTCTCCTCCTCCTCTTCCCCCTCTTCCTCCTTTCTTCCTCCTCTTCCCCCCTCTTCCTTCCCCCTTTCCTCCTCTTCCTTTTCCCCCCCTTCCTCCTCTTCTCCTCCTCCTCTTCCTCCTCTCCTCCTCTTCCTCCTCTTCTCCTCCCTTCTTCCTCCCTCTTTCCTCCTCTTCCTCCCCTTCCTCCTCCCCCCTCCCTCCTCTTCCTCTTTCCCCTCTCCTCCCTCTTCCTCCTCTTTCTTCCCTCCTCCCCTTCCTCCTCTCCTCCTCTTCCTCCCCCTTCCCTTCCTCCTCTTCCTCCTCTTCTTCCTCCTCTTTTTTCCTCCTTTTTCCTCCCTTCTTCCTCCTCTTCCTCCTCTTCTTTCCTCTTCCCCTTCTTCCTCCTCTTCCTCCTCTTCTTCCTCCTCTTTCCCCCTCTTTTCCTCCTCTTCCTCCTCTTCTTCCTCCCCCCTTTTCCTCCTCTTCTTCCTCCTCTTCCTCCTCTTCTTTTCCTCCTCTTCCTCCTCCTTTCCTCCTCTTCTTCTCCCTTCTTCTTCCTCCTCTTCCTCCTCTTCTTCCTCCCTTCTTCCTCCTCTTCTTCCTCCTCTTCCCTTTTCCCCCTCTTCCTTTCCCCCTCTTCCTCCTCCCTTTTTCCTCCTCTTCCTCCTCTTCCTCCTCTTTTTCCTCTCTCTCTTCTCCTCCTCTTTCCCCCCCTCTTCTCCTCCTCTTTTCCTCCTCTTCCCTTCCCCTTCCCTTCCTCCTCTTCCTCCTCTTTTTCCCTTTCCCCTTCTTCCTCCTCTTCCTCCTCTTCTTCCTCCCTTCTTCCTCCTCTTCCTTCTCCTCTTCCTTCCTCCTTTCTTCCTCCTTTCCTCCTCTTCTTCCTCCTCTTCCTCCTCTTTCCTCCTCTTCTTCCTCCTCTTTCCCCCTCTTCTTCCTCCTCTTCCTCCTCTTCCTCCCCCTCTTCCCCCTCTTCCTTCCTTCCCTTCCCCTTTCCTCTTTTTTCCTCCTCTTCCTCCTCTTCTTCCTCCTTTTCCTCCTCTTTTCCTTCCTCCTTTTTTCCTCCTCTTCTTCCTCCCTCTTCCTTCCTCTTCTCTCTTCCTCCTCTTCTTCCTCCTCTTCTTCCTCCTCTTCTTTCTTCCCCCCTCTTCCTCCCCTTTTTCCCCCTCTTCCTCCTCCTCTTCCTCCTCTTCTTCCTCCTCTTCCTCCTCTTTTCCTCCTCTCCCTTTCCCCCTCTTCTTCCTCCTCTTCCTCCCCTCTTCTTCCTCCTCTTCCCCTCCTCCTCTTCTTCCTTTTCCTTTTTCCCCTCCTTTCCTCCCCTTCTTTCATTTTTTTTCTCTCTTTTTTTTTCCTTCTTGCCCCTTTCTTTCCCTCTTCCTCCCTCTCCCTCCTAGCGACTAGAGTTACACACACCATTACGCACGACAGGTACACACATTCATTCTTGGCACAAAACGCGGTCGCCCTCTAAACCTTCAATATATCATTACGCACGTACGCAACCAATCAACAGACACACACTCACAACACAGACACACACACACACACACACAGACCACACACACCACATGACAGGCACACAGACACATAAACTCACACCAGACACACACAAACACACACACACAGATACTCACACACAGACACACAGAAACACACACAGACACACACACACACACACGCACACACACCACACACACACACACACACACACACACACACACACACACACACACACACACACACACACACACACACACACACAAACACACATGCACACATACATACACCCAAACACACACACACAAACACACACAACACACACAAACACACACACACACATACACACATACACACACACAAACAGACACACAACACAACACAACACAACACACACACCATACACACATATACACACACACACAAACACACACACACACACACACAAACACAACTCACACACATACACACATACACACACACACACAAACACACACACACAACACAAACACACACACACACAGTACACACATACACACACACAAGCACAACACACACACACACACACATACACACACACAAACACACACTCACACACACACACACACAACAGGTCTAGTGTCTAATCGACATGTGCCTAGGACAAAATGGTAACTAACACACACACACACACACACACACACACACACACACACACACACACACAGGACCCTCACATAGCTTTTAGAAGAGGTATGATAAAGCTCATGGAGAAGGGAGAGAGTGGACCTAGTATCGATCAGTGAAGAGGCGGGACCAGGAGCTATGGCTCCACCCCTGTAACCCCAATTAAGTGAGTACACACATACGAGTACACTGAAAATAGTGTTAGAATGTGTGCCATTCAAGTATTTCTCCCGAGCACAACACAGAGGTTTGATATTAGCGACTCAGTCAAGTTAGCGTCCGTACCACAGGGAAGGTCAACAATCTTCACCATCATTCTTATCATACCACTGGGAAGGTCAACAATCTTCACCATCATTCTTATCATACCACTGGGAAGGTCAACAATCTTCACCATCATTCTTATCATACCACTGGGAAGTCAACAATCTTCACCATCATTCTTATCATACCACTGGGAAGGTCAAACAATCTTCACCATCATTCTTATCATACCACTGGGAAGGTCAACAATCTTCACCATCATTCTTATCATACCACAGGGAAGGACAACAATCTTCACCATCATTCTTATCATACCACTGGGAAGGTCAACAATCTTCACCATCATTCTTATCATACCACTGGGAAGGTCAACAATCTTCACCATCATTCTTATCATACCACAGGGAAGGTCAACAATCTTCACCATCATTCTTATCATACCACTGGGAAGGTCAACAATCTTCACCATCATTCTTATCATACCACAGGGAAGGTAAACAATCTTCACCATCATTCTTATCATACCACAGGGAAGGTCAACAATCTTCACCATCATTCTTATCATTACCACTGGAAGGTCAACAATCTTCACCATCATTCTTATCATACCACAGGGAAGGTCAACAATCTTCACCATCATTTTATTCATACCACAGGGAAGGTCAACAATCTTCACCATCATTCTTATCATACCACTGGGAAGGTCAACAATCTTCACCATCATTCTTATCATACCACAGGGAAGGTCAACAATCTTCACCATCATTCTTATCATACCACAGGGAAGGTCAACAATCCTCACCATCATTCTTATCACACCACTGGGAAGGTCAACAATCTTCACCATCATTCTTATCATACCACAGGGAAGGTCAACAATCTTCACCATCATTCTTATCATACCACTGGGAAGGTCAACAATCTTCACCATCATTCTTATCATACCACAGGGAAGGTCAACAATCTTCACCATCATTCTTATCATACCACAGGGAAGGTCAACAATCTTCACCATCATTCTTATCATACCACAGGGAAGGTCAACAATCTTCACCATCATTCTTATCATACCATGGGAAGGTCAACAATCTTCACCATCATTCTTATCATACACTGGAAGGTCAACAATCTTCACCATCATTCTTATCATACCACAGGGAAGGTCAACAATCTTCACCATCATTCTTATCATACCACAGGGAAGGTCAACAATCTTCACCATCATTCTTATCATACCACAGGGAAGGTCAACAATCTTCACCATCATTCTTATCATACCACAGGGAAGGTCAACAATCTTCACCATCAATTCTTATCATACCACTGGGAAGGTCAACAATCTTCACCATCATTCTTATCATACCACAGGGAAGGTCAACAATCTTCACCATCATTCTTATCATACCACAGGGAAGGTCAACAATCTTCACCATCATTCTTATCATACCACAGGGAAGGTCAACAATCTTCACCATCATTCTTATCATACCACAGGGAAGGTCAACAATCTTCACCATCATTCTTATCATACCACAGGAAGGTCAAACAATCTTCACCATCATTCTTATCATACCACAGGGAAGGTAAACAATCTTCTCCATCATTCTTATCATACCACAGGGAAGGTAAACAATCTTCACCATCATTCTTATCATACCACAGGGAAGGTCAACAATCTTCACCATCATTCTTATCATACCACAGGGAAGGTAAACAATCTTCACCATCATTCTTATCATACCACAGGGAAGGTAAACAATTTTCACCATCATTCTTATCATACCACAGGGAAGGTAAACAATCTTCACCATCATTCTTATCATACCACAGGGAAGGTAAACAATCTTCACCATCATTCTTATCATACCACTGGGAAGGTCAACAATCTTCACCATCATTCTTATCATACCACAGGGAAGGTCAACAATCTTCACCATCATTCTTATCATACCACTGGGAAGATCAGCAATCTTCACCATCACTCTTATCATACCACAGGGAAGGTCAACAATCTTCACCATCATTCTTATCATACCACAGGGAAGGTCAACAATCTTCACCATCATTCTTTTCATACCACTGGGAAGGTCAACAATCTTCACCATCATTCTTATCATACCACTGGAAGGTCAACAATTCTTCACCATCATTCTTATCATACCACAGGGAAGGTCAACAATCTTCACCATCATTCTTATCATACCACTGGGAAGGTAAACAATCTTCATCATCATTCTTATCATACCACTGGGAAGGTCAACAATCTTCACCATCATTCTTATCATACCACTGGGAAGATCAGCAATCTTCACCATCATTCTTATCATACCACAGGGAAGGTCAACAATCTTCACCATCATTCTTATCATACCACTGGGAAGGTAAACAATCTTCATCATCATTCTTATCATACCACAGGGAAGGTAAACAATCTTCACCATCATTCTTATCATACCACTGGGAAGGTAAACAATCTTCATCATCATTCTTATCATACCACAGGGAAGGTCAACAATCTTCACCATCATTCTTATCATACCACTGGGAAGATCAGCAATCTTCACCATCATTCTTATCATACCACAGGGAAGGTCAACAATCTTCACCATCATTCTTATCATACGACTGGGAAGGTAAACAATCTTCATCATCATTCTTATCATACCACTGGGAAGGTAAACAATCTTCACCATCATTCTTATCATACCACTGGGAAGATCAGCAATCTTCACCATCATTCTTATCATACCACTGGGAAGGTCAACAATGTTCACCATCATTCTTATCATACCACTGGGAAGATCAGCAATCTTCACCATCATTCTTATCATACCACAGGGAAGGTCAACAATCTTCACCATCATTCTTATCATACCAGTGGGAAGGTAAACAATCTTCACCATCATTCTTATCATACCACAGGGAAGGTCAACAATCTTCACCATCATTCTTATCATACCACTGGGAAGATCAGCAATCTTCACCATCATTCTTATCATACCACTGGGAAGGTCAACAATGTTCACCATCATTCTTATCATACCACTGGGAAGATCAGCAATCTTCACCATCATTCTTATCATACCACAGGGAAGGTCAACAATCTTCACCATCATTCTTATCATACCACTGGGAAGGTAAACAATCTTCACCATCATTCTTGTCATACCACAGGGAAGGTCAACAATCTTCAAAATCATTCTTATCATACCACTGGGAAGGTCAACAATCTTCACCATCATTCTTACATACCACAAGGAAGTAAAAAAATCTTCACACCATCATTCTTATCATACCAAGGAAGGTCAACAATCTTCACCATCATTCTTATCATACCACAAGGAAGGTAAAAAAAATCTTCACCATCATTCTTATCATACCACAGGGAAGGTCAACAATCTTCACCATCATTCTTATCATACCACTGGAAGGTCAACAATCTGCACCATCATTTCTTATCTACCACAGGGAAGGTAAGCAATCTTCACCATCATTCTTATCATACCACAGGGAAGGTAAGCAATCTTCACCATCATTCTTATCATACCACAAGGAAGGTAAAAAATCTTCACCATCATTCTTATCATACCACAGGGAAGGTCAACAATCTTCACCATCATTCTTATCATACCACTGGGAAGTCAACAATCTTCACCATCATTCTTATCATACCACAGGGAAGGTCAACAATCTTCACCATCATTCTTATCATACCACAGGGAAGGTAAGCAATCTTCACCATCATTCTTATCATACCACAGGGAAGGTAAGCAATCTTCACCATCATCTTATCATACCACTGGAGGTCAACAATCTTCACCATCATTCTTATCATACCACAGGGAAGGTCAACAATCTTCACCATCTTCTTATCATACACAGGGAGGTCAACAATCTTCACCATCATTCTTATCATACCACAGGGAAGGTCAACAATCTTCACCATCATTCTTATCATACCAGTGGGAAGGTAAACAATCTTCACCATCATTCTTATCATACCACAGGGAAGGTCAACAATCTTCACCATCATTCTTATCATACCACTGGGAAGATCAGCAATCTTCACCATCATTCTTATCATACCACTGGGAAGGTCAACAATGTTCACCATCATTCTTATCATACCACTGGGAAGATCAGCAATCTTCACCATCATTCTTATCATACCACAGGGAAGGTCAACAATCTTCACCATCATTCTTATCATACCACTGGGAAGGTAAACAATCTTCACCATCATTCTTATCATACCACAGGGAAGGTCAACAATCTTCAAAATCATTCTTATCATACCACTGGGAAGGTCAACAATCTTCACCATCATTCTTATCATACCACAAGGAAGGTAAAAAAATCTTCACCATCATTCTTATCATACCACAGGGAAGGTCAACAATCTTCACCATCATTCTTATCATACCACAAGGAAGGTAAAAAAATCTTCACCATCATTCTTATCATACCACAGGGAAGGTCAACAATCTTCACCATCATTCTTATCATACCACTGGGAAGGTCAACAATCTGCACCATCATTCTTATCATACCACAGGGAAGGTAAGCAATCTTCACCATCATTCTTATCATACCACAGGGAAGGTAAGCAATCTTCACCATCATTCTTATCATACCACAAGGAAGGTAAAAAAATCTTCACCATCATTCTTATCATACCACAGGGAAGGTCAACAATCTTCACCATCATTCTTATCATACCACTGGGAAGGTCAACAATCTTCACCATCATTCTTATCATACCACAGGGAAGGTCAACAATCTTCACCATCATTCTTATCATACCACAGGGAAGGTAAGCAATCTTCACCATCATTCTTATCATACCACAGGGAAGGTAAGCAATCTTCACCATCATTCTTATCATACCACTGGGAAGGTCAACAATCTTCACCATCATTCTTATCATACCACAGGGAAGGTCAACAATCTTCACCATCATTCTTATCATACCACAGGGAAGGTCAACAATCTTCACCATCATTCTTATCATACCACAGGGAAGGTAAGCAATCTTCACCATCATTCTTATCATACCACAGGGAAGGTAAGCAATCTTCACCATCATTCTTATCATACCACAGGGAAGGTAAAAAAATCTTCACCATCATTCTTATCATACCACTGGGAACGTCAACAATCTTCACCATCATTCTTATCATACCACTGGGAAGGTCAACAATCTGCACCATCATTCTTATCATACCACAGGGAAGGTAAGCAATCTTCACCATCATTCTTATCATACCACAGGGAAGGTAAAAAAATCTTCACCATCATTCTTATCATACCACTGGGAAGGTCAACAATCTTCACCATCATTCTTATCATACCACAGGGAAGGTCAACAATCTTCACCATCATTCTTATCATACCACTGGGAAGGTCAACAATCTCACCATCATTCTTATCATACCACTGGAAGGTCAACAATCTTCACCATCATTCTTATCATACCACAGGGAAGGTCAACAATGTTCACCATCATTCTTATCATACCACTGGGAAGGTCAACAATCTTCACCATCATTCTTATCATTACCACTGGAAGGTCAACAATGTTCACCATCATTCTTATCATACCACTGGGAAGGTCAACAATGTTCACCATCATTCTTATCATACCACTGGGAAGGTCAACAATCTTCACCATCATTCTTATCATACCACTGGGAAGGTCAACAATGTTCACCATCATTCTTATCATACCACTGGAAGGTCAACAATGTTCACCATCATTCTTATCATACCACTGGGAAGGTCAACAATGTTCACCATCATTCTTATCATACCACTGGGAAGGTCAACAATCTTCACCATCATTCTTATCATACCACTGGGAAGGTCAACAATGTTCACCATCATTCTTATCATACCACAGGGAAGGTCAACAATGTTCACCATCATTCTTATCATACCACTGGGAAGGTCAACAATGTTCACCATCATTCTTATCATACCACTGGGAAGGTCAACAATCTTCACCATCATTCCTATTGACGGCTTTATTGCGGTCTGTATATTTTTTTCTTTTTCAAGTCATCCATTTCACTCGTCCCTCGTTAATAAGATTCAATTTGAGATTAATGGCAATGAACTCAAAAGACGTT
>NC_069400.1:21724931-21792431 GCF_026875155.1 Cherax quadricarinatus
ATTTATTTTCCTTGAATATCTAAACGGCGTTTTAAAGAGTATTAAAGACAGTTAACATGTAAAAGTGTCCACTTATCATACTAATGTTGTAGCTACGAGTCAAACATGATATTATCCAATGTAAAAAAACTGGCCCCAGCAGCTTATTTTTGCTAGAAGTCAACATCTGAACCACATCTTAAGACTGTTTATGAAGGTTTTATATATACTGTTATATATATATATATATATATATATATATATATATATATATATATATATATATATATATATATATATATATAATATATATATATATATATATTTAACTTATATATAATATATATACCAGATATCATGAGGTGTATTTCTCATAGTATATATGCTGAGAGTTTACTGTTAATCCCTGTCTTTTGAGATTATAGTATTTTTGACTGGTGGTGCACAGATTACAAACAACTTAAATTATCGATCATCGTGTATTCGGTAGGCTTTAAACCCGATATGCCTTTCTTTTCAGTGTTTGGATTACTTAATAATTGTTTGTTTTTCTCACAAATTTTAAATGAGTTTATTAATTTTGCTTTGTGCAAATGACTACCTCGACCCTGGAGCCAGTCATTAAGTTTACCTGTCTTATTTATGTACCGAGGTTATGAAGTTGATGTTTGCCTCCGGCGAGATGTTCAGTGTGATGTTTACCCCTAAGTCCTTCTCTTCAATGTTTACCTTTTTTTTTATAACCCTTCCAGTCTGTGCTCTTCCTCCTGTCTTCTTTTCACTGATTTTCATAATCTTTAACTTACTGGTGTTGAACTCCATATCCTTATTCATCAAGATCTCTTCGATGTTTCCTCTTATTTCCACGCATACTTCTCTTGGTTCTTCCATCTTGATACCTGCTCCTTCATTATTTTATTTTCATGTAACTGTTAATGAATTTCGATTTCGTTGTAACCTTTAAAAGTTATATATATAGTTGCCTCTCCCCTCATTTTACCCACGCAAATTCGTTCTTGGCTCTCATAATTATTTTTATTTTTAGCCATCATATGTTTTCTGTGTTTTTTCTATGTTGTCTTTCTCTTTGTCTTGTTTCCCAGCTGATCTGGTTAAATGGCCAACTCTCTTTCTTTGTGTTTTGCTTTTCTATTACTCCTGATTGGCATGAATATTCCTGTGACCTACATTTAACCGAATAGGCTGTCCACTGTGAGGTTCATTGCTAGCAATTTTGCATTCTCATTGTATTCTCGTAAGGAAGCCTTTTACTCCTGAATTGTGTCTCTCTTGTAGTCTTGTATCTTGGTAGTTCCGCTCATGTCCATCAGGCATTCGTAAACCTATCACTGTTCCTGCTGGTTCATAGGGACAGTCTATATTTGCCTCCGCCTATGTGGTTCGTTCAGTGTGAAAGCCAAGTGTAATGTTGCTGGCTGGTCTATATTAGGATTGAATCCCCGTGGGACACCACTCACTATGTTCGTCCATCCTGAGACCTCCTGAATTATCGCTCTCGCTTTCCCTTAGGCATTCCTGGAGACAGTAAAGTGTCTTCCTTGTAATCCTGTTTACTATTCCATTTTAGTGAATATTCCTTTGGAGGGTACGTTGTCAAATTCATTCTTACAATAAAAGATTTGCACTCTACTAAACCCTTTCTTTTCTGTACATGAATGGTATGCAGTATCATCAAGATGAAGAATTAGACACGTGTGCAACAAATGGGTATCTTCGTTTGCAGACGTTTCGCCCTCCAGGGGCTTTATAAGTACAAATAAACATACCCAGATGTTGCACATGCTTCCAATTCTTCCTCTCTTTTCTATTTAAGGTCTTGTTACTCTGTCGTAGAACATAACCATATTTTTTTTAAAGGCGTGGACCAGTAAGACAGCTATATATGCCTCGGTTAGATGACGAAAATCGACAGCGGCGGGTCATCATGTGACGAAGACCCGCGTCAGGAAACACTTGTCCTGTTTCTTGACAAACCTTACCTAACCTAACCTGTTGTAGGACCCAGTAGTTTGTAGCCGAATTTACCTTCTTTAAGCTCTTTTGCTGGCTATAGTTTGTAATATCGGCCCTCTACATGTGTTCCACCTCTCTTCTAGTTATTTACTTAGCATGCAGATCAATGATATTAGTCTTCACTTCTCACCTACTTGTCTATCCCCTCGTTAAATACTTGTCTATCCTTCGTTTAATACTTGCATACCCCCTCGTTTATTAGTTGTCTATCCCCTTGTTCAATACCTGTCTATTCCCTCGTTTAATACTTGTATATCCCCTCATTTAATACTTGGCTGTCCCCTCGTTTAATACTTGTCTATTCCTTCATTTAATACTTGTATATCCCCTAGTTTAATACTTGCCTATTTTCTTGTTTAATACTTGTCTATTCCCATGTTTAATACTTGTCTATCCCCTTGTTTAATACTTGTCTATCCTCTCGTTTAATACTTATATATTCCCTCGTTTAATACTTATCTATCCCCTCGTTTAACATCGGCTCCACATCTGTGGTTTTACATCTTCCAGAAGCTGTTTTTTCTCAATTATCCCGAGTGAGTCTCAATTATCCTGAGTGAATCTCTGATAATTCTCTCAGGATTCAAGGTGACATGATGTCAGGTGCCAATTGCTTTTGATTTCCGTGCGTATGTGTGTAGGGTTTCGTGTCTTTTATTTCGTCTCTCTGTAGTATATCACTGTCAACAGTATTTCGTAAGCTGCCCCATTGACGGAATATCTCTCCTTGACACCAGGCAATTCTTTCAGTTATCTTACTCCACTTCACCTAAGATAGTCTGTGACACAAACTTCACTGTTAGGATGTTATTTACATGAAGTGGTTCCTTGCCAATGAGAACGAATGCAAAGATCCAAATTGGAGAAGAAGTCTTCATTAGTACAACGTTTCGCTCTGTTGCGTGGACCGAAACATAGTTATAATTGTTCTTTGAAACCAAACTGGATACCGTGACTAATAAAAATGCAGAAGGCCTCTTTTTTTTTAAATGATTCCTTGATGACTCCTTGTGACCTGACCTACAGAACACGTCCGAGGTGACGAGTGATCCTGAGGCAGCCTCCTCCACCATGGATGCTTTGGAACAGCAGAAAATCGGCATGTGGCAGACCTTCGCTGTCTTCATGACCCCATCCATACAGCGAGTCGTCGAGTTCGCTAAGAGAGTCCCAGGTGAGTGTGTGTGTGTGTAGAGGGGGGAGAGTATAAAGAAGGAAGGTAGGTAATAAATTACGAAAGTTATGGAGAGTGAGGGAACGTGAGGGTGAGAATAAATGAATATAGGAAGGCGAAAGGAACGGAGGGATAGCGAGGGAGGGGAGAGGGAACATGAGGGAATGTGAGAGAACGCTAGAGAACAGGATAGAGAGTGAATGTGAGAATAAGAGATCATGAATGAGAGTGAGAGCACATGAGGGAGAGTGAGAGGACTTGAGGGACAAGGAGAGGACTTGACGGAAAGGAAGATGGTGTGAGGAAGAAAATGAGAGAAAAGGGAGAGTTAAAAGAACGTGGGAAAGGCGAAAATAAAATGAACGAAAGTGAGATAACATGAAAGGGTAAGGAGACATTGAGAGTGAAATAAGGGTGAGCGAGAGTGAGAGAACATGATGGAGAGTAAGGGAACTTAAGAAGAGTAAGAACAGGAACGATAATGATCAAACATGAGAGAAAGTGAAGGAACATGAGAATGATACAACGATAAAATGAGAAATTAGATGACAATAACAAAAGTCGACTTGTGGCTGTAAAACACGAGTCACAATCTCGGCCCAAGAAAATAAAATCTGCTTCTCCAATTTTCCGGTGCAGTAAATATTGCAAAAAAAAAAACTTTAGCTAATTCGTAACTTATACGCGAGTCACAAATATATTAAAATTTCACCGAGAAACAGGTAGTGATCTGATTTTGTAACTTCTCTGATACTCAGCAACACTAAGTGTTCCAGCCTGTCACTTCTTGTAAAGAGTGTCGATGTATCCTCCCTTGCTCTTTTTCTCTCTGTCTCTGTATCTCTCTCTCTCTCTGTTCTTCTCTCTTTCTCTGGATAATTTACTTTCTGTTGTGAAAAATTCTCAATCATTATGGATTTAAACGCCATTTTCATCATGATTTTTTATGGTATTATTTGTGTTGTAGTGGTAAAATATATTTATATTTAATTTGAAGAAATAAGCAACAAACAGGATGCTTTTTGGAGCGTCTTGCGAACCCTCACAAGAAGCTACATGCTGACAAATTAAAATTTATGCCACAAACACTCACTCTGTCTCCCTCCTTTTCGCAGGATTCTCGGAGCTATCTCAAGACGATCAGCTTATTCTGATCAAGGTGGGTTTCCTGGAGCTGTGGTTGACGCACGTCAGTCGGATGGTCAGCACCTTAGACAACACACTAACCTTCAGTGACGGCTCCTACGTCACCAGAACCCAGATGGACATGATGTTTGACGTAAGTCAGGATTATTATTGATGTTGATGCTTGTGATAATGGTATTGAGGATAATGATGCTGATGTTGAGAGTGATGTTTCCTTCCCCTGGTTTCTGAAGGTCAGCCTGAGGTGATAGATTGGTGTTCTAATGGGCAGTCAGAATTGTATTAAAGACTAACAACCAATTACACGTACTTATTAGTCTAGTAGAATAGGGAGGAGCTTGAAACCTCAGTTGAAATTGTTAGGCAAAACTAGGTTTGAGTACTGGGACTGGAATAAACACCAGTAACTAAGAGTGGATCAGAATGCCAGGAGAAACTTTTAAGACAATTCAAGAAGGCCGTAAGTATCGTAGTTTTAGGGCTTATAATGGCATTCAAGGATGGAGGACCTAAACTCTTACAGAAACAGCAAAACAGTGGCATTTTGCTATTCACGTGAATTCCAGTTAGCAAATGTTAGATTATATTTCTAACTCAACCCTAAGATACCGACTGAGCTGATGACCTACACTGCAGCCACTTACTTGTATCGTTTGTTAATGCTTAAAGGAAATACACTTGAAGACTATGAAAACACTTAGAGGAATTTTATTTGTATAGTTAACGACACGCAGTTGAAGTGGATACCCTTGTCATTGAAGAATACACAAGAAAGAGGATTATATATACAGGTACATACAGAAGAAGGTTAGGTGCACGGGAGCATTTCGGAACGAGGGAGCATATCAGATGTACAATGGACTCTTAGTGGTGGCTTCTGGACACCTGAATAATTTGCAAGTATGGGGTAAGTTAAAAATTTAGCTAACATGAAGCAAAACTGGTTCTGAATAATAGTGCTGATAATGGCGGATTCTAAACATTTTCTCACATCTCTGTTACGTTCTTGACAACTAGTTAAGAACCTGTTTATTTCACGAGATGTGTAGCATATTTATGCTTGTATTAGGCGTTCTACATGCACACTTGTGTTTTCTTGATAGTGTGACTATGTTCTCAACCGTGGGACAATATTCCAGACCTGTGACAGTGTTCCAGACCGTGTGACAAAGTTCCAGTCCGTGTGACAATGTTCCTGGCTGTGTGACAATGTTCCGGGCCGTGTAACGATGTTCCAACCGTGTGACAATGTTCCGGACAGTGGGACAATGTTCCGGACCGTGTGACAATGTTCGGGACCGTGGGACAATGTTCCGGACCGTGGGACAATGTCCCGGACAGTAGGACAATGTTCTCCTGTTACCTTTGTCACAATCATTACAATGAATGATATAGAGTCCTGTTATTTTCCACATCATGGCGTCTGTTTATGTCTCTAACAACGTCCTTGAAGGCAGTAGAAGTGACGGATGCGATGCTATATCTGCTAGACAGCTGTCAGTGAAGCTCACGGGATCACTACAGTTGGGGAAAACGGTACATCCTGTCATAATTTTAAGTGATCTTTTCTTGTTGTCATATTTGGAGATGTTTTAATTCTATGACATTCTCCTAGAATCTCCGGGCTGCATGATCGGTACTCTCTGAGGAAGAACCTTTTCAGTATCTTTTTCTGGTTCTAGCGTTTTGTGTGACATGATGTAGATAAGGTCACGTTTATCCCGGGAAGCCTCGAATTTATGCTGAGTATCTGATTTGCTAAGCTGAGCATCTAAGAAGGGAAGTCCGTCGTTGTGCTCCTCCTCCATCGTAAGTTGGAGGGAAAGCTCGAAAGAGCAAAGTTTTCTCTGGAAGGGTTAGTGTTGAGTGTGATGACAAGGATGTCATCGATATACCGCTGCCAGACTGTGTTAGTCAGACAGTATACTTGGATCGTTCGGCTTCCAGCTGTTTCGTGTAGAGGTCGGCCAGAACTGCACGGGATTTTAGGTTAGCCAGAACTGCACGGGATTTTAGGTTAGCCAGAACTACACTGGTTGTTGAGGTTAGCCAGAACTACACTGGTTGTTGAGCCGGAACTACACTGGTTGTTGAGGTTAGCCAGAACTACACTGGTTGTTGAGGTTAGCAGACTACATGGTTGTTGAGGTTAGCCAGAACTACACTGGTTGTTGAGGTTAGCCAGAACTACACTGGTTGTTGAGGTTAGCCAGAACTACACTGGTTGTTGAGGTTAGCCAGAACTACACTGGTTGTTGAGGTTAGCCAGAACTACACTGGTTGTTGAGGTTAGCCAGAACTACACTGGTTGTTGAGGTTAGCCAGAACTACACTGGTTGTTGAGGTTAGCCAGAACTACACTGGTTGTTGAGGTTAGCCAGAACTACACTGGTTGTTGAGGTTAGCCAGAACTACACTGGTTGTTGAGGTTAGCCAGAACTACACTGGTTGTTGAGGTTAGCCAGAACTACACTGGTTGTTGAGGTTAGCCAGAACTACACTGGTTGTTGAGGTTAGCCAGAACTACACTCTAACAGTTGAATCCATGACACTGCCAAATATTTTGTCTGTAGCAGTTATTGTTAAGAGAGAAACAGCTCAAACTACCACAAAGTTCAGCTAAGTCAATAAAGTTTTGTCTTGGCAAGGGAAGATTCATATTGTTTCATTTTTCTGCATAGCAAATAGATGGTTTAATCAGTAGATTTTTTTTTTTGTAAATTTCTTGTTTTTGATGTTGATGTCTTTAATCCCAGGTAATCCCACGCATCCCTCTTCTTTCTGGACCTGTATATACACTCATCTTTTTCATGCATTTTCTTCTGGCTTGATAAAGGCTATTGTGTGGGAGAAACCTTGGCGGAAATATAAGTATCCACTGCATCTAAGAGCAATACATTACACATGTTGATGCTTGTTCCAGTTCCTGTCTGTATATTTCTACCTCATTTGAGGTCATCTTCAGCAGAAGAAAGGCTCATTTAGAGGTTGAAATATGATGGCTAAATTCATTCATGTGTTTTCTTAGTCTACATATGGGTATACTTTGAATGTTGACAAATGATAATCATCTTTTCACCTTAAAAATCATCACTGCTTGTTGATTTCTGAATTCACCTTAATTAAAATCTCCCCGTATTCATTTCCTTAGACACAGTCGTTTAGTGATGCAGAATTATAGAACAGTTTGATTACTACGAGTCTCTTTTTTTCCAGCACATTTCATGAATCTTAGCATACGTCACTGTCAGGAAATTTTTCACAGCAATAAAGCTACTAATTTTAATATGTAATAAAGACAGATTGTCTTAATAAAGACAGATTGTCTTCTACAATCTCACACTCATGGAAAACACTCGTCCTCGCAACACCTAAATTCCATCTTCATGATACAGTTTTCTTTAAAGTTTAAACTATCCCATTATTTATATTAAACCTTTACCTCCAGCAAAATGCTTTCACGCGAGGCTTTCTTAAAAGAAATTCTTGCACACGTCGCTAGCACTTGTTATAAGCTCCTTCCAGATCTCTTCCTCGGGACTTTCTAACAAGATAACTCTTACGACAGAAACCTTCCTTCACTACCTCTGATCTCCCATAGTTCTTCTCTGTACAGCCTCCATCACTGCCTCCACCATTCTCAAAGATGGTGATTTCTAATTATTTTAGACACACTAGTAGAATGTTTAAAAGTATAATCATCTTACAGGAGTCTCCTAGTCTTCACTACCCGAGATACGAAACTCATTCCTTGTAATGATGGAATAAGACAGGGAAACACAGCAAGCCTTTATTTCCACTAATTAACTGTCGTAAACAATATTATTGCAGCACACTACAGATTTACATACGTAACTTTGCCTATATATAATAATAATAATAATAATAATAATAATAATAATAATAATAATAATTAATAATAATGTCTTCAAGTGACAAATCTTCTTCTCCAAACAGCAAGACTTCGTGTCAACAGTATTTAATTTCGCCATGACGTTTAACAACCTGAACCTCAACGACACGGAACTGGCACTCTTCACAGCGGTCGTGCTGCTGACTGCCGACAGACCCGGGATTACCGACAGCAAGGTCATCGAGCAGCAGCAAGATAAGATTATCGAGGCTCTCAGAGTTCAGGTTAGTCGAGGCTTCGTGACTTTGAATGTAAAGATAGACTTAAGTTTATTAGATTGATAGAGGGTTTTGTGCTGTGTTTTGTGTGTGTGTGTGTGTGTGAGTGTGGGTGTGTGTGTGTGTGTGTGTGTGTGTGGGTGTGTGTGTGTGTGTGTGTGTGTGTGTGTGTGTGTGTGTGTGTGTGTGTGTGTGTGTGTGTGTGTGTGATGTGTGTGTGTGTGTGTGGGTGTACTGAATGTGGATTCGTGGGTCTCCTTTTTAAAAGAGAGAGAGAGAGAGAGAGAGAGAGAGAGAGAGAGAGAGAGAGAGAGAGAGAGAGAGAGAGAGCTCACCACTGATCATACATCTATCATATTAATTTAAAGAAACATTATCGTCACATACACGATGAATGTCAAATGTTATTTTGTTCTATGAATCATTACCTGTCCTTGTCATGCCACACGTTTTCACTCTCTCTTATCCATCTCTAACTCATTCCCCTCCTGTTGTGAATGTTAGACGTTAATTACCATCAGAAAGGATCGTTTCCATCCTCTAATTGAATGTTAATACCAGCACTCCACTGCACAAACACGGTCCTTTATTACAAAATTATTAAAAAATTAGGTAGTGAAATAGCAATTAAATAACGTACTTGCTATTTCCCAGGTGGGTCGCAACCACGCCAGCGAGATGCACTTGTTTCCCAATGTTGTGATGAAGATGCCGGAGCTACGACAGATCGGGGCTAAACATCACGAACACCTCAACTGGTTCCGCTCAAACTGGTCAAGACTCAAACTGCCTCCTCTCTTCGCCGAAATTTTCGACATTCCCAAGTGTGAAGAGGATTTATTATGAGCGGTGTATTGTAGGTGAGTATCGGGCATAATGGTGTTGGAGAGCATTTGTTTGTAATAGGTGGGGTTTGCACTTATGGCAAGTGTGTCCTGAAACTCTAGACCAGTGTGTAAGTCACTCAGCCAGCTGGCTCTTAACCTTCATCCAACTAGAAATATAATAATAATAATAATGATAATAATAATAATAATAAATTTTCTACATGATACAACATATACATACCTAGCTGACATTAATGACATACTATATTTAAAACTTCTTGTTATGCAGAGCATTTCGGGCAAATTAGGTTAATTTTGTCCTCAGGATGCGACCCACACCAGGTACTTATTTACTGCTAGGTGAACAGGGACATTATAGTTAATAATGCGAGTAATCACGAAAACCCTTGGACTTACACGGTTTTTTCAATGTGGTTATTTTGTATACTGTGATATAAGTCACTCAGTCTGACTTTTTTGGGTTATCCTAGATTCTCTACACACATAAGAACATAAGAACATAAGAACGAAGGAACACTGAAGAAGGCCTACTGGCCCATGCGAGGCAGGTCCAAGTCTCCTACCGGCTTAAGCCAATGCACCCAACCTAGTCAGGTCAGGTCACATTGACTTAAGGGAGGAACACGGCAACCGACCTGGTAGCACAAGCTATCAGGTCTAACTCACACCCACCCACATCCACTCATGTATTTATCCAACCTATTTTTAAAACTACACAATGTTCTGGCCTCTATAACGGTACTTGGGAGTTTGTTCCACTCATCCACAACTCTATTACCAAACCAGTACTTTCCTATATCCTTCCTGAATCTGAATTTTTCCAACTTAAAACCATTGCTGCGAGTCCTGTCTAGGCTAGATATTTTCAGCACACTATTTACATCCCCTTTATTTATTCCTGTCTTCCATTTATACACCTCAATCATATCCCCCCTAATTCTACGTCTTTCTAGAGAGTGCAGATTCAGGGCCCTTAGTCTATCCTCATAGGGAAGGTTTCTGATACATGGGATCAACTTTGTCATCCTCCTTTGTACATTTTCCAGAGAATTTATATCCATTCTGTAATAAGGTGACCAAAACTGTGCAGCATAATCTAAATGAGGCCTAACCAAGGATGTATAGAGTTGAAGAACAACCTGAGGACTCCTATTATTTATGCTTCTTGATATGAAGCCAAGGATTCTATTAGCTTTATTGCGAACACTTATGCACTGTTGTCTTGGTTTCAGATTACTGCTAACCAGAACTCCTAAATCTTTTTCGCAATCCGTAATATTAAGATCTACATTATTTAGTTTATATGTGGCATGGTTATTGTCCTGTCCAACATTTAGAACTTTGCATTTGTCTATATTAAACTGCATCTGCCACTTCTCCGACCACTGCATCAGTCTATTCAAATCTTCCTGGAGTGCTCGAATGTCCTCGTCAGAATGAATTCGACGGCCTATTTTGGTGTCATCGGCAAACTTGCCGATGTCGCTCTTTATGCCCTCATCTATGTCGTTTATGTAGATTGTGAACAGCAGGGGGCCCAACACTGACCCCTGTGGAACACCGCTCGTGACACTTCCCCACTCTGATTTCTCCCCATTTATGCAAACTCTCTGCTGCCTATTTGTCAACCATGCCTCTATCCAGGAAAAAATTTCTCCTCCTATTCCATGTGCTTTAATTTTCCTCAATAGTCTCTGATGTGGGACCCTGTCAAAAGCCTTACTGAAGTCCATATACACAATATCATATTCATTACCATGATCTACCTCCTCAAATACCTTAGTGAAAAAAGTTAATAAATTCGTAAGGCAGGAACGCCCCTTTGTAAAACCATGCTGAGATTCGTTGATTAATTTATGCTTTTCAAGGTGGCTACGAACTGCCTCGGCAATTATTGATTCCATAAATTTTCCCACTATGGAGGTTAGGCTTATTGGTCTATAGTTCGAAGCTAAGGACCTGTCACCTGTTTTGAAAATAGGTATCACATTTGCCATTTTCCACTTATCTGGCACCATGCCAGTTTGTAGTGATATGTTGAAAAGATTAGCCAAAGGTGTGCTAAGCTCCTCTTTACATTCCTTTAGAACCCTTGCATACAGTTCATCAGGGCCTGGGGATTTGTTAGGTTTTAATTTATCTATTTGCCTAAGGACCATGTCACTTGTGACCCTAATAGTACACAGTTTATTATCGTCCTGTTCTACATAATTTATCATTACTGGAATATCGCTGGTATCCTCCTGTGTAAAAACTGAGAGGAAGTATGTGTTAAAAATTCTACACATTTCCTTATCACTGTCAGTGAGCTGACCCGAGGAACTTTTGAGTGGGCCTATCTTGTCCCTGATCTTACTTCTGTATACCTGAAAGAATCCTTTTGGGTTAGTCTTCGATTCTCTTGCAACTTTAACCTCATAATCTCTTTTTGCTTTTCTAATTCCCTTTTTTATTTCTCTCTTTAACTGAATATATCGATTTCTCAATTGCCCCTCTCCTCTTTTGATTTGCCTATATATGCCTCTCTTTTGACCAATCAGATATTTTAATCTATTGTTCATCCATTTAGGATCATTTTTGTTTGATCTGATTTCCCTATTTGGAACATAATTTGACTGAGCAGCTAGAACTATGCCCTGGAAAGCATCATATCGGCAACCATCACCACCTACCTGACCCTTAGTCAGGTCATTCCAGTTCAGCCCACCTAAGTAATTTTTCAGTCCTATGAAATCAGCCAAGCGAAAGTCAGGGACGGAGACTTGATTGCCATTATTAGGGGAATTCCATGATATATTAAAACTGAGTGATTTGTGATCACTTTCCCCAAGCTCATCATTAACCTCAAGATTATTACTAATCACCTGTTTCCTGTGAACGTATAGCAACAATGCTATTTGCAATATTCAAGTGAAATGGACTTTTTCAATCGTTCTTCACAACACCTCTTACATAGTGGACACACTGTTTTGTGGCACTTCTATAGTCGGTTTAATTTGATCTACACCACTCTTGTTCACTCAACAACATTTCGACAACCACCAGTACAGCACGGAGTTGCTTGCTACTGCGTGTGTTCTCAGGGCAAGATTCCGCTTTCCAGAGAATAATCCCGCATCCCTTCTCTGTCTGGCACTGTCCAGATTTTATCACACAGTTTATCATTCATCAGTGCCGTGTTTTTATCACCTCCTGTAGCTATTACGTTACAATGATCTACGTTGTATTTAGCTGTATAGTCCTTGTGGCTTAGCGCTTCTTTTTGATTATAATAATAATAATACGTTGTATTTAAATCGTGCATTTGTCAAACCACCTGTTAATTTGAGAGTACCTTGATATTTGACAGTATCTTGATATTTAATAGTACCTTGATATTTGACATTATCTTGATATTTAATAGTACCTTGATGTTTGATATTATCTTGATATTTAATAGTACCTTGATGTTTGATAATATCTTGATATTTAATAGTACCTTGATAACTGACATTATCTTGATATTTAATAGTACCTTGATATTTGATATTATCTTGATATTTAATAGTACCTTGATATTTGACAGTATCTTGATATTTAATAGTACCTTGATATTTGAAATTACCTTGATATTTAATAGTACCTTGATATTTGACAGTATCTTGATATTTAATAGTACCTTGATATTTGACATTATCTTGATATTTAATAGTACCTTGATATTTGACAGTATCTTGATATTTAATAGTACCTTGATATTTGACATTATCTTGATATTTAATAGTACCTTGATGTTTGACAGTATCTTGATATTAATAGTACCTTGATATTTGACAGTATCTTGATATTTAATAGTACCTTGATATTTGACAGTATCTTGATATTTAATAGTACCTTGATATTTGACAGTATCTTGATATTTAATAGTACCTTGATATTTGACAGTATCTTGATATTTAATAGTACCTTGATGTTTGACAGTATCTTGATATTTAATAGTACCTTGATATTTGACAGTATCTTGATATTTAATAGTACCTTGATATTTAACATTATCTTGATATTTAATAGTACCTTGATATTTAACATTATCTTGATATTTAATAGTACCTTGATATTTGACAGTATCTTGATATTTAACAGAATCTTAGTATTTTCTTAATTTTAATGCTATGCTTGCTTCATACCTATGCAAATTCATTATTATTTTTTTTTTTTTTGGGGTGGGGGGGGGGAGAAATGATTTATTAACTAAAAAAAATTATGATCCTGGCGAAACTGGTGACCTTTCACTGTGAGATTTTTTTTATCACTTGCCTTTTTTTCTGTCGGCTAGAAATTATCCTATTACCTATATTTTGAAATGTTCAGAACAAAAAAATTTTTTGTGGAATTCTGTAGATTATTTGTAAGATCCAAGTAAATTCAGTCTTATCTTGTTTTTGCCCCGTTTAATTTATATAACCATGATAGTAGGTTATAGATTGTTATACACACAGGATTTTGCTGATCTGGAGTCTGGTCTCCAGGTAGATGAGACGGACACATGTAGAACACTCATGTATCTTTACTGTGAAGAGGTAATCTGAGGTAAACATTCCCTTGATAGACGGTGTTCAGTCCTTCAACCTTAGATTTATAAGGCTGAGGGACTGATCACCTTGATAGACGGTGTTCAGTCCTTCAACCTTAGATTTATTAAGGCTGAGGGACTGATCACCTTGATAGACGGTGTTCAGTCCTTCAACCTTAGATTTATTAAGGCTGAGAGACTGATCACCTTGATAGACGGTGTTCAGTCCTTCAACCTTAGATTTATTAAGGCTGAGAGACTGATCACCTTGATAGACGGTGTTCAGTCCTTCAACCTTAGATTTATTAAGGCTGAGAGACTGATCACCTTGATAGACGGTGTTCAGTCCTTCAACCTTAGATTTATTAAGGCTGAGAGACTGATCACCTCATGTTGCCTCTTCTCGTTTTCCAGCATCCATTCTCTGCACTGGATCAATAAAGCCACTGGCTGGCGAAATGCGTCCATAATAAAGATACCCAAGTGTTGCACTAGTATACTGCTAGTATAATAAGGTTCTCCAGGTGTTTCACGTGGTTTATTATAACAATAAAAATACCTAAGTGCTGTACATGTTATGTATCCCGTTAATATGAATGAATTTTCCAGGTGTTTCATGTGGTTTATATTTACTGTTGTTTTCCACTTGACAGAAAGACAGGACCTATATGGAAAAAGATATATATATATTTCAGGACATTTATTAATGGAAACGTTTCGCCACTAATGGTTTCTTCAATCATAATACTGAAGAAGACACTCGTGGCGAAACGGTGCCTTTAATAAATGTCCTGAACTGCACAAAAAAGTCTTTTTCCACATCTTGTCGGTATCTCCAGACCATTTATATATTAGTAAAATATTTACACTTTTCTATCTAGCCTCTACTTTAAAACCTTGTAAAGGAAGCCTCGCAAAGCTTTGAAAGATCAGAGAACTTCCTTCCGCCCATTCCTTCAAAACTTTTGGTGGTATCTCCTCTGGTCATATTAACTTTGTTTTTCTTGACCTCTTCTTTGGTTTATCATTGTGCTTCACCTCACCTGCTTTTGTGGTGTTTTAAATCCACTCTAAAAATAATTTTCATAGTAAATTCATAGTAAAATCCCACAGTTCCTCCTATTACGCGATTTGTTTTTTTCACAGCTGATTTTTGTCTTTCACGATTACATTATTTCCTTTGAATATGAGATTTAATTTTGATATTTTTCTAAGGTTTCCTTCATTTTCTTTCTACTTATTCGGGTTTATTCCTTACTGCCTTGTCTGTATATCTCTGATAAATTCCTGGTTTGGTATGATGATTGTACTGGCTTAACCTACGCGTGTATTTTCCTAACGCGTTATTAATAATTGTATAATTACCGATATAATGTTAGGTACAAGGGCACAGATGCGACGAATGTGACATTTTATTGCGGCAATAAAATGTCACATTAGTTGCATCTGTGTCCTTTTGCCTGACGCCTAACGAGTTGTTGTTACTGGGGTTCGAGGCGCACAACACCTGATTAGCTCCGTCTCTTATACTGGCTCGATCAGCGACTCCTGCACTTTGTGCGGATTGGTTGTGTATTATTCCAGTTAGTATTATACCTTTTTTTCTAGTCTTTCTATGTTATACCCATTCTTGATGCTGCGAATGGATATTGTTTTAAATCCTCGTCTGTTTCAGTCCTCTTCTCTACTGTACTTTTCTGAGACTACAAAACTGCTTTCATAATATGACTCACCTGTTTCTTCCTGTTAATAACTCTTAAGATTTTATCTCCCAAATGTTTATATATATATATATATATATATATATATATATATATATATATATATATATATATATATATATATATATATATATATATATAATATATTAGTGTATGTTGTTATTTTTTCCTTTTCTTTTCAGGAGTGTAATTTCGTGAGGTAGTGGACCAAGTGAACTCCAGCCTCATCTTGGCGTCACTCACAACCAGCGGCTGTCACTCACAACCACCAGCAGCTATCATTCACAGCCAACAGCTGTCAATCACAAAAAAATCGGCTGTCATTCAAAGATTTACATAAACTCCAAGTACACAAGCAGTGACCACGAAGCTGGCAAGTGGACTGGTCACCGGTACCACAGCTCGGCATCATGAGGATCAACAGCACCTCTGATTCCTACGAGTACAGCAGCTCCTTAGAATTTCTGGACCACGAAGAGAAAAAGCACTTTCTCGCGTCAAGAGTAATGCGGATGTGTGCCAGTGAAAGAAGCTGCATCTGTGACAGTTGACACATTCGAACACCGACTCTCCGCACCCACTTTGCCTATGGTTATCTGTTTGTCTTATGAGAGTCCCGTGGAATCATTTATTCCACTAATGAAATGTTAAATCATGTGATTCTCATGGGCACTGGTAAACGGAAGATGGCCTTGACGGCAGGTAAATTTCTTAGGCGGAGACAAGGAAAGGGATCGAATATAGTTGCTGGCGGATTCAAGGAATCAACGGCAGTTGTTGAAGGATTTAAGGAGAGAAATCGAAGATAGTTGCTGGCAGATTCAAGGAATCAATGGCAGTTGTTGAAGGATTCAAGGAGAGAATTCGAAGATAATTGCTGGAGGATTCGAAGGAACGGAATCGAAGATAAATGCAGGAGGATTGGTGGAATTGGATCGAAGAATGTTGCTTGCGGATTTAAGGAAAAGAATCGAAGAAAACTGGTACTCAGAGAATTTCCAGACGGTACTGAAGACTCTGGAATAAAAAACAAGACGAACCAGAGGGGCCAAGATGTCTCATGGTGGAGCCTGACGTGTTTCAGCAGATGTTGTTGTTATGTGAGAGAAGCATGGCAGTTGGGTCTTGGATGATTCCCTCCCGGATTAATGGTTGAGAGTTGCGTCCTCGTAACTAAGTTTTCACTGCCACGTTGCCCCGCGCCAGCGACCCTTGGCACTGGGATGCCAGTTATATCCAATTGATTGTGTTACCAATATTTATTACACATTTGTGTTCTTGGTGGCGTCTAGTGTTCATCTAGACACCAAGACAAGTGGCAAGACGGAGTGGCATAGATGAACAGCAGTCTAGTAAACATAATCTGTATTCCCAGTTTGTTTTACTGACAATGCCAATAAACAGGTGGCTAGAATTATTTTTAATATGACTTTGGAAAAGCTCAAACGCTGGTGTTAAGGCGCGTGAAAAACTGTAATACATCTCATACAAATTTCCAGCTTTCATCTTAAAAATGCGTCTACACGAACGCAAATATGTGAGAAATCTCAGTTTGACTCGGAGTTCACACAGCTGTGTGACTGCTGTCACCTCTGCACAAAGGTGGTGGCGACGCAGTAATGAAGCTTGATGTGTAGTGATGTAGTGAAGCTCTGAAACTCGAGAATGCCGCAGCTGTTACTGGTACTTATGGCCATAGTGTTACTTCTACTGAAACTATCTCTTTCGCCGCTCCTGCTGACCTCTCTAGCATCTGTTTATGCTATTTTAGCCTAACATGCTACTGTATCTCTGTCTCTCTCTACTCATGTTACTTCACGACTGGAAAATGCTAAATCTTCACAAGGACCCTTGTAGACTATTTACCTCAATCGACGGCTCAGCACTTGTGTCCACGACACTTGATGACCTTCATCACCACCATACTCTGTGTTCCATTTCCAGTCATCGAGGTTCTGAAAATTTATTTATACCTGTATAAATAAATATATATATAATGCTTCGCCTTTGTTATGAGAGTAGTACCAGAAAGCATGTAGAACGTCAGCAGTGTTTAACCTGAGCATTGAAATTGAGCAGAGATGCAGCTGAAGTTCCGTAGAGGAGCATCTAGTGACATTTGTGTAGTGCACAGGTTGTGTGTAGGTCCACGGGTAGCCACCGAGTCTGCAACCCCAAATGAGTTTGTAGTCACACTCGTTCACTAGTTATTGGCTTTCATGAAATGTCTAGGTCTGGCAGGCTGCCAAAGTCCTGAGTGTAACAAGGCGTTTCTTTGTGAGCAGTAAGGAAACATTGCTTTTAATCCGCAGTACAAGGCAATACACGAGCACATACAGTTTAATGCGTCGCCTACGCCAAGAGGGCAGGTCCCATTGTCGTGAAGGCATGTTTTCATAAACGCCTAAAGGAGGTTGTATGCCACAGGCGTATTTCCTCAGGGCACTTTGTTCGGCCCCAGAGGTCGGTGATATAAAGCAAAAATTATATGAATGAGGTAGATTGTCGTTGATGATGCGATATCTTCCCTGCAGCCGAAGGAAGCGTTGATGGCTTTGTGATTGGTCTCAAGTAACATGATGTTACTGAGACAAGCCAGAGTTCCTAATGGCTGGCCAGGTGGATACGCGACGAGAGACCTTATGACCTGGCTGTTTCATTCCTTGTTGCGTCAGTTATGGAGTATTGTCTCTCTCTCTCACACACACACACACCTTCAAGTGTACCTTGTTAGCGTACTTCCACTGAATATTTCAGTACTGTTATTTAGATGAGTGCAAGGGTCTCTCCACACTAAATCATTTCATAAAACTGTGTAAACATTCCCCAAGCCAACAACACACCTGAGATAGATTATTTTGTTAACTTAAAACAATGGGTCAGGGTATTAGGTTGGACTGCGTGTGATGTGGTCACTGTGCATCACCTCTCAGATGATCGCTAATGGGATATGGATTTTTTTTTTTTTTTGGGTGTGTGTAGATTTTTTGGTAGTGTTTTAGAATTACTGATGATTCCTCCAGCTATGCTGGTGCCCATCACCGCAGTCTGGCCAAGAACCTACATTATTTATACTTGTTAATCAGGTGGTGAGTGGCCACCCCCGAATTCTGAGTTACCGCTCGAGATGGAGTAAAGCTTCGCATGGGCCAGTAGGCCTTCTGCAGTGTTCCTCCATTCTTATGTTCTTATTTATCTAGACAACAAGCTTCCCGTGATCTTTCAGTGACCACTCAGCGGGGACTTCAGACTTCAGGCAAAGGTCGAGTACACGCCTCAAAGGGTAAAAATGGACTCGGGAACGGTAGGGGCAGTGTTTCCAAGCTGTTCTCTGCTCTAACAAGGCAATCAGTGGCTCTAACGTAGTATAGATAGACATACATCGCGTCTATTATTCCGTTTACACAGTACTGCATTAGAATTAAGCATATGCAAAGATAAATGTTTAGGTTCTGAGTCGCTGTCAGGACAATTCGTTAGAACGGCGGCCAGCTTGGGATGGCTGCCCCCTCGTCGCCCCCCACCCCCCCCTCCCACATACTGCCAGAACTTGCAGTCTTCCCGTATATTAATTGATGGCCACAAAAAGGGTATAAATATGGCTCATAAAATGTGCCCCGATTTATGTACATCTTTTACGTCTCTGCGAAAGAAAGAAATTTTTACCCTTTTGCTAAGTCAAATTTAGCGTTCCAAAAATATAATAGGTAAGATTAAAAAAAAAAAAAGTGAGAATACGAATTTACAAGAATTCTGATTTTTGTACTGAATGAATAAAAAAAATCAGTTAGTAAACCTGTAAATTGCTAGAAAACGTTACGAAATTTTTTTTGTTTTCTTAAATTTAAGAAAAGAAATTGTTTTTCGTAACGTTTTCTTAAATTTAACGGGTTCTAAAGGTCACTTGCTTTTATTGGGTACAGTTTTTTTCCTTCGAGCGTCTTTGTGACTGTCTAATGGGCATTAAACACTATGAAATAACTCGTGGCATTATGAAAAAGGCATCTTAAAATCTAGGGCTTAAAACGAAAAAAAAAAAAATACCAACAAACAGGGACACTGCAACCTTCTGTCTTTGGAGTAGCTCAAATGAATTATAAATAATATATGACTAGCTGTTACGTTGTTACCAGGTGTAAATATGGACTCCCTTAGGTTTCCCTCCGTACATAACAAAAAAAAATATGTGAAAAATAAAGAAAAAAGCCTTCTTATCTTTTCCCCTCTGAGAATACTCTCCTATTCCAGAGGGATGAGCAGACGACGCAGGTAAGCAGCCACACTTGGATGGTCGAACCATGATACTGATAAGCGTGAGGTTCGACCATCCATCCCCCATATTGGATGTCTGCGTCTTCTGCGATCTGCGGAGCTTTACCAGATGGCGTGCGTTCGCTAGTGTCGGCAGAATTAGACAGCTTCTAGACTCTAACAAAGATAGAAATTAGATGTTAGCCTTAAAAAAAACACGTGATACAGTTTTATTTATTCTTGATTTAATCAGGTTAAAATATATATAGATATATACATATGCGAATATTACTAAATAAAAGCAAAAACAGTGATGATTACCTCACAAGTCTAAAGAGAAGCGAAATTGTTTGAAGCGACGTGGACGCGGCCATGACTTTTGTTACTGTTAATACATCTTCATTCCCACTGATATTATGTTCTTTGTAACCTTGTAAGCGATGTGAAGACCTAAGTTATATTTTAATAAATAGATATAATCCATTTGTTTTTAATCATTTCCTCGAGGGGTGAAAGGTGAGATCATATTATGTTACTGCTTACCCAGGAGCTGTGACTCGACCCCTTGCAACCACAAATAGGTGTTTACACTCAATATATGTACGCCTACGTGTACACACCATACATGTACAGATTGTAAATATTAAACACATGCGCATTTTGCACACAGTACATGTATATGTACACTATATATGCGTACGTTTCATATATGTATACGCATCACACATGTGCACACTATATATGCACTCCATACATGTACACAACCCACACATGCACACGCAGATATATACACTCCATATATGTACACAGACATACACACTCCATGTTTGACTCCATATTTTTACGCACTCCATACACGTACATGCACTAAACATGTACACACACTAATATACACACACTTTGCACTTCATATATGTACACCCTCCAGAAATATGCAGGAAGATCTCGCCGACACTTCCTGTTTCTCATTCGGTGAGTTGGAAGCGAATATTGAATGACCACAAAAAAATAACCTAGATATCTGGACCTGGAGTTTACCTGGAGATGGTTTCAGTGGTCAACGGCCTCGCGGCTCGGTCTGAGACCAGGCCTCATGGTGGATCGGGGTCTGATCAACCAGGCTGTTACTGCTGGCTTCACGCAAGTTGACGTACGAACCACAGCCCGGTTAGGGCTGTGGTTCGTACGTGGTTCTGTAGTGTGGTTCTGTACGTTCGTAGGTGCCTGTCTAGTGCACAGGAAACATGTTAAATATACGACAAAGTAAGATTAACCTAGATATAAAAGATATTTTGACGAGTAAGTTGCATGTGCAACAGATGGGTGTCTGTTGCACATATGTGCAACAGATGGGTGTCTGTTGCACATATGTGCAACAGATGGGTGTCTGTTGCACATATGTGCTACTCATCAACTTGTCAATATTTTATACCATTCTCAGCAAAAGAAATCTTGGACAAAATTAACAGCTTCCCATAAGCAAAATTATCAACCAGTGAAACTTGGTCTTATAAAAAATCGACAGTTGAAAATTGACAAGAAACAACTTTGCCTGCAGGTGATTCAGAGTCACACCATCAGAGTGACACAGTGAAAAAAAAAACATCACGGGCGGGGCTTGAACTCGCGGTCAGAGAGTCGGCTGTAAAAACTTGCATTTGTGGTCACAGTGGTGCTTATGATAACATTCCTATGGTGTTTAAATATACCTAGTTGGTTGAATCATATTGTAGCCAGCTGGCTCAGTGGCTAACGTGTCTGTCTGGAGTTTTAAGACTCTCTGACCGCGGGTTCAAGCCCCGCCCGTGGTATGGTTTTGTTTCCAATAGTGTTACTACGATTTCGTGAGTCGTGACACATTGGTGTCCGCTGAAGTCATCTGGAAACGACATCCTTATATGTTTAAGTGTGAGGGTTATAATTATACACTCATTAGCGACACAACCTGGACGCACTCAAGCGCTGTATTCTCATGTGCTTATATATACATATGAAGAATATTTTCATCAACTGGTGTCCAGCTGCAGTCCTTACTTTGAGAAATATTTAACTCTTAATGCTTCGCTAGTCAAAAGAGATTTCACAAACTCAATTTTCTTTTATATCTTCACCCTCCTCCATCTCTTCGCTGTACTCGCTGAGGCAAATTAAACAAATTTTGATGCTGCAGGAAATATATTTCAAAAATAGAAAGAGTTGTTTCATGACAAAATAATTTTGATTGCGTGATTACTACGTACGGCAGAGTCTTTCTTTATAGTCGTAAATACGTAATCAGGAATGTGATAACTCATTTAACTTTGTTTTAATGAAAAGATAACAAGAGCCCTGACAAATATTTGAATTAAAAGATGTAAAATCCTTCTTTTTCATCCTTGAGTCATTTTCGTTCATCATAATGGTGGTCTTCCAGCATCGTGCGTCCTCAGTGGTCCATCACAAGACAGTGTACATAAACACTATGCCATTGCTCAGTCCTGGACTGCCACTGTATGCTATTAATGCCATATTGCTACTAGTAATGACGGACTTAAATCCTGTACCGCAGAATATGTAACTGGATGAGGATGGGTAGGTCTTCTTTCCATTGCCGTTCACCAAGACGTAGTCCAGTATGCACCCAGGAGTATAGTAAGTTATGATGTACATTTGAATTAGGATTTTCCTACCCACTGGAGCCTGTGGGAAAGAAGTGGAGCATTAAACACGAGAGACTGATGGTTTGAGATAACTGGGCCATTTGACCAGGGAGACTCTGGGAGATGAGTGGGCCATTCGACCAGGAAGACAGTGGGAAAGGGCCACTCATCATGTGTTAAGTGAGATACTTGATGGACGAAAAATCTTATGGGAAAGAAGAATTTCGTTAGATGTCTGGCTTAACAGTACATCGATTAGTTAATCAGGCTTAAAGTCTTTCGATTGCACAACTACACGAGGATCATTAAGGTTGTGTGTAACCTGTTTAACTATCAGTCAAGGTGATATTAATTCTTAATTTAGGGAATAAGGTGCACTCAGCATATATACACCAAGGCATACACCACTTAGTATTATTGTCTTGTGTTTATCACTGGCAGTTTATTAGTATATGTATAACTTACTTCGTAAAACTTCTGTATAACTATTTAATGTAATGAAAGGAAATACCACGTAACAGAGGTTAAATTAAAGTGGCTTACCACGATCCACCATTCACACTGGGTGAGGCTGGAGTGCAGTTGGCTGCTCAAGAAACCTGGGGTGGTGAAGAAGTTAGTGTTTCCAGCCAGGGTAGTGTTAACCAGCTGGAAAATATCAAGGGAGGTTATTTACAGAGCTGAGAACGGAAGGTAAACGCCTAATAAAAGAATGAGAAAATAACGAAGAGAGCAATGTGCGGTATTATTATTATTATTATTATTATTATTATTATTATTATTATTATTATATATATTAGTATTAGTATTATTATTATTATTATAACTATTATTAATTTTAGCATTATTAGTATCATTATTATCATATTAAAACGCTATTATTTTTTTGTAATAATTACATTATTACTATTATTGTTACAAGGTAATGCTGATGGTAAAGGACTCACCACATGGCAGGAGTTTTGTACAGGACAGATGGTAATGCTGAAGCCTCTATTATTGTATTTGCTGTCTGCAACGAAGAGCATGTTGAAGTTGAAGGAAGGAGATGAGAGAGTCCAAGAGCTGGTCGACGTGTACCTGTGAAGATGCAGGTCACAGTCACGTTAAGCGAAGAATATTTTATGGGGGCTTTGGTAAATCAGTTCGATTTTATAATATAGATTCAGACTAAAAATATTTTCTTTTCTGTTAACTGTTTATGTGTACGAGGGAGGGTGTTCACCTAGACTCAGTTTGCGGACTCTATCTCTTGGATTCGGTCATTAATTTTCACTTGGCTGGCGTAGTCTCTATTGCACTTCCGTTTTATCCCATGACTGGTTCTTGCTGACTGTGCCATTCTCTCATTTTCTCCAATTTTCAACTAGCTCAAAGCTGATCGATTGCTTCCTAGCATTCTCACTCATTACGTTTATAACAGAAAGGAAGTAGTTGCCATATGCGTCACTGAGACTCATGAACAGGTATGATAGAAGCAGTGCGGTAACCAGGTCCTACATTTGCATTGAATTTACATTCTTGTTCTCTCATCCAAGTCCCTACATAGTAAGTTGAACGCGTCTAGGAGGTTGGGATTGGTCTTTCAAGAAGTTGGAGTGATGTTACGGTTAAGAGAATGATATACAGGTAAAGGGAAATCATTGGTAACAGGCATATGATCTAGATATTGGTGGGTATACCTGGAGTATACTTGGAGGGTGTCCCGGGTGGGTCAACGGCCCCGCGGCTCGGTCCATGACCAGGATGGGGAAGGGTAAGTAACAACTGAAAGACTATACACCCTTCCTGATCCTCTTTTTGAAATAAGTGTAACTACTCAACAGATACATGAGTCTTATGCTTTTCCTGTCGATCCTGACACCCATTTTAAGAGGAATAAGAGACTCTTACCTGGGCTTTTGTGGGATAGCCACCCCCGGGAAGGGGGGCAAAAGGGGAAGCCCGGGGGGCACAGCCCAGGGGTTTTTTCCCACCAAATTTGGGTTTCACCTGCCACACCCAGGGGTGTTGTTCCCGCCCACCCGGGGGAATGGTTCCCTCCACACCCGAGGGGGTTCACCCACACCCCGTATTTAGGGTTCCCACCAAACCCCCCGGGGGGGCCCCAGGGGGGGGGTTTTCACCAGGCCACAGCCCAGGTTGGGGGTTTTTCCCCTCCCCCATTTTGGGGGCCCCCCCCCAAAAGGTTTTTTTCCCCAAAGGGGGAAAAATTTGAAAATTTTAAGAAAAATAACCCAATGGGGTTTTTTGGATTTTGCCCAATAGTGGGTTCACCGGGCCCCCAGGGGGGGAAAAGAAGGGAATGTAAAAAATTTTTAAAAAAGGGGGGGTTTTTTCTCCAAAAAACCCGGGGGAAAAAAAAAAAGAAATTTTTGGGGTTTTTTTTTTTTTTTAAATTTTTTTACCCCTTTCCCCCCCCCAAAAAAAAAAAAATTTTTCCCAAAACCCCCTTTCTAAAAAATTCCCAAAATGGTTTAAAATTTTTTAAAATTCCCCCTTTTTTCCCCATTTAAAAATTTGCAGCTTTGGGATAATTAACCCTTACAGATAAAATTTTAATCCCAACTCGTAATTGTATTTGTACCAAAAATAACTTACAAATTGGACCTTTTTTAAACATTTATTTTGATTAAAATCGAAATTTTTGTAATATTTAAAATTTAATTTTTTTTATGGAAATTAATTTTTGATTAAATATAATTTTTTTTAACCTGTTCCACAATGCCTTAAAACCCCCTTTTTCTATATTAAACCCCTTCATCCTAACAATACGGGGAAAAAGATACTTTATATAGATTTAATATTACCCCAGAAAACTGCGTAATTTCACCAATCAGGGGTTGGTTGATTCACCTGATCCGAATTGGAAGTTACCGCCACAAGGTAAGGATGTTACCTGTCAGCCCATATTAAATGGTTCACCTTTGCCACAGCACAGAAAGTGGTGATGGTTCACCTTTCAAGCCAGTTTGTGATGGTTCACCATGCCACAGCCCAGGTATGTGAGGGTTTTCACATGCCAGCCAGAGAGTTGATGGTCCATCTAAAAGCCCAGTAGTTTTAATGTTCACCTCCACAGCGCACAGGTAGTGTGATGGTTACCATGCTAAGCCCAGGTAGTGTAAAGGTTCACCATGCACACGTATGTATGGTTCACAATGCCACGCCCATTAGTGTGAGGTCACCATGCCACAGCCCAGTAGTGTGATGGTTCACCATGCACAGAAAGGTAATTGTGAGGGTTCACCATGCCACAGCCCAGGTAGTGTGATGGTTCACCATGCCACAGCCCAGGTAGTGTGATGGTTCACCATGCTACAGCCCAGGTAGTGTGATGGTTCACCATGCCACAGCACAGGTAGTGTGATGGTTCACCATGCTACAGCCCAGGTAGTGTGATGGTTCACCATGCCACAGCACAGGTAGTGTGATGGTTCACAATGCCACAGCCCAGGTAGTGTGATGGTTCACCATGCCACAGCCCAGGTAGTGTGATGGTTCACCATGCTACAGCAGAGGTATTGTGATGGTTCACCATGCCACAGCCCAGGTAGTGTGATGGTTCACCATGCCACAGCCCAGGTAGTGTGATGGTTCACCATCCACAGCCAGGTAGTGTGATGGTTCCCCATGCCACCAGCCCAGGAGTGTGATGGTTACCATGCCACAGCCCAGGTAGTGTGAGGGTTTCACCATCCCACAGCAGAGGTATTGTGTGGGTTCACCATGCCACAGCCCAGGATTTTGATGGTTCACCATGCTACAGCCCAGGTAGTGTGATGGTTCACCATGTACAGCCCAGGTATGTGAGGTCCAATATCCTTTTTTTCACCAGCCACAGCCCAGGTAGTGTGATGGTTCACCATGACGGGCCAGGTAGTGTGATGGTTCACCTGCCACAGCCCAAATAGTGTGATGATTCACCATGCACAGCCCAGGTAGTGTGAGGGTTTCACCAGCTACAGCCCAGTAGTTGTGAGGGTTTTCACCATGCCACAGCCCAGGTTATTTGTGATGGTTCACCATGCACAGCCCAGGTAGTGTGATGGTTCACCATGTACAGCCCAGGTAGTGTGATGGTTCACCATCCCAACAGCCCAGGTAGTGTGATGGTTCACCATGCTCCCAGCCCAGTAGTGTGATGGTAATACCATCCACACCCAAAATTAGTGTGATGGTTCACCATGCTACAGCCCAGGTAGTGTGATGGTTCACCATGCCACAGCCCAGGTAGTGTGATGGTTCACCATGCCACAGCCCAGGTAGTGTGATGGTTCACCATGCCACAGCCCAGGTAGTGTGATGGTTCACCATGCTACACCCCAGGTAGTGTGATGGTTCACCATGCTACACCCCAGGTAGTGTGATGGTTCACCATGCTACACCCCAGTAGTGTGATGTTCACCATGCCTAAAAGCCCCGGGTAGTGTGATGGTTCACCATCCACAGCCAGGTAGTGTGAGGGTTCCCCATGCACAGCCCAGGTAGTGTGAATTCACCATGCCACAGCACAGGTAGTGTGATGGTTCACCATCCCTCAGCCCAGGAGTGTGAGGGTTTCACCATGCCACAGCCCGGTAGTTGTGATGGTTCACCATGCTACAGCACAGGTATTGTGATGGTTCACCATGCCACAGCCCAGGTAGTGTGATGGTTCACCATGCTACAGCCCAGGTAGTGTGAGGGTTTCACCATGAAAAGCCCAGGTAGTGTGAGGTTCACCATCCCACAGCCCAGTAGTGTGATGGTTCACCATGGACAGCCAGGTAGTGTGATGGTTCACCTCCCACAGCCAATAGTGTGATAGTTCACCATGCCACAGCCCAGGTAGTGTGATGGTTCACCAGGCTACAGCCAAAGGTATGTGATGGTTCACCATGCCACAGCCCAGGTAGTGTGATGGTTCCCATGCCACAGCCCAGGTAGTGTGAGGGTTCACCATGCAACAGCCCGGGTAGTGTGGGTTCACCATGCCACAGCCCAGGTAGTGTGATGGTTCACCATGGTAACAGCCAGGTAGTGTGATGGTTCACCATCCACAGCCCAAGTAGTGTGATGGTTCACCATCCCACAGCCAGGTAGGCGATGGTTCACCATGCCACACCCCAGGTATGTGATGATTCACCATGTCACAGCCAGGTAGTGTGATGATTCACCATGCCACAGCCGGGAGTGTGATGTTCACCATCCCACAGCCCGGTAGTGTGATGGTTCACCATGCACAGCCAGGTAGTGTGATGGTTCACCAGGCTACAGCCCGGGTTTGTGTGTCCTCTGGAGGGGATTCCAATCCACAGCCCGGGTTAGTGTGATGTCACCATGCACAGTCCAGGTAGTGGGGAGGGTTCACCATGCTACAGTCCAGGTAGTGTGAGATTTCCATGCCACGGGCCCAGGTAGTGTGATGATTCACCATGCCACACCCCAGGTAGTGTGATGGTTCACCATGCCACAGCCCAGGTAGTGTGATGGTTCACCATGCCACAGCCCAGGTAGTGTGATGATTAAACCATCCCAAGCCCAGGTAGTGTGATGATTCACCATGCCACAGCCCCAGGTAGTGTGATGGTTCCCCATCCCACAGCCCGGGTTGTGTGATGATTCCCATCCACAGCCAGGTAGTGTGAATTCCCATGCCCCCAGCCCCAGGTAGTGTGATGGTTCACCATGCCACAGCCCAGGTAGTGTGAGGGTTTCCCACCATCCCACAGCCCAGATAGTGTGAGTTCACCATGCCCCAGCCCAGTATGTGAGGGTTTCACCAGCCACAGCCACAGGAATGTGATGATTCACCTGCACAGCCCAGGTAGTGTGAGGGTTCACCATGCACAGCCCATTTATTGTGATGAGTCACCATGCTACAGTCCAGGTAGTGTGATGATTCACCATACCACAGCCCAGGTAGTGTGATGGTTCACCATGCCACAGTCCAGGTAGTTTGATGATTCACCATGCCACAGCCCAGATAGTGTGATGATTCGCCTTTCCCAGCCAGGTATGTGTGATTCACCATGCTACAGCCCAGGTAGTGTGATGGTTCACCATGCCACAGCCCATTTATTGTGATGAGTCACCATGCTACAGTCCAGGTAGTGTGATGATTCACCATACCACAGCCCAGGTAGTGTGATGGTTCACCATGCCACAGTCCAGGTAGTTTATGATTCACCATGCCACAGCCCAAGTAGTGTGATAAATTCACCATCCCACAGCCCAGGTAGTGGAGGGTTCCCATGCCACAGCCCAGGAAAGTGTGATGATTCACCATGCCAGCCCAGTATGTGATGAATCACCATGCCACACCCAGGTAGTGTGATGATTCACCATGCCCAGCCCAGGTTTAGGTTAGGTGATAAATTCACCATGCCACACCAGGTTTGTGTGAGGGATTCACCATGCACAGCCCAGGTAGTGTGATGATTAAACATGCCACAGCCCAGGTAGTGTGATGGTTCACCATGCTACAGCCCAGGTAGTTGTGTGTTCACCATCCACAGCCCAGGTATGTTGATGTTCACCATGCCCAGCCCAGGTAGTGTGATGGTTCACCATGCCCCAGCCCAGGTAGTGTGAGATTCACCATCCACAGCCCAGGTAGGTGATGATTCACCTTGCCAAGCCCAGGTAGGTGAGGGATTCCCTTTGCCACACCCCAGGTAGTGTGATGGTTCACCATCCCACAGCCAGGTAGTGTGAGGGTTTTCACCATCCCACAGCCCAGGTAGTGTGATGTTCACCATGCCAAGCCCAGGTAGTGTGAGATTCACCATGTACAGCCCCAAGGTAGTGTGATGGTTCCCCAAGCTACAGCCAGGTAGTGTGAGATTCCCATGCCCAGCCCCAGGTAGTGTGATGTCACCATGCCAAGCCCAGTAGTGTGATGGTTCACCATGCCACAGCCCAGGTAGGTGTGATGTTCACCATCCCACAGCCCAGGTAGTGTGAGGGTTCACCATGCACAGCCCAGGTAGTGTGATGGTTCACCATGCCACAGCCCCAGGTAGTGTGATGGTCACCATCCCACAGCCCAGTAGTATGAGTTCCCCAAATCCACAGCCCAGGTAGTGTGATGATTCCCATCACAGCCAGGTAGTGTGAGGGTTCACCATCCACAGCCCGGTAGTGTGATGGTTCACAATGCCAAAGCCCAGGTGGGTGTGATGGTTCACCATGCCACAGCCCCAGGTAGTTGATGATTCACCTGCAACACCCCAGGTAGTGTGATGATTCACCATGCAACAGCCAGGTAGTGTGAGGGTCCACCATGCCACAGCCCATTTTGTGATGATTCACCATGCTCAGTCCAGGTATGTGAGGTTCACCATGCCCAGTCCAGGTAGTGTGTGTTTCACCATGCCACAGCCCAGGTAGTGTGAGGGTTCACCATCCCACAGCCCAGGTAGGTGATGGTTCACCATGCCACACCCCAGTATGTGATGATTCACCATGCAACCCAAAGGTAGTGTGATGATTCACCATGCCAGAGCCCAGGTAGTGTGATGATTCACCATGCCACAGCAAGGTAGTGTGAGGTTCCCATCCCACAGCCGGGTTAGTGTGATGGTTCACCATGCCACAGCCCAGGTAGTGATGATTCCCCATGCCACACCCAGGTAGTGTGAGGGTTCACCATGCCACAGCCCAGGTAGTGTGAGGGTTTCACCATGCCACAGCCCACAAGAGTGTGATTCACATGCCACAGCCCGGGTAGTTTTGAGGGTTCCCCATGCCACAGCCCAGGTAGTGTGATGGTTCACCATGCCACAGCCCAGGTAGTGTGATGATTCCCCATCCCATCAGCCCAAGTAGTGTGATTGATTCACATGCCACAGCCCAGTAGTTGATGATTCACCATGCCCAGCCCGGGTTTAGTGTGATGGTTCACCATGCCACGCCGGGTAGTGTGATGATTCCCATGCCACAGCCCAGTAGTGTGATGATTCCCATGCCACACCCCCAGGTAGTGTGATGTTTTCACCATGCCACAGCCCGGGTAGTGTGATGTTCACCATGCACAGCCAGGTATGTGTGATGTTCCCCATGCCACAGCCCAGGTAGTGTGAGGGATTCGCCATGCCACACCCGGTAGTGGTATGATCGCCATGCCACAGCCGGTAGTGTGAGTTCACCATCCCACAGCCGGGGAGTGTGAATGATTCACCTCCCACAGCCAGGTTAGTGTGATGATTCGCATGCCCAGCCAGGTAGTGTGATGATTCACCATGCAACAGCCTATTAGTGTGATGATTCACCTGCCACATCCAGGTATGTGATGATTCCCTGCACAGCCAGGTAGTGGGGAGGTTCCCATGCAAGCCAGTAGTGTGATGATTCACCATGCCCAGCCAGGTGTGTGAGATTTCACCTGCCACATCCCAGGTAGTGTGAGGGTTCACCCTGCACAGCCCAGGTATTTTTTTATGTTCACCATGCTACAGCCCGGGTTTTTGTGATGAATTCACCATGCCCGCCCGGGTAGTGTGATGATTCACCCTGCCAATCCAGGTAGTTGATGATTCACCTGCCACAGCCCAGGTAGTGTGATGGTTCACCATGCACAGCCCAGGTGTGTGATGATCCTGCCACAGCCCGGTTGTGTAGGGTTCACATGCCACGCCCAGGTAGTGTGATGGTTCACATGCCAAAGCCAGGTGTGTGATGGTTCACCATGCACAGCCCAGTAGTGGGGATGGTTCGCCATGCACAGCCCAGGTAGTGTGATGGTTCACCATGACCGCCCATTATGTGATGGTTCACCATGCCCAGCCAGTATGGATGTGTCACCATGCCACAGCCAGTAGTGTGTGGTTCCCATGCCACAGCCCAGTAGTTGATGGTTAAATCATGCACAGCCCAGGTAGTGTGATGGTTCACCATGCACAGCCCAGTAGTGTGAGGGGTACCATGCACAGCCAGGTAGTGTGATGGTTCACCATGCCACAGCCCAGGTAGTTGATGGTAAATCCCACAGCCAGGTATTTGTGATGGTTCCCCATGCCACACCCAGGTAGTTGATGGTCACCTTTGCCACAGCCCGGGTATGTGAAGGGTTTCACCATGCCACAGCCCAGGTAGTGTGATGGTTCACCATGCCACAGCCCAGGTAGTGTGATGGTTCACCATGCCACAGCCCAGGTAGTGTGATGGTTCACCATGCCACAGCCCAGGTAGTGTGATGATTCACCATGCCACAGCCCAGGTAGTGTGATGGTTCACCATGCCACCGCCCAGGTAGTGTGATGGTTCACCATGCCACAGCCCAGGTAGTGTGATGGTTCACCATGCCACAGCCCAGGTAGTGTGATGGGTCACCATGCCACAGCCCAGGTAGTGTGATGGTTCACCATGCCACAGCCCAGGTAGTGTGATGGTTCACCATGCCACAGCCCAGGTAGTGTGATGGTTCACCATGCCACAGCCCAGGTAGTGTGATGGTTCACCATGCCACAGTCCAAGTAGTGTGATGGTTCACCATGCCACAGCCCAGGTAGTGTGATGGTTCACCATGCCACAGCCCAGGTAGTGTGATGGTTCACCATGCCACAGCCCAGGTAGTGTGATGATTCACCATGCCACAGCCCAGGTAGTGTGATGGTTCACCATGCCACAGCCCAGGTAGTGTGATGGTTCACCATGCCACAGCCCAGGTAGTGTGATGATTCACCATGCCACAGCCTAGGTAGTGTGATGGTTCACCATGCCACAGCCCAGGTAGTGTGATGATTCACCATGCCACAGCCCAGGTAGTTGAGGGATTCCACCATGCCACAGCCAGGTAGTGTGATGGTTCACCATGACGCAGAGGTATTGTGATGGTTCACCATGCCACAGCCCAGGTAGTGTGATGGTTCACCATGCCACAGCCCAGGTAGTGTGATGGTTCACCATGCTACAGCCCAGGTAGTGTGATGGTTCACCATACCACAGCACAGGTAGTGTGATGGTTCACCATGCTACAGCCCAGGTAGTGTGATGGTTCACCATGCCACAGCACAGGTAGTGTGATGGTTCACAATGCCACAGCCCAGGTAGTGTGATGGTTCACCATGCCACAGCCCAGGTAGTGTGATGGTTCACCATGCTACAGCAGAGGTATTGTGATGGTTCACCATGCCACAGCCCAGGTAGTGTGATGGTTCACCATGCCACAGCCCAGGTAGTGTGATGGTTCACCATGCCACAGCACAGGTAGTGTGATGGTTCACAATGCCACAGCCCAGGAGTGTGATGGTTCACCATGCCACAGCCCAGGTAGTGTGATGGTTCACCATGCTACAGCAGAGGTATTGTGATGGTTCACCATGCCACAGCCCAGGTAGTGTGATGGTTCACCATGCTACAGCCCAGGTAGTGTGATGGTTCACCATGTTACAGCCCAGGTAGTGTGACGGTTCACCATGCCACAGCCCAGGTAGTGTGATGGTTCACCATGGTACAGCTCAGGTAGTGTGATGGTTCACCGTGCCACAGCCCAAATAGTGTGATAGTTCACCATGCTACAGCCCAGGTAGTGTGATGGTTCACCAGGCTACAGCCCAGGTATTGTGATGGTTCACCATGCCACAGCCCAGGTAGTGTGATGGTTCACCATGCCACAGCCCAGGTAGTGTGATGGTTCACCATGCTACAGCCCAGGTAGTGTGATGGTTCACCATGCCACAGCCCAGGTAGTGTGATGGTTCACCATGCTACAGCCCAGGTAGTGTGATGGTTCACCATACCATACCACAGCACAGGTAGTGTGATGGTTCACCATGCTACAGCCCAGGTAGTGTGATGGTTCACCATGCCACAGCACAGGTAGTGTAAATGGTTCAACCATGCCACAGCCCAGGTAGTGTGATGGTTCACCATCCCCACAGCCCGGGTAGTTGTATGGTTCACCATGCTACAGAAAGGGGTATTGTGATGGTTCCCCATCCCACAGCCCAGGTAGTGTGAGGGTTTCACCATGCCACAGCCCAGGTAGTGTGATGGTTCACCATGCACACCAGGTATGTAGGGTTTCACCATACACAGCAAAGGTATGTGATGTTCCAGACAGCCCAGGTAGTGTGATGGTTCACCATGCCACAGCACAGGTAGTGTGATGGTTCACAATGCCACCAGATGGATGGTCACCAGCCACGCCCAGGTAGTGTGATGGTTCACCATCCCACAGCACAGGTATGTGATGGTTCACAATGCCCAGCCCGGGAGTGTGATGGTTCACCATCCCACAGCCAGGTAGTGTGATGGTTCACCATGTACAGCCAGGTATGTGAGGTTCACCATGCCACAGCCCAGGTAGTGTGTGGTTCACCAGGGTACAGCCAGGTAGTGTGAGGGTTCACCTGACACCCCAAAATAGTGTGACGGTTCACCATCCCACAGCCCAGGTAGTGTGATGGTTCACCAGGTACAGCCCAGGTAGTTGGGGATGGTTTCACCTGCCACAGCCCATAGTGTATGTTCACCATCCCACAGCCCAGGTAGTGTGATGGTTCACCAGCTACACCCCAGGTTTATGTGATGGTTCACCATGCCACAGCCCAGGTAGTGTGATGGTTCACCATGCTACAGCCCAGGTAGTGTGATGGTTCACCATCTAACAGCCCAAGTAGTGTGATGGTTCACCATGCCACAGCCCAGGTAGTGCAAAGGTTCACCATCCCACAGCCCAGGTAGTGGTTAGTGTGGATGGTTCACCATCCAACAGCCCAGGTAGTGTGATTGGTTCACATGCCACAGCCCAGGTAGTGCGAAGGTTCACCATGCCACAGCCCAGGTAGTGTGATGATTCACCATGTTACAGCCAGGTAGTGTGATGATTCACCATGCCACAGCCCAGGTAGTGTGATGGTTCACCATGCCACAGCCCAGGTTGTGTGATGTTTCCCTTTCCAACAGCCGGGTTTAGTGTGATGATTCACCATGCTACAGCCAGGTAGTGTGAGGGTTCACCATGCCACAGCCCGGGTAGTGTGTTGGTCCACCATGCCACAGCCCAGTTGTGTGAGGTTCGCCATTCACCAGCCCAGTAGTGTGATGGTTCACCATCCCACAGCACGGAATGTGAGGGATTCACCTCCCACAGCCAGGTAGGGGTGATGGTCCACCATGCCACACCCCAAATTTATTGTGAGATCACCATGCACAGTCCGGGTAGTGTGATGTTCACCATCCACAGCCCAGGAATGTGAGGGTTCACCTGCACAGCCAGGTAGGGTGAGGTTACCATGCACAGCCTTTTTTGTGTGGAGTCCATGCACAGTCCAGGTAGTGTGATGATTCACCATACCAGCCCAGGTAGGTGGGGTTACCTGCACAGTCCAGGTAGTTTGATGATTCACCATGCCACAGCCCAGATAGTGTGATGATTCGCCATTCAACAGTCCAGGTAGTGTGATGATTCACCATGCTACAGCCCAGGTAGTGTGATGGTTCACCATGCCACAGCCCATTTATTGTGATGAGTCACCATGCTACAGTCCAGGTAGTGTGATGATTCACCATACCACAGCCCAGGTAGTGTGATGGTTCACCATGCCACAGTCCAGGTAGTTTGATGATTCACCATGCCACAGCCCTAGTAGTGTGATGAATCACCATGCCACAGCCCAGGTAGTGTGATGGTTCACCATGCCACAGCCCAGGTAGTGTGATGGTTCACCATGCCACAGCCCAGGTAGTGTGATTGTTCACCATGCCACAGCCCAGGTAGAGTGATGATAAACCATGCCACAGCCCAGGTAGTGTGATGGTTCACCATGCCACAGCCCAGGTAGTGTGATGATTCACCATGCCACAGCCCAGGTAGTGTGATGATTCACCATGCCACAGCCCAGGTAGTGTGATGATTCACTATGCCCCAGCCCAGGTAGTGTGATGATTCACCATGCCACAATCCAGGTAGTGTGATGGATCACCATGCTACAGCCCAGGTAGTGTGATGATTCAACATGCCACAGCCCAGGTAGTGTGATGGTTCACCATGCTACAGCCCAGGTAGTGTGATGGTTCACCATCTCACAGCCCAGGTAGTGTGATGGTTCACCATGCCACAGCCCAGGTAGTGTGATGGTTCACCATGCCACAGCCCAGGTAGTGTGACGATTCACCATCCTACAGTCCAGGTAGTGTGATGATTCACCATGCCAGAGCCCAGGTAGCGTGATGATTCACCATGCCACAGCCCAGGTAGTGTGATGGTTCACCATGCGACAGAACCAGGTAGTGTGATGGTTCACCATGCGACAGCCCAGGTAGTGTGATGATTCACCATGCCATAGCCCAGGTAGTGTGATGATTCACCATGGTACAGTCCAGGTAGTGTGATGGTTCACCATGCTACAGTCCAGGTAGTGTGACGATTCGCCATGCCACAGACCAGGTAGTGTGATGATTCACCATGCCACAGCCCAGGTAGTGTGATGGTTCACCATGCCACAGCCCAGGTAGTGTGATGATTCACCATGCTACAGCCCAGGTAGTGTGATGGTTCACCATGCCACAGCCCAGGTAGTGTGATGGGTCACCATGCCACAGCCCAGGTAGTGTGATGGTTCACCATGCGACAGAACCAGGTAGTATGAGGGTTCACCATCCGACAGCCCAGGTAGTGTGATGATTCGCCATTCAACAGTCCATGTAGTGTGATGATTCACCATGCTACAGTCCAGGTAGTGTGATGGTTCACCATGCCAAAGTCCAGGTAGTGTGATGGTTCACCATGCCACAGCACAGGTAGTGTGATGATTCACCGTGCTACAGCCCAGGTAGTGTGATGATTCACCATGCTACAGCCCAGGAAGTGTGATGGTCCACCATGCCACAGCCCATTTATTGTGATGATTCACCATGCTACAGTCCAGGTAGTGTGATGGTTCACCATGCCAGAGTCCAGGTAGTGTGATGTTTCACCATGCCACAGCCCAGGTAGTGTGATGGTTCACCATGCCACAGCCCAGGTAGTGTGATGGTTCACCATGCCACAGCCCAGGTAGTGAGATGATTCACCATGCCACAGCCAAGGTAGTGTGATGATTCACCATGCCAGAGCCCAGGTAGTGTGATGATTCACCATGCCACAGCAAAGGTAGTGTGATGGTTCACCATGCTACAGTCCAGTTAGTGTGATGGTTCACCATGCCACAGCCCAGGTAGTGTTATGATTCCCCATGCCACAGCCCAGGTAGTGTGATGGTTCACCATGCCACAGCCCAGGTAGTGTGATGGTTCACCATGCCACAGCCCACGAAGAGTGATGATTCACAATGCCACAGCCCAGGTAGTGTGATGGTTCACCATGCCACAGCCCAGGTAGTGTGATGATTCACCATGCCACAGCCCAGGTAGTGTGATGATTCACCATGCAACAGCCCAAGTAGTGTGATGATTCACTATGCCACAGCCCAGGTAGTGTGATGATTCACCATGCCTCAGCCCAGGTAGTGTGATGGTTCACCATGCCACAGTCCAGGTAGTGTGATGATTCGCCATGCCACAGCCCAGGTAGTGTGATGATTCGCCATGCCACAGCCCAGGTAGTGTGATGATTCACCATGCCACAGCCCAGGTAGTGTGATGATTCACCATGCCACAGCTCAGGTAGTGTGATGATTCGCCATGCCACAGCCCAGGTAGTGTGATGATTCGCCATGCCAAAAGCCTAGGTAGTGTGATTTTTTTCGCCATGCCACAGCCGGGTTTAGTGTGATGTTTTCACCATGCCACAGCCCAGGTAGTGTGATGATTCCCCCGTGCCACAGCCCAGGTAGTGTGATGATTCGCCATGCCACCGCCCAGGTAGTGTATGATTCACCATGCCACAGCCCAGGTAGTGTGATGATTCACCCTGCCACATCCCAGGTAGTGTGATGATTCACCCTGCCACAGCCCAGGTAGTGTGATGGTTCACCATGCTACAGCCCAGGTAGTGTGATGATTCACCATGCCACAGCCCAGGTAGTGTGACGTTCCCCCTGCACATCCCAGGTTGTGTGATGTTCCCCCTGCCACACCCAGGTAGTGTGATGGTTCACCATGCTACAGCCCAGATAGTGTGATGATTCACCATGCCACAGCCCAGGTAGTGTGATGATTCACCCTGCCACATCCCAGGTAGTGTGATGATTCACCCTGCCACAGCCCAGGTAGTGTGATGGTTCACCATGCCACAGCCCAGGTAGTGTGATGATTCACCCTGCCACAGCCCAGGTAGTGTGATGGTTCACCATGCCACTGCCCAGGTAGTGTGATGGTTCACCATGCCACAGCCCAGGTAGTGTGATGGTTCACCATGCCACAGCCCAGGTAGTGTGATGGTTCGCCATGCCACAGCCCAGGTAGTGTGATGGTTCACCATGCCACAGCCCAGGTAGTGTGATGGTTCACCATGCCACAGCCCAGGTAGTGTGATGGTTCACCATGCCACAGCCCAGGTAGTGTGATGGTTCACCATGCCACAGCCCAGGTAGTGTGATGGTTCACCATGCCACAGCCCAGGTAGTGTGATGGTTCACCATGCCACAGCCCAGGTAGTGTGATGGTTCACCATGCCACAGCCCAGGTAGTGTGATGGTTCACCATGCCACAGCCCAGTAGTGTGATGGTTCACCATGCCACGCCAGGTAGTGTGATGGTTCCCATCCCACAGCCCAGGTAGTGTGATGGTTCACCATCCCCACACCCCAGGTAGTGTGATGGTTCCCCCATGCCACAGCCCACGAAGAGTGATGATTCACAATGCCACAGCCCAGGTAGTGTGATGGTTCACCATGCCACAGCCCAGGTAGTGTGATGATTCACCATGCCACAGCCCAGGTAGTGTGATGATTCACCATGCCACAGCCAGGTAGTGTGAGGGATTCGCCATGCCAAAAGCCCAGGTAGTGTGATTGATTCGCCATGCCACAGCCTAGGTAGTGTGATGATTCGCCATGCCACAGCCTAGGTAGTGTGATGATTCACCATGCCACAGCCCAGGTAGTGTGATGATTCACCGTGCCACAGCCCAGGTAGTGTGATGATTCGCCATGCCACAGCCCAGGTAGTGTGATGATTCACCATGCCACAGCCCAGGTAGTGTGATGATTCACCCTGCCACATCCCAGGTAGTGTGATGATTCACCCTGCCACAGCCCAGGTAGTGTGATGGTTCACCATGCTACAGCCCAGGTAGTGTGATGATTCACCATGCCACAGCCCAGGTAGTGTGACGATTCACCCTGCCACATCCCAGGTAGTGTGATGATTCACCCTGCCACAGCCCAGGTAGTGTGATGGTTCACCATGCTACAGCCCAGATAGTGTGATGATTCACCATGCCACAGCCCCAGGTAGTGTGATTATTCACCCACCAATTCCCAGGTAGTGTGATGATTCCCCTGCCACAGCCCAGGTAGTGTGATGGTTCACCATGCCACAGCCCAGGTAGTGTGATGATTCACCCTGCCACAGCCCAGGTAGTGTGATGGTTCACCATGCCACTGCCCAGGTAGTGTGAGGGTTCACCATGCCACAGCCCGGGTAGTGTGAGGGTTCACCATGCCACAGCCCAGGTAGTGTGAGGGTTTTCGCCATGCCAAAAGCCCAGGTAGTGTGAGGGTTCACCATGCCACAGCCCAGTAGTGTGATGGTTCACCATGCCACAGCCCGGGTATTTGTGATGGGTCACCATGCCACAGCCCGGGTAGTGTGATGTTCACCATGCCACAGCCCAGGTAGTGTGATGGTTCACCTTTGCCACAGCCAGGTAGTGTGAGGGTTCACCATGCCACAGCCCAGGTAGTGTGATGTTCACCCATGCCACACCCCAGGTAGTGTGATGGTTCCCCCATGCCACAGCCCAGGTAGTGGGGATGGTTCACCATGCCACAGCCCAGGTATTTGTGATGGTTCACCATGCCACGCCCAGGTAGTGTGATGGTTCACCATGCCACAGCCCAGGTAGTGTGAGGTTCCCCCATGCCACAGCCCAGGTAGTGTGATGGTTCACCATGCCACAGTCCAAGTAGTGTGATGGTTCACCATGCCACAGCCCAGGTAGTGTGATGGTTCTCTATGCCACAGCCCAGGTAGTGTGATGGTTCACCATGCCACAGCCCAGGTATGTGATGATCACCATGCCACAGCCCGGGTAGTGTGATGATCACCAGCACGCCTAGGTAGTGTGATGGTTCACCATGCCACAGCCCAGGTAGTGTGATGATTCACCATGCCACAGCCCAGGTAGTGTGATGATTCACCATGCCACAGCCTAGGTAGTGTGATGATTCACCATGCCACAGCCCAGGTAGTGTGATGGTTCACCATGCCACAGCCCAGGTAGTGTATGGTTCACCATGCCACAGCCCAGGTAGTGTGATGGTTCACCATCCCACAGCCCAGGTATGTAAATGGTTCACCATGCCACAGCCCAGGTATTTGTGAGGGTTTCACCATGCCACAGCCCCAGGTAGTGTGTGGTTCACCATGCCACAGCCCAGGTAGTGTGATGGTTTCACCATGCCACGTCCAAAGTGTGTGATGGTTCCCATGCCACAGCCCAGGTAGTGTGATGGTTCTCTATGCCACAGCCCAGGTAGTGTGATGGTTCACCATGCCACAGCCCAGGTAGTGTGTGATTCACCAGCCACAGCCCAGGTATGTGGATGATTCACCATGCCACAGCCTAGGTATGTGATGGTTTCACCATGCCACAGCCAGGTAGTGTGATGATTCACCATGCCACAGCCCAGGTAGTGTGATGATTCACCATGCCACAGCCTAGGTAGTGTGATGATTCACCATGCCACAGCCCAGGTAGTGTAATGATTCACCATGCCACAGCCCAGGTAGTGTGATGGTTCACCATGCCACAATCCAGGTAGTGTGATGGTTCACCATGCCACAGCCCAGGTAGTGTGATGGTTCACCATGCCACAGCCCAGGTAGTGTGATGGTTCACCATGCCACAGCCCAGGTAGTGTGATGGTTCATCACGGTACCAAATATATGTAAAACGTCGGAGGGAATGAAGTAATTATTTTTGCTAATACGGGGCGCATGTATTTCTCTGACAGTGACGATAATATATCCGTCTTTATATAAGTATTTGAAATCTTCAATAGGTTTTTGGTCATTAGTCGCTTCATCTGTTTTGACCCATGGGAGAGCTTAATATAATTTTTTTTCCAACACGTCGGTCGTCTCCCACCGAGGCAGGTTGACCCAAGAAGAAAGAAAATCCCCAATATGAAACTACTTTCATCATCATTCAACACTTTCACCTCACTCATACACATACCAATTCTGGAAATTAAAATGAATTAAAGCTCCCTTTATCAGAAAGATCATAGAGATATATATTATTTCCCCCACTGCCGTTAAAATTTCGTTCAGCCTGTTCCTGGTCTCTGTTAACAACACTTACAAATTTGGAGCAGATCACCAAATTTCTTACATAGATCATAACTCCGGGAATGTTCGTAAATTTGATAACGCAAAAAATAACCTTTCATCATCATTATTTTAATGTTGGAAACATTGAAAATGAATTGTTATTAAAATTAGGTTATTTTTTAGGCATTTAAGTCTACTCAGCTAATATGCATAGCCTCAAGACTACTCTGTCATAATAGGGTATTAAATTCCTTAGTTTAAACATGATCTATGGAAACTTGCATCCTTCGTAATACATGTAATACTTGTACTATTAATTCTCCTTTCACAGTGATACCTGTGACTGCTGATATTTATCATCCATACTTACGTTTTGGTCCTGTTGTAAGGTAAATTCACACTAACGTAGTCTACCCGAGCCAGCATGAAGGTGTCAGCAGTGATGATCACTCCGTAGGGCGCACCCTGCAACACAGATACAAGGCGTCACCCTGTAACACAGATACAAGGCGTCACTCTGTAACACAGATACAAGGCGTCACTCTGTAACACAGAAACAAGGCGTCACCCTGTAACACAGATGCAAGGCGTCACTCTGTAACACAGATGCAAGGCGTCACCCTGTAACACAGATACAAGGCGTCACCCTGTAAAACAGATACAAGGCGTCACTCTGTAAAACAGATACAAGGCGTCACCCTGTAACACAGATACAAGGCGTCACTCTGTAACACAGATACAAGGCGTCACTCTGTAACACAGAAACAAGGCGTCACCCTGTAACACAGATGCAAGGCGTCACTCTGTAACACAGATACAAGGCGTCACTCTGTAACACAGATACAAGTCGTCACCCGGTAACACAGATACAAGGCGTCACCCTGTAACACAGATACAAGGCGTCACCCTGTAACACAGATGCAAGGCGTCACTCTGTAACACAGATACAAGGCGTCACTCTGTAACACAGATACAAGTCGTCACCCTGTAACACAGATACAAGGCGTCACCCTGTAACACAGATACAAGGCGTCACCCTGTAACACAGCTACAAGGCGTCACCCTGTAACACAGCTACAAGGCGTCACCCTGTAACACAGATACAAGTCGTCACCCTGTAACACAGATACAAGGCGTCACCCTGTAACACAGACACAAGGCGTCACCCTGTAACACAGATACAATGCGTCACCCTGTAACACAGATACAAGGCGTCACCCTGTAAAACAGATACAAGGCGTCACTCTGTAAAACAGATACAAGGCGTCACCCTGTAACACAGATACAAGGGGTAACCCTGTAACACAGATACAAGGCGTCACCCTGTAACACAGCTACAAGGCGTCACCCTGTAACACAGCTACAAGGCGTCACCCTGTAACACAGATGCAAGGCGTCACCCTGTAACACAGATACAAGGCGTCACCCTGTAAAACAGATACAAGGCGTCACTCTGTAAAACAGATACAAGGCGTCACCCTGTAACACAGATACAAGGCGTCACCCTGTAAAACAGATACAAGGCGTCACTCTGTAAAACAGATACAAGGCGTCACCCTGTAACACAGCTACAAGGCGTCACCCTGTAACACAGCTACAAGGCGTCACCCTGTAACACAGCTACAAGGCGTCGCCCTGTAACACAGGGTGAAGGTAGATGCACCGCTAAAAAGGGAGAGGTATGCGCTCCTTGCAATATTGGGAGTACACAGTGCAACACAACAGTAGGGCGGTAACACAGTGAGGAAGAGCATGTTCTTCAACAAGGTGAAGAGAAAGAGTGAAGAGTGTGTATTGGAACACAGGGAGAGAGCGTGTTCTGTGAAACAGGTTTAAGGGAGTTCAGTGACAGAGGAAAGGAGGGCGTGTTCCACCACACAGGGAGAGAGGGCGTGTTCTGCAACACAAGAAGAATGATGGCATGATCCACAACACAAGAAGAAGGAAGGCATACTGTGCAACACAAGGGGGAGAGCGTGCTTTGCAACATGTGAAGAATTAGGACATTATCTGCAACAGAAGAACGAGAGCATGATCCGCAGCACAATAAGAATGAGGGCGTGCTCTGCAACACAATAAGGAGGGCGTGCTCTGCAACACAATAAGAATGAGGGCGTGCTCTGCAACACAATAAGAAGGAGGGCGTGCTCTGCAACACAATAAGAAGGAGGGCGTGCTCTGCAACACAATAAGAATGAGGGTGTGCTCTGCAACACAATAAGAATGAGGGCGTGCTCTGCAACACAAGAATGAGGGCGTGCTCTGCAACACAATAAGAATGAGGGCGTGCTCTGCAACACAATAAGAATGAGGGCGTGCTCTGCAACACAATAAGAATGAGGGCGTGCTCTGCAACACAATAAGAATGAGGGCGTGTTCTGCAACACAATAAGAATGAGGGCGTGCTCTACAACACAATAAGAATGAGGGCGTGCTCTGCAACACAGTAAGAATGACGCCATGCTCTACAACACAATAAGAATGAGGGCGTGCTCTACAACACAATAAGAATGAGGGCGTGCTCTACAACACAATAAGAATGAGGGCGTGCTCTGTAACACAATAAGAATGAGGGCGTGCTCTACAACACAATAAGAATGAGGGCGTGCTCTGCAACACAATAAGAATGAGGGCGTGCTCTACAGCACAATAAGAATGAGGGCGTGCTCTGCAACACAGTAAGAATGACGCCGTGCTCTACAACACAATAAGAATGAGGGCGTGCTCTACAACACAATAAGAATGAGGGCGAGCTCTACAACACAATAAGAATGAGGGCGTGCTCTGCAACACAGTAAGAATGACGCCGTGCTCTACAACACAATAAGAATGAGGGCGTGCTCTACAACACAATAAGAATGAGGGCGTGCTCTACAACACATAAGAATGAGGGCGTGCTCTACAACACAATAAGAATGAGGGCGTGCTCTACAACACAGTAAGAATGACGCCGTGCTCTACAACACAATAAGAATGAGGGTGTGCTCTACAACACAATAAGAATGAGGGCGTGCTCTGCAACACAATAAGGATGAGGGCGTGCTCTACAACACAATAAGAATGAGGGCGTGCTCTACAACACAATAAGAATGAGGGCGTGCTCTACAACACAATAAGAATGAGGGCGTGCTCTGCAACACAATAAGAATGAGGGCGTGCTCTACAACACAATAAGAAGGAGGGCGTGCTCTACAACACAATAAGAATGAGGGCGTGCTCTGCAACACAATAAGAATGAGGGCGTGCTCTACAACACAATAAGAAGGAGGGCGTGCTCTACAACACAATAAGAAGGAGGGCGTGCTCTACAACACAATAAGAAGGAGGGCGTGCTCTGCAACACAATAAGAAGGAGGGCGTGCTCTACAACACAATAAGAAGGAGGGCGTGCTCTGCAACACAATAAGAAGGAGGGCGTGCTCTTCAATACAGTAAAAATGAGGACATGGTCTGCAACACAATAAGAATGAGGGTGTGCTTTGCAACACAGTGAGAGAGAGCCCATGCAACACACAAGGAGACAAACTACTTTCCATACATCTTTCTATGAATCCAAATTTACCATCTCTGCATCTGCACTGGTTACCTCATTCTCATTTTTATATATATTTTCTAGTTCCTTACTGAATAGCTCCTTAACTAACATGCTTCTCAGCAGAACCAGTTTATAATTTAGAGCTTGTTACCAATTTCCCATTTTATATTAAGATTACTAATGATGTTATCCAGATATCCTCGGAGCGAATCTGCTGAGATTTTCTTACTCATTTCTGCAACTTTGCAAGCTCCTGATGATGTGTTGATTGCAACACGAAAGTTATTATTCAACTCCCCTGGTTATTTACACACGTACACACATATATAAAATGATATATTGTGTTTATTTTATATATAATATATAAAAATATATATATATATATATAATATAATATAAATAATTATATAATATATATATATAAAAAATTTAAAATATATTATTATATATATATATATATATATATATATGTATACATAAATATATATATATATATAATATATATATATATATATATATATATATATATATATATAATATAAATATATATATATATAAATATAAATATATAATATTATATATACAATTTTTATAAAAATATAATAGTTTATATAAAACATACACTAAAGATTACATAAATATACATAATTGTCAATTTTATAATCGTATACTCATGTATATGTATAAATGTGTGTGTGTGTATATATATAAAATGAGAGAAACAGAAAGAAAAAGAGAGAAAGAGAGAGAGAGAAGAGAGAGAGAGAGAGAGAGAGAGAGAGAGAGAGAGAGAGAGAGAGAGAGAGAGAGAGAGAGAGAGAGAGAGAGAGAGATTCTACTCACCGACTGTGCAGTTACTGAACAACTGAAGTTATCCGTATAATTTCTGATGCCATAGAAAGGTGATGTCCAGACGAAACATCCTCCAGAAGTGTTTATATTGCAACGTGGAAGTGAGGGAGCGGTGGTGGTAGTGGCTATGGTAGTTTTAGTTGGGATGGTGGTAGTCGTGGTAGTTGGTTTGGTTGTGGTATTAGTTATAGTTGGTTTAGTAGTGGTAGTGGCACTAGTTGGTTTGGTAGTGGTAATCGTAGTAAATGGTTTGGTGGTGGTAGTCGGGGTAGTTGGTGTGGTGGGGGAAGTCGCGCTACTTGGTTTGGTAGTCGTTGTCGTTGGTGCGGTGGAGGTTGTCGTCGTTGTTTGTGTGTTGATAGTAGTCGTAGTAGATGGTGTTGTTGTGGTAGTTGGTTTGGTAAAGGTAGTCGTAGTAGATGTTGTGGTGGTAGTTGGTGTTGTGGCTGTAGTTGGTGTGGTGTGGTGGTGGATGATGTAGTAATTGTTGTGGTAGTAGTAGTCGTGGTAATAATCGTACTAGTTGTAGTGGTGGTAGTGGTAGTAGTTGGTGTGGTGGTGATAGTCGTCGTAGTAATTGCTGTGGTGGTAGTCGTAGTAATTGGTGTGATTGAGGTGGTCGTAGTAGTTGGTGTGATGGTGGTCGTAATAGTTGGTGTGATGGTGGTGGTCGTAGTAGTTGGGGTGGTGATGGTGGTCGTAGTAGTTGGTGTGATGGTGGTGGTCGTAGTAGTTGGGGTGGTGGTGGTGGTCGTAGTAGTTGGTGTGATGGTGGTCGTAATAGTTGGTGTGATGGTGGTGGTCGTAGTAGTTGGGGTGGTGATGGGGTCGTAGTAGTTGGTGTGATGGTGGGTGGTCGTAGTAGTTGGGGTGGTGGTGGGTCGTAGTAGTTGGTGTGATGGTGGCGGTCGTAGTAGTTGGTGTGATGGTGGTGGTCGTAGTAGTTGGGGTGGTGGTGGTGCTCGTAGTAGTTGGGGTGGTGGTGATGGTCGTAGTAGTTGGTGTGATGGTGGTGGTCGTAGTAGCTGGGGTGGTGGTCGTAGCAGTTGGGGTGGTGGTGGTCGTAGTAGTTAGTGTGATGGTGTGGTCGTAGTAGTTGGGGTGGTGGTCGTCGTCGTAGTAGTTGGGGTGGTGGTGGTGGTGGCCGTAGTAGTTGGTGTGATGGTGGCGGTCGTAGTAGTTGGTGTGATGGTGGTCGTGGTAGTTGGGGTGGTGGTCGTAGTAGTTGGGGTGGTGGTGGTGGTCGTAGTAGTTGGGGTGGTGGTGGTGGTCGTAGTAGTTGGTGTGATGGTGGTGGTCCTAGTAGTTGGGGTGGTGGTGGTCGTCGTCGTAGTAGTTGGGGTGGTGGTCGTAGTAGTTGGTGTGATGGTGGTGGTCGTAGTAGCTGGGGTGGTGGTCGTAGCAGTTGGGGTGGTGGTGGTCGTAGTAGTTAGTGTGATGGTGGTGGTCGTAGTAGTTGGGGTGGTCGTCGTCGTCGTAGTAGTTTGGGTGGTGGTGGTGGTGGCCGTAGTAGTTGGTGTGATGGTGGCGGTCGTAGTAGTTGGTGTGATATGGTGGTCGTGATAGTTGGGGTGGTGGTCGTAGTAGTTGGGGTGGTGGTGGTGGTCGTAGTAGTTGGGGTGGTGGTGGTGGTCGTAGTAGTTGGTGTGATGGTGGTCGTAACAGTTGGTGTGATGGTGGTGGTCGTAATAGTTGGTGTGATGGTGGCGGTCGTAGTAGTTGGTGTGATGGTGGTGGTAGTAGTAGTTGGGGTGGTGGTGGTGGTCGCAGTAGTTGGGGTGGTGGTGGTGGTGGTCGTAGTAGTTGTTATGGTGGTAGAGGTGGTGTCTGTAGGCATCGTCCTGCAAATCGAATCAGTATATCACTTAAAATGCGAATATTAAGTTTATCCTTCCTCACGAGACCTGGTCTCAGACCGGGCAGCGGGGGCGTTGACCCCCGAAACCCTCTCCAGGTATAATCCAGGTATACCTACTACCAGACACACTCCTACCTGTTTACACCCAGACACACATACCCACCTCTGTACACCCAGACTCACTACACACAGCTTCTCTGAAAGATGCCAACAGAGCTTCTCTTACGTGCATCCCGGAATCGGTATGAAGGAAACATTGGCCGACCATCCTGTATAAAAGTTAGTAGTAGTGGAGAAGAAGAGGATCATTGTGTTCTGGGGCGAGGTGAAGACCTGGCTGGGCATTATATCCATGTCACAATACCTGTAACGTAGATGATGAGTGTTAGTATATCCAGGGATAACACAAGACCTAGCTGGGTGTCATGTCCATGTTGCAGTACTTGTGAAGGAAATTGGCGGAAATCATTGCAGTATTTTAATTACTAAGTTGACTGGGGAAGATTGCTTAGAGTTTAGCCTAAGGTAACTGGGAATCGCGAAATCGTTATAACACGACTGAAAATAAATCACAAAACGATGGGGAGTTTGAGAACATGCCTGCCGTAGGTTCCAACACTGGGAGAACTGACTGAACGCAAAGTGAAAAAGTCCAGGAGTTCTCATATTTATTCTTTATAGAGACCGAGTAAACACACTTAATTTCCCGTCTTTGAAAAGGTGTAGAGGCAGAGTGATATGACTGAAGTTAAGTGCACTGACAAATGATTATGTTTCAAAAACAGAATATTTACGAAACTTATTTAAGGTAGAACTCTAACAACGGATTCAAGTGTGAATGTTAATTACTAAATATTAGATAAAACCTTTGTTCGTACATAAAGTAAGGCCCCTCCCCCCCAAAAAAAAATAAATAAATGCGTAAGACAATAATTGCTATCAAATCATTAGGAAAATAAAATATAAGTAGCGATTTGCAAGAATAAGAAAGATTTAACATGAACATAAAGTATGGTGCGTTTCGCTTTAATATTTTTTTTAACCAATGGGATTATCTACAGACATAACTTGACTTACACGTCGCCGGTGGTGAGGTTAGTCGTCCTGATCTCCAGAAAGTCGAAGTAGCAACAATAATTGTTGTCGCAGTAGGGATCATATCCATAGAGTGAGAAGTTGTTGAAGGTGAGTTGAGGAGAGAGACAGGTGGGAGCCTGGATCACGAAGACGCATCTTGATCCTGTCAGAAACATCTGGGTGGTGTTGAGAACATTCGTCATTCATCTGTGCTCATATACTGGTTATTATATTTTTCTTTGTTAACTCATCGGCCGTTCCCCACCGAGGCAGGGTGACTCGAGAAAGAAGAAACAGTTTTATCATCACTCACTCTCTTGCCAGAGGCATGTCGATACTACAAAAACTGCAACTTATATCCACTCCTCCTTCAGAGCGCAGGCACTATACTTCTCACCTCCAGCTAACCAGTTTTCCTGAATCCCTTCATAAATGTTACACTGCTCGCACTCCAACAGCACGTCAAGTCATAAAATCATTTCTCTCCACTCGCTCCTATCTAACACGCTCACGCATGCATGCTGGAAGTCTAAGCCCCTCGTACACAAAACCTCCTTTACCCCCTTCCCCCACCTTCTTTGGCCCAAACCCTACCCCCGGGTTCCCTCCATAAGATTTGTACGTCCCCAATTCACTATTTCGTCCATCCTTCTAATGCCAACCATCTTAAAAACCCTCCTCACCCCTACACTTTACAAAAAATCACATACCTGCTGGGGAAAAAGGAAAGTTTGGAGAGGTGATGACACCAGCTGGTGATATTTGCTGACAGTTGGATATAAACTACCTGTCAGAAAAAATCTTATTTATTAGTCCCTTTTTAGTTACCATGTTTTTACTAGCAGGCATGAGGTTTGCTACTTTTCATTTTGTTACCGTTGTTGAGTACTGTTGGTACTCAACTACTACTATTATTACTAATTTTAAAAGTAAAGAACAACACTATGGTTAGTTATTACTTATTGCTTACTAGTGGTTAGCTACTAATAGTTACCAGCAGTTTCTAGCAGACATAAATGCTCTGAGGATAAAAAAAAAGATGAATGCACTATTCTCAAGTAACGAGAATTTATTTTTATTTACGAGGAGGGATTTCATGAACACAAACTCGTCAACCTCTTGAAGAAATAAAATGAAAGGTATTATGGTACAAGTGTACAAATAGATCACAGAACTCGTTAAAATTAATTTCAACTAGGCAATTATGGCTTTAAAATGGGTATTGAGGGGATTTTTGGTCTGGAAATACGATTTTAAATGAGACGAACGATCTGTTAAGTGGCGTCACTGAACGAGATAATCTGACTATCTTTTGTTTCTGAGTATCATTTACTGACCGATCCTCATTATTTACCTCCCATTCCCCCACTGATGGAAAAGTAATAAACCCCTGCGGGTTTATTAGTTTTCCATCAATGTAGTAACAGTAATTCAGTCACACTAAAAAAAGGTTAGAAAAATATGAGTGGGGAGAGTTGGTAGTGAAAGGCAGGAACTTTATTGCTTGGCAAGTCAGTCTCGTGTTTATTCTCCATTCGGCAGCAGGTAGTTGGTCGTGGTTAATGGGTCGCTAGTAGCAAACATCTTGTGGTTGGTGAACTGAGAATTTATTTTGGATAGTAAGTGGTGGAAAATGAGGTACGTTGCTCTTTCATGGATAATATCTGATCAATAATGAAAGAAATTACAATAAGACGTGTGATTGCAAGTATGACAAAAAATACCACAGTGAAAATTGGAAATAAAACCTGACCCCTTTCATGTATTACATATCTTCCTCTGAAGATGTGTGTAAGCACATGAAAACGCTCAGGTTTAATTTCCTATTTTCACTGTGGTATTTTTTCATGATCAATAGTATATACTATTTGGGGTTTGCTAAATGTATTAAAAAGTTACAGCCGAACAGTGCTAAAGATAAGTGAACACTTCATAAGATTTACCAATAGTAGTAACAGTCTTGTATTTAAAACAATAAAGGTACATAAAATTGGTGCGGGGAAAATAATGTTTGAATGGTGTCCTTACTGTAGTAAGTACTGGTAACAGTCTGACATATGTCGCCGGAGGTACCAGGAGGACACACACATGTACAGTTGACACCGGTGTAGCCTTGGTTCTGACACGGGTCAACAGGGAGACCACATTTCGCTAGCCACTTGCCTGTGGATAAATTAATTTTCTAGTATGTGCGTCTTATTAAACCATCTCCGTACACTTGCTTATGAAAATCAAGTTTTCTTAAGCAAGAATCAAATCACAATTACAATTCGACTTTCGAATGTCCCTAAGTTTCTACGGGAGCAAAGTGATTAAACAATCCAGATTATTTTTTTGTCAGCCGTATCAAACGCATTGCAACACAAGAGCTCAAAGTGCAGCCAATATCTATTCTCGATCTATACAAGATACAAAGGTTTAAGTGACGGTCACTAAATCTGTTTGGCAACAGTTTCTCGCAGGCAATGATAGTATATTTGGTCCAGATTACATAATTCTACTTCCCTCTGATTCAAGAGTGATTAAAGAGGTTTCGGCTGTTGTTGCAAAAGCTGCCATGTATATACAGGGTCTCCGAGCAAGGTCGTGGCTTCACTCAACCCTGCTGATTAGGATCTGCCTCACACACACGAACCAAGCAAGCCAGGCGAGAAAGAGTAGGAACAAATTAACTGATATACACACATGCCAGGGAAATGGATTTAATTATATCTAACAAAAATACAAGACAACACAAGAAACAGCACAACACACAATTTTTTTTATTGGCACATCGGCCGCTTCCCACCGAGGCAAGGTGACCCGAAAAAAATAAAGAAAAACCACTTTCATCATCATTCACTTCATCACTGTCATGCCAGAGGCGTACCTAAGCCTATACTACAGTTAAAAACTGCAACATATCACAGTTATAAAACTATATGTATCTGCAGGAAAACCGGCATTATATAAAAAGCTTAAAAGTTACCCAAATTTTGTGTATACTAAACGCAGGTGCAGTTTTAATATACATCAGAATCAGCATAATACACACCTGTGCTGCAGTGATATAGTCAACCAAAACTTCCACTACCTCCCACCCAACTGACACTCACACACACACACACACACACACACACACACACACACACACACACACACACACACACACACACACACAGTAGAGACAGGAAGGACTCTGGGGGGACAGATCAGATGGGGACACCAGCAAGGAATATACCAACAAGTGTTGGAAGACTTACATACAGATGAGGAGGAGGTGAAGAAACTGCTAAGGGACATCGATACCTCAAAGGCAATGGGACCGGACAACATCTGCCCGTGGGTCCTTAGAGAGGGAGCAGATATGTTGTGCGTGCCACTTACCACAATCTTCAACACGTCCCTGGAAACTGGGCAACTACCTGAGGTATGGAAGACGGCAAATGTAGTTTGCATTTTTAAAAAAGGAGACAGAAAAGACGCACTACACTATAGACCTGTGTCATTGACGTGTATAGTATGCAAAGTTATAGAGAAGATTATCAGGAGGAGAGTGGTGGAGCACCTGGAACGGAACAAGAGTATAAATGCCAACCAGCACGGATTCATGGAAGGCAAATCCTGTGTCACAAACCTTCTGGAGTTTTATGATAAAATAACAGAAGTAAGACACGAGAGAGAGGGGTGGGTTGATTGCATCTTCTTGGACTGCAAGAAGGCCTTTGACACAGTTCCTCACAAGAGATTAGTGCAGAAGCTAGAGCATCAGGCGCATATATCAGGAAGGGCACTGCAATGGATCAGAGAATACCTGACAGGGAGGCAACAACGAGTCATGGTACGTAATGATGCATCACAGTGGGCACCTGTGACGAGCGGGGTCCCACAGGGGTCGGTCCTAGGACCAGTGCTATTTTTGGTATATGTGAACGACATGATGGAAGGGTTAGACTCAGAAGTGTCCCTGTTTGCAGATGATGTGAAGTTAATGAGGAGAATTAAATGTGATGAGGACCAGGCAGGACTTCAAAGAGACCTGGACAGACTGGACACCTGGTCCAGCAAATGGCTTCTCGAATTTAATCCTGCCAAATGCAAAGTCATGAAGATAGGGGAAGGGCACAGAAGACCACAGACAGAGTATAGGCTAGGTGGCCAAAGACTGCAAACCTCACTCAAGGAGAAAGATCTTGGGGTGAGTATAACACCGAGCATGTCTCCAGAAGCACACATCAATCAGATAACTGCTGCAGCATATGGGCGCCTGGCAAACCTGTGAACAGCATTCCGATACCTTAGTAAGGAATCGTTCAAGACACTGTACACCGTGTATGTCAGGCCCATACTGGAGTATGCAGCACCTGTTTGGAACCCGCACTTGATAAAGCACGTCAAGAAACTAGAGAAAGTACAAAGGTTTGCGACAAGGTTAGTTCCAGAGCTAAGGGGAATGTCCTATGAAGAAAGATTAAGGGAAATCGGCCTGACGACACTGGAGGACAGGAGGGTCAGGGGAGACATGATAACGACATATAAAATACTGCGTGGAATAGACAAGGTGGACAAAGACAGGATGTTCAAGGGAGGGGACACAGAAACAAGAGGCCAAAATTGGAAGTTGAAGACACAAATGAGTCAGAGAGATATTAGGAAGTATTTCTTCAGTCATAGAGTTGTAAGGCAGTGGAATAGCCTAGAAAATGACGTAGTGGAGGCAGGAACCATACAGTTTTAAGACGAGGTTTGATAAAGCTCATGGAGCGGGGAGAGAGAGGGCACAGTAGCAACCGGTGAAGAGGCGGGGCCAGGAGCTAAGACTCGACCCCTGCAACCACAAATAGGTGAGTACAAATAGGTGAGTACACACACACAGGAAGATAGCAGCGAGTAATGGTACGTGGCGAGGTGTCAGAGTGGGCACCTGTGACCAGCGGGGTCCCACAAGGGTCAGTCCTTGGACCAGTGGTGTTTCTGGTATTTGTGAACGACATGACGGAAGGAATAAACTCCGAGGTGTCCCTGTTTGCAGATGACGTGAAGTTGATGGGAAGAATTCATTCGATCGAAGACCAGGCAGAACTACAAAGGGATCTGGAGAGGCTGCAGACCTGGTCCAGCAATTGGCTCCTGGAGTTCAATCCCACCAAGTGCAAAGTCATGAAGATTGGGGAAGGGCAAAGAAGACCGCAGACGGAGTACAGTCTAGGGGGCCAGAGACTACAAACCTCACTCAAGGAAAAAGATCTTGGGGTGAGTATAACACCAGGCACATCTCCTGAAGCGCACATCAACCAAATAACTGCTGCAGCATATGGGCGCCTGGCAAACCTCAGAACAGCATTCCGACATCTTAATAAAGAATCGTTCAGGACCCTGTACACCGTGTACGTCAGGCCCATATTGGAGTATGCGGCACCAGTTTGGAACCCACACCTAGCCAAGCACGTAAAGAAACTAGAGAAAGTGCAAAGGTTTGCAACAAGACTAATCCCAGAGCTAAGGGGTATGTCCTACGAGGAGAGGTTAAGGGAAATCAACCTGACGACACTGGAGGGCAGGAGAGATAGGGGGAACATGATAACAACATACAAAATACTGAGAGGAATTGACAAGGTGGACAAAGACAGGATGTTCCAGAGACTGGACACAGCAACACGGGGACACAGTTGGAAACTGAAGACACAGATGAATCACAGGGATGTTAGAAAGTATTTCTTCAGCCACAGAGTAGTCAGGAAGTGGAATAGTTTAGGAAGCGATGTAGTGGAGGCAGGATCCATACATAGCTTTAAGCAGAGGTACGATAAAGCTCATGGCTCAGGGAGAGTGACCTAGTAGCGACCAGTGAAGAGGCGGGGCCAGGAGCTTGGACTCGACCCCTGCAAAATCAACTAGGTGAGTACACACACACACACACATAACACACACACACTACACATACACACACACACACACACACACACACACACACACACACACACACACACACACACACACACACACACACATACACATACACACACACACACACAGAAACAACGAGAAGACCAGAACGAGCCCCTGGTTTACCCGACGGTGTAAGGAGGCAAAAACAAAGTGCAATAGAGAATGGAAAAAGTACAGAAGGCAGAGAACACACGAAAATAAGGAGATCAGTCGCAGAGCCAGGAACGAGTATGCACAGGTAAGGAGGGAGGCCCAGCGACAGTATGAAAATGACATAGCATCGAGAATCAAGACTGACACGAAACTGTTGTATAGCGACATCAGAAGGAAGACAACAGTCAAAGACCAGGTGAACAGATTAAGGACAGAAGGTGGAGAACTCACAAGAAATGATCAGGAGGTATGTGAGGAGATGAACAGGAGATTTAACGAAGTTTTTACAGTAGAGACAGGAAGGGCTGTGGAAAAACAGCACAGAAGGAAACATCAAGAGGGAATATACCAACAAGTGTTGGATGACATACGAACAACCGAGGAGGAGGTGAAGAAGATGCTAAGTGACCTTGATACCTCAAAGGCGATGGGACCGGACAACATCTCCCCATGAGTCCTTAGAGAAGGAGCAGAGATGCTGTGCGTGCCTCTAACCACAATCTTCAACACATCCCTTGAAACTGGGCAACTACCTGAGAAATGGAAGACAGCAAATGTAGTCCCCATTTTTAAGAAAGGAAACAGAAACGAGGCGCGAAACTACAGACCTGTGTCTCTGACATGTATTGTGTGCAAAGTCATGAAGAAGATTATCAGGAGGAGAGTGGTCGAACACCTGGAAAGGAACAAGGTTATAAATGAAAACCAGCATGGGTTCATGGAAGGCAAATCTTGTATCACAAACCTCCTGGAGTTTTATGACACGGTAACAGAAGTAAGACACGAGAGAGAGGGGTGGGTAGATTGCGTTTTCCTAGACTGCAGGAAGGCCTTTGACACAGTTCCCCACAAGAGATTAGTGCAGAAGCTGGAGGATCAGGCGCATGTAACAGGGAGGGCACTGCAATGGATCAGGGAATACCTGACAGGTAGGCAGCAACGAGTCATGGTACGTGAAGAGGTATCACAGTGGGCGCCTGTGACGAGTGGGGTCCCACAGGGGTCAGTTCTAGGACCAGTGCTATTTTTGATATATGTGAACGACATGATGGAAGGAACAGACTCTGAAGTGTCCCTATTCGCAGATGATGTGAAGTTGATGAGAAGAATTAAATCGGATAAGGATGAGGCAGGACTGCAAAGAGACCCGAACCAGGCTGGAACATGGGGTCTAGTAACTGGCTTCTCGAATTCAATCCTGCCAAAATGCAAAGTCATGAAGATTGGGGGAGGGGAAAAAGAAGACCGCAGACAGGTAAAAGCTAGGTGGACCAAGACTACAGACCCTCACTCAGGGAGAAAAGACCTCGGGGTGACCAAAACACCGAGCACATCACCGGAGGCACACATCAACCAAATAACTGCTGCAGCATACGGGCGCCTGGCAAAACTGAGAATAGCGTTCCGATCCCTTTAAATTTAAGGAATCGTTCAAGACACTGTACACTGTGTATGTAGGCCCATGCTGAAGTATGCAGCACCAGTCTGGAACCCCACCTGGTCAAGCACGTCAAGAAGTTAGAGAAAGTAAAAAAGGTTTGCAACAAGGCTAGTCCAGAGCTCAAGGGAATGTCGTACGAGGAAAGGTTGAGGGAAATCGAACTGACGACACTGGAGGACAGAAGGGTCGGGGGAGACATGATACGACATACAAGATACTGGGGGGAATAGACAAGGTGGACAGAGATAGGATGTTCCAGAGGGGGGACACAGGAACAAGGGGTCACAACTGGAAGCTGAAGACTCAGACGAGTCACAGGGACGTTGAAGTATTTCTTCAGTCATAGAGTCGTCAGGGAAATGGAATAGCCTAGCAAGTGAAGTAGTGGAGGCAGGAACCATACATAGTTTTAAGAAGAGGTATGATAAAGCTCAGGAAGCAGAGAGAGAGAGGACCCAGTAGCGATCAGTGAAGAGGGGGACCAGGAGCTGAGTCTCGACCCCTGCAACCACAATTAGGGGAGTACACACACACACACACACACACACACACACACACACAACACACACACCACACACACACACACACACAAACACCCCAAAACACACACACACACACACCTACACACCTACACAAACCCACACACCTACAACAGGCCTAGTGTCTAATTGACATGTGCCTAGGACAAAATGGGAACTAACACACACACACACACACACACCTACAAAAACCTACACACCTACACACCTACACCCTACACCCTACACACACACAACAGGCCTAGTGTCTAATCGACATGTGCCTAGGACAAAATGGTAACTAACACAACACACACACACACACCTACACACCTACACACCTACACACCTACACACACACAACAGGCCTAGTGTCTACTCGACATGTGCCTGGGACAAAATGGTAACTAACCACCACACACACACAACACACACACACACAAAACACACCCCCAAACACACACACACATATAATATACACCACACAACACCACACAACACAACCCCCAACAAACACACACACACCACACACACACAACACCCACACACAACACACACACACAACACACACACACAACACCTAAACGGCCTAGTGTTAATCGAATTGCCTAGAAAAAAGGTAACTAAACAACACACACACATACCACACACACACACACAACCACACACACCACACACCCCACACCCCATACACACACACACATACAAAAAAAAAAACCCGGGTGGGGTTATCAAAAAATGGGGGTATGGACGAGTTTGGGATATGGATTATCAGTAGGTACATTCAGTCAGGGAAACACAAGGTAGTCATTGCAGTGATTGAAGGGGGGGGGCCCGGACAGTCTCGCCCCCTGCAACCCAATTAGGGAGACACACCACAAACCGCGGGACAACGAAAAGCATACCTTTTCTCGTAACAAATAGTACGTGATAACAACGCGCTTAAAATAATGAAAAATTAATAATTAATAATTAAAAAAAAATAAAAAAAAATAATAATAATAAATAATCAAAATTCGTCCATACCGGTGCAGTTTTTACTAGGTTGGCCAGAATTTGTCAGGGTGTGAGAGACCATTACGCTGACCAATCCCCGGGGCAAAAGGGGTCCCCGTACTGAGGGTCACTTTCCTTTCCCGCGTAAAGTATGAAAACGGGGGCGGATCGGGGATTTACGTTTTTGGGAAATGGTTTGAGGGAACCTTTAAAAAATCATCGCGTTCTCTTACGCTGTCCCCCCACCATCATCTTTAAAATTTCCCCAGCTTATCATCATCACGGTCACCATATCACCATCATTTTTACTTATCCCCTTTACTTTTTTTTTTTCATATAGTCTCCATCTCTTTTCAAAATTTTAAATTTAAAAGACGGAATCAACTTTTTTTTGACAGGCCTTTTATATTTAATAAAGGCAGTTAGTGTCAAAATTTTAAACACAATTCAGTTTTAAACAAAAGTGAACAAGCTGTGGGAGGGCCTTTGGGCACACTGCTGCATTTGTTAAAGTAACCCTTAAACCCCCAGGGAAAAAGAAGTGAATTTTTATATTAATATACGTATATATATATATAATATATATATATATAATAAATATTATAAAAATATATTTATATATTTATATAATATATAAATTTTATTATAATTATATATTGGATTAGTTCTGAAATGGTAGGGATAATGCACTGTTTGGGGAATGGGAGATAACCAGGTTTAACTGTAGGAAGAAAAGGGGTAGCATGAATTCCTTATACTTGAGCCGTCACCAGCATCAAGGATAAAAAATAGTGATACATACTCCTAATATGACCAGTTACAATGAACCTGGCAAGTGATATGCTGGTTAGAAGGTTAGGTAAGGTTCGTCAGAAAAAAAGGACAAGTGTCTCCTGACGCGGGTCTTAGTCAAATGATGACCCACCATTGGAGCTTTTGGTCATCTGACCGAGGCCTTTAACACTGACAAATCCCTTGATTGGCTTTCAAGCTTACCTGTCTCCAAGACTCTTCTGATACACACACTCCCAGGAAAATCTTGCTTTAAACACATACTTAAGAGGGAGCTTCAGCATTTTCTAAAGCTGGTTGGGCACAACTGTTGCTATTCACTTTTTGGATTAAGTTATAGAGTGGACTCCAGCCCTTACATAAAAAAAGTTTTATACCCTACATGATGAACCAAAATGAAATTTGGCTCACCATACATTGTAACTAATTAAAAAAATCACTACTAAGAGCAACAAATATTTCTCTAATAAGCCCAGAGTTTTACGTTGTTGCCTCAGACACAGACGAGGGTTGTGGCTACGTCTCTGGACCGTGAGTATGTCTTGTAATTTATAGGTGGAACAAGTATATATCTCATAACCATTATCTTCACTATCATCAACAATACTATCAACATCAATATCACAACTATTATCATCGCCTTTATTATCGCCACCAGTACTGAAATGACTATTTTTTCAACACATCGGTCGTTTCCCACCGAGGCTTCGTGACCCGAGAAAGAAGTAACACAATTTTTTCTTATTATATTTCTTACATTTAGTAATTTATGCAGGAGAAGGGGGTTACTATAATCATCAATAATATAATTACCATTACCCCTTCACAGCTCTCATAATCCTCATAACTAGCAATAAACAAGACTACCATTAGCGTCATCACCACCACTACTGCCATTACCAAAAAATCTCCAAAATCCCCACTTCCACCATAATGATCGTCACACCCGTGATCATCACCATCTCACCTGGGAGCCGTAGTGCATCACGGAGGTGTAGTCGTATGGAACACCGTAGTTGTTAATGACAGTCGTGGAGTACTCGATGAAGTTATTCTCCATGCCAAGAATGATGTTCTGATAGACAATATTAACATAGTTATCTCGGTCGGGACGTGATTGTTCATGGAAGAAGCCCATGGCATGGCCGGTCTCATGAGCTACTGTGCCCATCTGTGGAGAGAAAAAAAAAAGGTGTGAAATTCGTGTTTAAATTTAAGTACTATTTTAATTACCATAAACTTAGTGCTGCGCATTATAGACCATTGTAAGAATTCACATGATTGCAGCTCTGACAAGAAACAAAGATGTTTTCATAAGAGCAGTAATTTTACAGCCATTTCCAGACATTGTTTCCATTATTTGCCTTTTTCAGTTCATTTAAAACTTTTGTTCAAGAATCCAATTGTATCCTTATACCTGACTCCGAATTTACTTTCTCTCACCTTGTTGTGATCCTCGTGTAGGTTTTTTTTTTTTTTTGTGTATGTGCGTACTCGACTATTTGTTACTTTCCTGAACAAAGAAAAACAAGTAAATCCAGAATTATAACATGGTGAGAGCAAGCAAAAACCAATTTGTGTGTGTGTGTATGTGTGTGATTTTTCGGGTTTCTGTAATCTTTCAAGATCAGATGCAGGTGGGGGGGTTCAGGATCCTCAGTGTTCAGGTTCAAACAAAAATATAACATTAAGCTTTTGGGAAAAAGTAATACAATAATTAACAAAATAAAAAAAAAAAAAAAATTCTGCATATTTACTTTTTCACAGCCTTCCCCTTAGAGATGTCGACCCTCATGGCTTGCGCCCCATGTAAGACCAACACCAGAACCATAATAATAATTGAGGTAAGGGTGCTGGGTTTTGGAACTCGAGTAAACTTGATGCAGGGGTTGTCCATCCAGTGTTGCAGACCCAAATATTGCCGTCACATTAACTGAAAGAAAAAAAAAAAAGGGAAAAAGATTTATTTATGGTAAAAATTGGTATTTAAGGCATTAAAAAATTTCCCAAAGACCTTCCCCGGGTTGCAAAATCTCCCTACCGTACAAAGAAAGGATTTGCATTACAAATCCTTTAATGAAATTGGTAATCGATTTAGGGGGGGGGGAAAGAGGAAAAGAAGAGAAGAGAAAAAGAGAGAGAGAGTTAAAAAAAGAAAGAGAGAGGAGAAGAAAAAGGAGAGAGAGAGAGAAAGAAATTTCACATATCTTTAATGAGTATCTTATAATATCTGATACCGTTATTCAGAAAAAAATATGTATTTTGTAACATTTATAACAACAAACGAAACCTTGTTGAAGGTAAATAGCCTCACTGTTTTAACTAAATCAGTTACATCAAATATTTCTATGATGCAGGATGAAAAAAATTTTAACTTCGTGAAAAGTGTGCTGGAGGAATGTACACTTCTAAGTTAAAATGTTTTACTTTCACTATAAAATGATTGTTTTTTTAGGTATTTCAGGCACTTTTAACTGGTTGTCTGATTATATTTTCTTCCTGCTCTCAGATCTTCGTTTACATCTTGAGATCACATCGCCAAAACTTTATTTTTTTCGATGGAAGGTTATATAAACCAAGGTTATGAAAAGTATTATGAGAGTATTGGTTTATGTAAAACTGACCAGAGGGCGCCCCCTCTGGTCAGTTTATATAAATAAATTCCGTGTTATTATATTATTTTTAAAGATTCGTCGGTATTTTTCCCGGCCCGGGCCTTTTCCAAGTGGTGGCCCGGCCTTGGCTCCCTGTCTAGGGAGTGTCTGAGACCTAAGTCTTCCATGGGAGGAGGTACAAGTACCCCATCATCTTTGGGACCAACTGTCCCCAGGCCTAGCTGCTCGTAGGGAGAAGCTAGGCCTCTCTGGTCTGCCATCCCCGCCTCAAGGGGGTTATTGGGAATGACAGTCTTGTGAGCAGCAAGCTCGGGCTCAGGCACCTACCCTACCCTAAAAGGGCTGAGCATGGTGTCGATGAATTCCGTGTTATAATTTTTGAAAAGCCTCTTCTGAGCGATTTCAGACTTTCGAAACTGAGTGTATCTATGTAAAGGAAAATTCTGATTGCTATTTGGAGTGTATAAATTCCAATTTAAAAATTGCATTTTTATAATGGTATTGAATTTTTCTATTAAAATAAGTTGAATGTCTTTTCTTAACGGCTTCAGATTACCGATGACTTTTGTGAGAAGGTTGATACCTTTTAGAGTAGGCTTCATAAGTTGAATTGTGGGATTATGTACAATAACTGGAGAATGTTTCTTCCGGTTACTTTCAAACTTTTAGTGCTGGTGTGTGTTCTCAACAGAAAATTTGCATTAATTATATGATGAATAATTTTTATTTTTACTGTTTTACAAATTAGTTTCCTTCTCATATCTGGAGTCTGTCAGTTCTGATCTCTCCTAGAGACAGACCTTGATTGATAGGGGATTCTGAAGCTGTTAAGTTTATTGAAGAAGCTTGGAAAAACTGATATGCTCGTTTTCATGAAAAAAAAAAAAGAAATAGTAACCCCCTCATCCCGTCGAGTCCAGACCTTCAGAGTCCATAACTTAAGAATAAAATTTCTATACTGCTTTACATTTTAAGTGTGATAGAGTTTGGAAGATTGATTTCCGGGAGATAACTAGAGAATGCCTCTTCTGATTAGCTTTAAGCTTTCCAAGCTTGTGTGTCCTACTTAGTGAAAAGCTCGAATTGGTTTTTATCTGTGTGGATGTCGATTTGCAATTTTCCTTGAATAGGAATATTAATTTTTATACAGTAAATGGCAGTGACTGGCTGGCGATCTTCAGTACTAATACTCGACTGCATTAAAAACTTTGTCACACTCTGTACTATTTCTTTTTCATGATTTAAGAGAGAGGGGCTAGGTTATGGGAACACTTTTCATGTATACAGTGATCAAGTCACTTCTAGGAACTTTAACGTTGGAGAGTGGAATTTGTAACTAGCCAGGAATATGACGGTGTGAAGGCAGAATTCGTGTGTAAATTGAGGATTCCTGTTTGTATCCATTGATTTAGAGAACTATACCAGTCAACTGGAGGCAAGGAACTGGAGTTCAGCCTTTGTAAACATACTCCCACTGCAATGTCTCACGTACCTGGATAAACTGTGGTGTATGGAACCAATGGATATCCGTCGGGACCATCTGGCCAACGGTACATTAAGTTGCGAATGGCTTTCCTCTCCCTCAATGCTTGCCACTGTTCGGGCGTCAACATTATGTCCTTCTCAAACAGCTTCTTCCCATCCACGAAATCTGGGTTGGTGTATTCAAACCTTTCGTCCTGGGAAAGAGGAAGCTGGAGTTAGCTGTTGGCACCTCATGCGGATACGGGCTACATAGACAGGCTAGTCTAGGGAAAAATGAGAGATTATATCTTAACAGCCAAAATTAGAGAAAGTGAGTACATTGGGGCAAATAGAAGAGGTATATAGCAGATTTCGAAAGATTTTCTTTTACTTAGATGCTTGAGGATCATTTTTTGTGACCCAAATGGCTCATATTAAAGGATGTTGCGTGTGTCCACAGGGTGGGCCAAGCTTTGCAGCGACGATTGCTACTCCATCCATTACTTGATTATCTCAGTTCTCTGAATATAAAATTACAACTATTAGCATGTGGGAGTCAAGGTATAAAAGGGTGTCCTCATACTCGTAAATGTTGGTTGACGGAGACAGAAAGAGAGAGAGAGAGAGAGAGAGAGAGAATGAAATAAGAGATATTAAAGATAGCAACAACAAAAGAAAGTGGAAATACTAGCAAACAGATTCCTCAACAATAGCTACTTATCAGTCAACTTACAGGTATACTGAGCCTGGAGGCAGTTCTCTTCTTTCTGTTGTGGACCCTGACAAGTATATCTCCCCGGGGATGCCCTGCTTCCTGTTCAGAACGAAACACAAATGAGACTGCGTCATTTACACGTGCATCCTAGAGCTTAGGCGAAGGTATAGGCTTATACTGGTCTTTAAGTCCAAATTTAAATGCGTATCACAGAGTGCAAATGATATATATATATATATATATATATAATATATTATATATATATATATATATATATATATATATATATATATATATATATTATATATATATATATATATATATATATCACTTAGATGAATGTTTCAATAATAACCCCACATGAAGACAGAAGCTCAGGGAATTAACTGGATCTCAGAAGGGGATCGAAATATACAGATCAATTAATCCCCTGAGTTTCTTTCTTCACGTTACTTATTACTGAGCACTGACAAGTGCTTATTACACTTTAGTTATTCATACGAATTTTTATAGGTATGTATGTATTTAACCCCGAGATAAGTTGTAATGAAGTACAGTGTTATATTTTAGTTAAATCATTATCCAAGTTGACCTTGAGGTGTCTTCCTTGCTGTGTGTGTGTGTGTGTGTGTGTACACTGGCACGTACTTACCGACAAAGTTACCTGATGCATGATGATTGGTGGTCGAGTAGTTTCTGTGTCCTGAAGAAGAGGAAATATTATGTACTGTAATGTATATTTGTCCCGACGATTATGTCAAGGCGCTGAAACATTTTAAATTGACTAAAAAATAATTGTTTTCAAAAGAATTAATGTATGAAAATTAAACCTGCATGAGTATTGCAACCCAGGAGTCCCAAAAGCCTGTTACCCTGGGTGTAAAGGGAGCAAAATAAACACAGCAGAAAAACTTTTGACATGTATTATCCTTCACCAATGTAGAACAGAAGTATGTACAATATATACACTATGTACAACAATAGGTATTAGTGCACTCCACGGTAAGCAAGGCAGAATAGAAGCCACTAGAGAGCAGACCGTGCTTCAACCAGCTCTAGAATGGGAATGACAAGGGCAGACAGGTGAGTGGTACCCACAACACCTCTGCGATTGCCAAAACCATCTGCTCATTGGCTGGAACCTGGGTACTGACTGAACGACGGGGCCCCATCATCAACCCTTAGTACCCGGTTCACTGGATGGGGGAGATAGCCTTTCAATGAGGGTGTGTACGTGCGCCGAATAAAGGTTACGTACTCTTTGCATGCCACAGTACGAATTTTTAAAATTTTACACAGTATGTGGAATATATAATTCCAGGTATGAGAATTATTTTCTCCCTATAATTCATACTTCTATGCATACCCATAAATTTACATGGAAGATTATGCAGTCATTATCTGACTTGATATTCAACAACATAAATACTGAAAATTAGACACATGTGCAAAATCTGGGTATCTTTATTGTATATAAATTCAAGAATTTGTATTGATAAAGCCACTGGATGGCGAAACGTCTACAATAAAGATACCCAGATGTTGCACATGTGTCTAATTTTTATCTTGTCGTATTGTACACCATTCATGAACAACAAAAATACTGTCGTATAGTGAATATCTTACAAGAAATGTTATACTTATATTAATTTTATGGTGTTTCCTTCGCATGTTGACAGATAATCGGAAGTCAAGTAGACAACTTCAGTGGTCTGTACATAGTGTGTTTATATAGAATTGTGGAATCATTAAATGTATATTATTGAAAATAAATGGCATTAAGAAAATCACCACAACCAACCAACCAACAGTCCAGCTAAACAACCAACCAATCAACAAACCAATCAACCATATATATATATATATATATATATTATATTATATATATATATATATATATATATATATATATATATATATATATATATATGCAATAAGATCACAGTAACAGGGGATTTCAGAATATGCAAAACAACCACTTTTGAAAGATAGAGAAATTCCAAGCGGGTTTCGGGGACTTACTCACATTATCAGCCTGAATTTCTCTATTCTTCAGAGTGTTGTTTGCATATAAAATATATTATATATATATATATATTATATAAATATTATATATATATCTATATATATATATATATATATATATATATAATATTCATTCACTGCTTCAGTCTCTTGTTTTACAAACCTACGTTCTAACTTTGAAATCAAAGTGGATGGGCCTCCCGTTCCCTTTTCCTCCTCCTCTTCCTCCTTCTTACCTTATTCTTTTTTTAAATTTCTATCTTTCCCTGATCTTCCTTCCTACCTCTTTACTATATATACCATGATCACACAGCCTTGTATCCTTGTCAGCCATACGAATTCATTCATCAATGTGTGTGCCAGTGAGCTTTAGGTAAAACAGATTAGAAACCTTTGTCACTTCCTAACTTCCTATTAAGAGGGATGTAAGACACCAGAGAACAAGCAAATATTTCCCCCATGACTGTCACAAGACTGACTGTATAGAAATATCGTACCTGAGCGCAAGTGACTGCTGCCACACGATTGGTCCACAAGAGGGTATCGTATGTGAGCACAAGTGACTGCTACCACACGATTGGTCCACAAGAGGGTATCGTATGCGAGCATAAGTGACTGCTTCCACACGATTGGTCCACAAGAGGGTATCGTATGTGAGCACAAGTGTCTGCTACCACACGATTAGTCCACATGAGAGTAACGTACCTGAGCACAAGTGACTGCTACCACACAATTAGTCCACATGAGAGTAACGTACCTGAGCACAAGGGACTGCTGCCACACGATTTGTCCACAAGTGGGTATCGTATGTGAGCACAAGTGACTGCTACTACACGATTGGTCCACAAGAGGGTATCGTATGTGAGCACAAGTGACTGCTACCACACGATTGGTCCACAAGTGGGTATCGTATGTGAGCACAAGTGTCTGCTACCACACGATTAGTCCACATGAGAGTAACGTACCTGAGCACAAGTGACTGCTGCCAAAAGAGTGACCACAGTCATAAGCAAACACACTCCCGGGACCATGTTAACTAGTCAGACGCTTATGGACATCTGATGGTGACGGTCTATGTCTCCTTCCAACTTATATATTCTCGCTGCCTTCCCTCTCCACAGCCATGTCTGCTAACACGCCCGAAGGATCGTCTCTAGTGTCACATATTTTATAAATGAATATGCATTATTCCTCTGACAATGTTTATTATGAGAAGGAATTTCTTTTATTCAAAATTATTCTATATATAAGAGAGCAAGAGTATATTGTATTAGCGCAGTCACTTTCAATTTCCAATTTTCTCTAGATGCGTCTGCACCCAGAGTTTATTTCCTCATTTACTAAAAGCGTAAAATTAACATCCTGTGAAAATGTTCATGATTGATACCGTTCACCTCCACAAACTTTATGTTATACTGGCAATGATAAATGATTCCAGCTTCATACAAAATTAGTACCAAGTGCCCATTGACGCTGCCATTGTCTGCTCCATTTCATAATCGTGATTTAATTAATAGTTTCATAGGGAAGCTCCAAGCCCGTACGGGATCATACAGCGCATGCATAATTTGAGTCAATTAGTTTCGATCCAAGGAAAAATTAATTTAGCAACAATTCACTGAATCAAGAGCCCTTCACCTCAACATTCCTCCTTATACTACCTATGGTTTATGCCTAGTGTTCATAATTTGCAAAAAAAAAAAAAAAAAATTCACGTTTGTTTTCTTCCAGTCAACACTAATTATTATTGAACATTAAAATGGTATAAAATACCGACAGGTTGTTAGGTAAGACACAAATGCAACAGTTAGGTATCTTTATTATGAAACGTTTCGCCTACACAGTAGGCTTCTTCAGTCAAGTACAGAAAAGTTGATAGAAGCAGAAGATACTTGAAGACGATGTAATCAGTCCATCACCCTTAAAGTTTTGAGGTGGTCAGTCCCTCAGAAAGAAGCGCTAAACCACAAGTGTTATACAGCGTAATCAGTCAACACTAAAAGCACTGCGCTGCGGCGATTCTAAAGAACAGGAAGAAACATTGTTGCCCGGCTGGGTTACCTGTACATCCCGGGGAAGATTCAGTGACCTGTGTTTAGCAAACTTTATTTCCAAACAACTTACATGTGCAAGCTGAGGCACCTTTATGTGAGAGAGACAGACACAAGGAAGACGTAAGGGAGACTAGAAGATAAAGTGGGTGTCAAGGGGTAATGGAAGATGAGGGAGAAAACAGAATGAGAGGAAACACAGGAAGAACAGACTGGGGAGGAGTTGTGATAATTGAATTTCTCTTTGGTTCAGCATCAGATCAATTATGAAGAAGAAACAAACTTCATAATGATATTAATAAGAGTAGAAAGGAGACAGATATATATGCTGTACTTCTGTAAACATAACGCTTTATATATTTTTTTTTATTCGCCGGTACTCTCCCGGCCCGGGTCTTTTCCAAGTAGTGGTGACCCGGCCTTGGCTCCCTGTCTGGGGAGTGTCTCGAGACTTAAGTCTTCCATGGGAGGAGGTACAAGTACCTCGCTTTATAGCTGTCGGCTATTATATATAGATTTAGAAGTCTCATCAGCTTTACTCTGTTATAATAATAATAATAATAATAATAATAATAATAATAATAATAATAATAATAATAATAATAATTATTATTATTATTATTATTATTATTATTATTA